>JAMAKP010000024.1:0-325352 GCA_023628455.1 Chaetomiaceae sp. B2702 | reverse complement strand
GCAAAGGCCGGGGCCGTCTGGGGTTTGGTCGCGTTGTGCCGGTTAGTTAGCATGGCGCTGCGTTTTGTTACCATTACCGTTTGCCCCCCCCCCCCCCCCCCCCAATTACTCGTTCCTGCTCATCTGAACACTCACTCGGCAACAAAATCACCCAGCAAACATTCCTGCTGCTGGCAGGTAGATTGGTCAAGCACGACAGTGGTGGAACCAATCTCCTGCTTGGCATACTCCTCAAAGGGGCCGCGCCACTCGTCAATCTGCTTCTGCAGGTCTTCATCCTGGGCAGTTGTGTTGGTGAGATGAATCGGGCCGCCATGGTAGGCCAACACCTTCCCTTGAGCGTCGTAGGTCACGTCGATATAGCCCAGGTACTCGCCCCACCGGTAGGCAGTCACGATAAAGACTTCGTCGCCGTCCTTATTCTGGACAATAGTCGGGTACGGGCCCACGGCGCCTTCGAAATCGCCCAGGGGCGTATGACTATGGCCACCCATGATGAGGTGCAAGCCGGTAGTCTCGCGCGCCAGACGCTGGTCCTCATCGTAGCCAATATGCGTGATGGCTGCGAGCCGAGTAATGTTTGTTGTCGAGCGAATCAGGTCGATTGTGTCCTGGACTGCCGCTACGGGGTCGGTGAACTTGGTGCCCTTGCCGGGCGAGGAGATGCCCGGCGTAGTCTCGGTGGTGACACCGATGACGGCCAGATCGTACTGTGGGAAGATGTGGAATGGTTTGATCGTTCGGTTAAGTACCGCGTGGTCGGAAAAGATGTTGGCGCTGACGACGGGGAAAGTCAGGTTCTCGAGAAACTCCCCGAGATGGTCGTCTCCCCGGTCAAACTCGTGGTTTCCCAACGTCATGGCGTCGAAGCCGATCTGATTGAGCGTCTCGGCGATCTTCTCGCCGCCGTAGAAGGAAAAGAACATAGTGCCCTGAAACTCATCGCCTACGTTGAGCAGCAGAGAATCCGGGTGGGACGGCCGCGTCTCTTTGAGAACCGTCTTGACGCGCGCATAGCCGCCGAAGCAGCCGCGCTCTGGACGTGTGCAGTCCGTCCCAGACGACGAGAACTCGTCGAGGTGTGCGTGCACATCGTTGATGTGGTAGAAGGAGATGTTGTAGTTGCCGGCATCGTCAATAAACCGTTTCGAAAGCCTCCGGCTGGTGAGGCGGTCTTCATGAGCAGCAAGAGCCGTGCCGAGGAGGCAGGCAGCAGTGAGAAGAGACTTCATACTCCTCGTATGGGGAGTGGACGCCATTCCGTAGCCGGGCTCCAAACTGCTGCCGTGGTGCCGCAGATGAGTAAGGTAGTGACCGGGGACTGAACTGACGCGCACGTCACAAAATCCGGATGCCCCGACTGTCATTCTCGCCTGCGGTGTAACCGCAAGGCATGGTTCATATATCGGGCATGTCTCAACTCTCAGAATACTCCCTGGCCACTCCTCGGTGGTCCCTACCCGGGACCTGTCGGATTAGGAGATGCATCTGGCAGGAGCCGGGTCCTATCATATCGCCAGGAACCCGTCCGTGTTTTTTAGATTCCCAAACTGCATTAGCATTGCGCGCGGCTCTGGTGCTCTGTCAGGACGGTGGGATTCGCGTCCGCTGTTACCTTCCGTTTTAGGGCCTGATTCCCAGGCCGGGAAGCTCTGCTGGTCTTCCTCCAAGGAACCCGATTGGCGTGTGGGGCAAATTGCAAACTTTCCGCCGAGTCCCGCGGGTCAATGATCGCCAAAAGATCGGCACACGTGGGGGGAGTGATAATGACTGGATGATCCACGTGCAGTGGCTGGAATTCTCGATTTGACAGCGTCACCATCGTAATCGAGGTCGCATAGTATTTTAAACTGAACGTGTCCCCGGGGCCCGGTAACCCAACCCTCAAAGCAAACATGTCCGACAACCGTTTTCTCGGGGCTGGACTCGGAAGCTGGAGTGATCCAGTTTTGTCCCTTGCATTGCGTCGACTCGCGCCGTTAGATTTCGTGCCCGCATCCGAGATGCCTCTCACCCAAGGCCTCGAGCTCCTCGATGCGGATGACATCCGGCCCGACATCGCGCATTCGGATACTGGCAAATGTGGTAGCATTCAGGGGAGGTCCTTTGGGAATTAGTCGTGGGCCTTCCGTGGACAGAACGCTCAACATATGGGCAGCAGCCTGGGGTTTGGCACTGTCAGCTTTGCCCTTCATGTTTCGGCAGTGACAAACCTACTCGTGCGTTGGTCGTGAGTGTTTCGGGGTCCGGGTTGTCGATGGTGTCGCAGGCCTGGTGGTAGCATGGATCCTGCGCAACGCCGGTGCCCGTGTGCAGGAAGCCAAACGGCTTGTTCAGAAGACCCCAGAACGACGCATAATCGCTACCGTTGGTGAGGACGGTCGGGGTGACTGCAACGCCTTGGCTTTTGAAGTGTTCGAGGTAGATCTGCTCAATCACTTCTGAGCCTGGCGGCGCAATGCTGCCGTGTGAGCTGCCGTCGCCGTCGCCCACGCCGATGTAGCCTTTAGCGACCATGTCAAAATTGAGGTACGCCAGAATCTTATCGGCCTCTCGAGGTTTGAGTGTCGAACAATAGTGTCGCGATCCCAACAGACCGTTCTCTTCGGCACCCCACCACGCAAAGCGTACCCTTTGTCTGGTCTGATACTTGCTCATGGCGAGAAACAGTTCGAGGATTAAGCTCGTACCGGACCCTACGGAGTGAGCGACAGGACTATCGTTGGGAAAGATGAAGTAGACCCACCATCATCGTTGATCCCGGGACCAGCCTGGACGCTGTCCAGATGCGCACCCAGCTGAGCCCGTTAGTCGACTGGTTACATACTCTTGAATTTAAAGAGTCACGGGGCCGACTACTCACAACAATGACGTTATCCTGATCACCGCCGAGCGTCTCCACAAACACGTTTTGCGTCGTCCTATTCTCCGTGAGCTGCGTCTGCTGAAAGTATGCCTCCAGCTTTTCACCCGCAGCAAGGCGCGCCTTGATCCGCTCGCCATCAACGAGGTTGATGAACCCGCCAGGAACATGGTCCGGGCTCGGCGCTGAGAGGGAACCAGCGGTGACGTTGGTCGGCAGGTCGTTGTAGATGATAACCGCGGCTGCACCTGCACGCGCAGCTGGCAAAAGCCGTCCAGCAAGAGTACCGCCTGTCGGGCAGCGGAAGCGTTGTACCAAAACAAGCTTGCCAGCGACGTCTAGGTTCTTGTACGACGCGTCATCGCAGCCGGCCGCACCTTCGGGGCCGGCCACTATCTCGGCAGTGATACCGTCAGAGGAGGTGGAAGGGGAGTATGTCAGGCCAAAGACGTAGATGTTCTCGCCACCGACGTTAAGCTCAATGGACGTGACTTGGCTGAAAAGAGCCTGAAAGTCTTGCTTCCATGCCTTGGTGCCAGGCACGCGCGAGATGCGCTTCCAGACATAATCAACCGAGGCGGCATAGCCAGACAAGCCAAATGCACGGTTGCCCCCGTGCGCGTTTGCAATGTCATTTAAGGCTTGCAGGTTAGCCATCAGTCTGGAAGATCGTTAGTTGAGTCGCTTGTCGCCGGGCATGGCCTTTATCGGCGTATTACTTCTCGGTGCTGATATCGGCTTGCAGCTTTCTCGAATCGATCCACGGCTTGCATTTGCCATCTTTACCGCGCCTCTTGTCATCCCCGTTGTTCCCGGAAGCTAGGCAGGCGAGCGATGATAACACCGCAGCAATTTGTGAGAATTTCATGTCGGCGGTGAAGTTTAAAATGACACAAAAAAGAATGTATGTCGTCGAAAAACCACCACGACCTTGTTGGGCGAGAACAGGCGGGCATTTATCTCCATACAAACCTGCTCCAAGTACCACGTTAATTTATTGTGACCGCCACGCCATGCTAACCAAGCCATTGCTGCATTTCAAACCCCCCGTTTACGCCGACGATTGGGTTTGCCGAGCCATGAACTGCTGCTCTGTGAAGCTCGGATCAGGAAGGTCGACGCGCACCGATAGCCAGGAATGGGAGGTGAGATACGCCAAGGCGAAGAGAAGCTCTTGGCCGACATGGTCCGCTCCCCTTTCGAGCTAGGGACTCAGGCTGCCTAATAAATGGCTTATGTCCCCGAACCGCTGACTACGGGAACACAGCACCGCGTCAAGAAATTGGATACATACTCCAGCGTTCCAGCGCGACGATATAAGACTGGGAAACCCTGCTGACAGCGAGGCCCGACTGTTCTTAGAGCTCCCTATAGCCATGTTCCCCTTAATTTAGGAATGACTAGCTGACAATGTCTTGCATTCAACCAGCGTCCCTACACGACGGCCCTGTCAGTCCCAAATGTGTGACACGATGCCCTGGTTTAAGGGTAAGTTTAGTAGAGATTTGGGATAAGTTGCGTTGGGTTGTGGCTGTCCGACTAGAAAGTTGAAAACATTAAGATGAGACACATTCCCGTCAGAAAGGGGCAGTTGTTGCGTACAGATCAACAGAAACCGGGTGCAAACCCAGAGACAAGCCCCTGAGCCGTAAAACTCCGATAATACCGTGGTACGGGCACAATTGGTTGACTATTGCAAAACCTGGATCATGCCGAAGGACAAAATGCTTTGCTTTGCAGATAGGGTATTATCATGGAAGTCGTGAAAAGGGGAAGCTATGGTGTAATTATACAAGAGAGGGACGTTTTCAACCTCGGGCGCACCTGGTGATATTCCTTTGGCCCTGCCCCTTCCCCCCCTGTTTACCATCCCCGTTGGTTTGTCGCTCGCGCCTGTTGCAGTGCGTGGTCCCGCTGTTCCTGCGCGACCACCTCTTCTGCGCGCAGTTCAGTTGTACTGACATGGAACGAGCGCTCCTCCAGGATGATGTACTTGCTCTCATCGTTTACGGTATCCAGCTGCGAGAGGCCAAGGGATCTCCTGTCGCGCTTCTTGTTCTTAGGGTATGAACCGATGGTGAGGATGGCGTTGTTGGCGCCGGTTGGCTTCTGGTGGCTGTCCTTTGGCGTGCTGCCGCCGAGGGCCGACGCACCAAAGATTCTCTTGATGAGCGGGTAGAGGCAGGGGATGCAAGCGCCGATGAGCACACAGTTGCCCTCGATGCTGTTCAGATGGATGGTTGGATTGTCCAGTCTGCTGGGGGTTTGAAGAGAACCTACTTTGTCCAGAGTACAACGTCATCAACTGCGTATGTGAAGTCCTCGAGGGAGAGGAGGCCAGTAAGCGTGTAGCACTTGTAACAGGTGATAGCTCCGCCACTAGTTGCGCCGATAGGTTAGCGAACTACCTGGCATGTTTTTTGCAAGGCAACTTGCCAATACCCGAAGCCCAGCGAAGATGACAACGCCAGCTTCTTCTTCCAGTTGATCTGCAACATAAACAGGACGATGGTTGGATAAATGGCGAGGTAAAAGTCGAAGAGCGCCGAACAGATGCCCAGCACAATGGCGTAGTCGACCGTGATCCTGCGGTCCCAGCACGTCCCCGGCGCTCCACCCCATTGTGCCGCCGCCGGTGTACATTGAGCAAAGTTGATGACCAACATGCCAGCCGACATCAAGAGGTAGAAGATCGAAATAATCCACATGAACGCCTTGTGCCATCGACCAGGATCGAGGATCTTGGCCAGTAAAATGACGACGGCGAACTTGGGTATCGTAAACGATGTCACGCCCGGGACGAACGAAACGACGGTGTAGTAAATCGCGTGGGGGATGTCCTCTGGCGGCAGCGTATCCTTATGACGGCCGCCGCCATACGATATGGCGACCGACGCGAGTGCCACGTACGAGATACTCAAAAGCTGTGAATGGAGCTGGTTAGCGTGACTGCTCGTAACGGTCAGGCGCAGGCAATGTTCAGAGAAATCTCACAATGCAGACAATAACAATATAGTCGTCGCTCCCAAGTTTTCCCAAAGAAATAATGCGGCTGTAGATTCTGGCAGCCACAAAGAGGAAGGCGATGGCAGTCAGGGCGCCAGTAACTCCCAGAATTAACGGGCCCTTATTCTCTTGAGCCCATCCCGGGTAGGGCTCAACGTATGCCGGAGGCGTCGACATGTCTTCTGGAAACCTGGATGGCACTGCGCGCTGTTGGGCAATCTTGGCTGCGATCAAGAAGCCGGTAGATGAGGATCGAGCCCCAGGAGAAGGAGACCTTCATCAACTTGACTTCCTCCGAGGACGTTAGACCAGCATTTGCATCCGCCACACGACGCCAAACATCTATTGTCGCTGTTTTCGAGCAGCATGAGATGCATGGGCCAAATACATCCCGTCCCCCATCAACAACAGGGAAGGTATTCCGTCGTTAGGGTTGGCGGAGAGTGGCGGGGCTTCGTCCGCCCTTAAGAATAGAGGTCTACGAAGTAGCGATGGGTCCACGACGATAAAATCATCAGAACGAAGCAGGCCTGCAACGCACGGCCCTGTCACATCTCTGACTGTCGCCACCGCGACCCGATTCTCTTCTTGGTAACCCTTCATGCAGGAACTCCAGGGACCCCCGGGTTTTGAGGATCCTGGTACGTCAGTGTCAGGCGCAAGGTTTGAGAACGGACCTCTTCCAGATTCCGCGTCCATTGGAACCGTATCATGGCCCATAAAACACCCCGCTTGGCTGAGGCAATACCGAAGGCTGAGTGGTTCGCTGTCCGATCGTTTAATCTAGTACCGACCGTGCTTTTGCGCTTGGCAGGCCTAGCCGACTTGGGAAAGGTAGGCGGACATGCTGTCGGGTCAAGAAACGTTCAGGTCTCACTGAAAGTTGGCAGGGGCTCAGTGAGACTCGACGCTCGGGTAGCGGCAGCAGTGGGGGACGGGGTAAAAATGCGCACCAGCAACCAACATACATCAGTTTGTCTGGGGGCAATGAAGTGGCTTCTCGTCTGAGGAAGGGATAATATTAATAGGCGACAACTCGCTCGGTCTTCAAAGCTCTCATATTGGACCGCGCTGTACATATTTGCCTAGACTTGAACCAAACTACAGCAGTATCTATATGGATCACCTCCCCCATGCTAACTCAACCGTAATCTTAGTCGGCTGCTGCCACTGCCCGCCATCTTCATGGCGCTCGCAGCCTAAGATGCTCTCCTGTGATTTCATGAAACCAACAACGCCATTCTTTTTCTATGTCAATGTCAGATTCTGTGTTCTGTCCAGAGACTGAATGTTGATGGAACGAAACGATTTGGTTGATTACAAGCATGTGAGGAACAGTTTCATCAAACTCCCGCTGCTGCGGCCTTAGTGTGCCGTCTGAGAAAGAGTCGTGCTTCCAGTCTGTGCTTCCTTACGATGGACGACGGTAGCCTCACGCCAAGTTCCCCGGTGCTCATGCGAAGTATCTCTATGTAAGTACGCTACTCTTGAGCCTGGGCTGGCGTCGCTCTGTCATACATAGTATAGTTGCGGTCCAGGGTCCAGAACCGGTGACTTTTGGCCAAGCTTGGCTGTTCTCACGAGGCCGCTAGTTCCGTCTTGGGTGACAACCCGCACTCCGGATCTCTCCCCTAGTTAGTCTGGTTCGGTGGGCTATACCGCATTCGCGCTCAGTGCTGGCTCATCATTGGCCATTGTCTGCCCAAGACATTCCGGTCAGACCACTTTTAACCGCAATGACAAGGCCAAGATACCAGCTAATTCTGAGCTATTTGGCAAGGTCTCTAAATAAGGAAGCAGCTCGCAAGAAGACGGCGGGATCATTGCTGTCTTCCGCGCGCGAAGTGTCAGACAGTACGTCAAGGCGACTAGGAAAACACCACATTCTGGTCGTCTCGTCTGTACTTTTACCATTGGCGTTTCTTGTCACCCCTTGACCAAACAAATTTTGGGTAACATCGCAAGTGGATCGGACCGTCGACGACATTCTTGGCCCCTTTTGGGGGCCAGTTTTACGATAGTCCCAGGTGGCTCAGGTCTCGGCAGCCGCCGGGCGAACAGGTGGAATGTTTATTATATAGGGTGATACAATGTTTCTCTTGATGCTCGGCTCCCACAATCCCAGTTTCGGCCACGCCGCAACCCTCCATTCCTTCTTCAGCTGAGTCCTTTGGTGCCCAGTCGTCCACTTGCCGTCCCGACCTACACTGAGCAACACACCATGATTGGCGCACTTGTCACGCTCGTCCCGGCGCTTGCCGGTTTGCTTCCAGCCGCGGCCGCGGCCGCTGTCGGCGCCCAACGTGTCTCAGAGCGCGGCATTACGCCCTTGGCATGTCTTCTCTTCGGTCCTACCGTCAGCCCGTGGTGGGTCAACAAGTGTAACACGCACCTAGATATGGTCATAATCGATTTGCGCTCCGCCACCGAGTACGCGGAGGCCCATATCCCCGGCAGCTTCAGCCTACCGTTCGAGCCCGTCTCGGCGTGGAGCCAGATGGGCCCCGGAGACCTCCTGCTCGAGATGCCTCCATCGGCCGACGTCTTTGCGACGCTTAGCTCGATCGGCGTGAGCAACCCCAGCCCTGCCACCAAAATCGTGCTCGTCAATGGCGTTGGCGTTCCGGCTTTCCCTCAGGCCGCTTCCCCTCGTGTGGCCACGACGCTCAAGTACGCTGGTATCTCAGAAGGCCGTGTCTCCGTCCTCGACGGCGGCTTCCTCGGCTGGACGAGCGAGAATCTCCCGACTACAACCGAGGTCCCGGCTCCAGTTCCCCGCACCTACACCGCCGCCGAGGACCGCAGCTTTCTCGTCAATATTGACTACGTGGCTGCCAACCTCAACAAGAAGCACCAGGGTATCTTCCTCGTCGATGGCCGTGATGAGGCCGTCTACAATGGCAGCGTGATTGAGGAGTGGGCCCTGAAGCCGGGCCACATCCCCTCGGCCGTGTCGCTGCCCGCCAAGCACATTTGGAACGCTGACGGCAGCTGGAAGAGCCCACTTGAGCTTCTCGCCCAGCTTCGCCGTGCCGTGGGCTACGGGGTGAGTCGCAGCTACGGCAGGATTATCGTGTATTGCGGTGTTGGCGGTTATGCTTCAAGTTGGTACTTTGTCCTGACTCGTGTTCTGGGCTTCGACAACGTTGTCATGTATGATGGCTCAGCGCAGGAATGGAGCCGCTACTACGACATGGAGCTGTAATTTCAGTGCATGCTGTCCCATTCGATACCGTAAATAGTAGTTAGCTGATTTAGTTGTTGGCTCCGTCCAGTGCCGGGGCAGCTGTACCCAGTCCCTCAGTCCCTCAGTCCCTCAGTCCCTCAGTCCGAGCGCCCAACTCGAGTGAATGGTATGTTGTATGTATGTACCATGTCAGCCTGCTTGCGTCGGCCCTTCACCAACGCCGCACGAGACACGCGACCAGTTGCCTTGCTGCCAAAAACACACGTTCGCTGTCAGACCAAGAAACCCGTGCCTTGCCTCGATCTAAACTCTTTGACGTGCGTGTAACGCGCCAAGACTGGCCCCTGAATCCACAACACTCACAGTGATCGACAAGCAGAGCGTCGCACAGCAATGGTCTAAAAACAGAATGATTCTGAAACCGAAAGATGTTCAACCATGTGGACCCAAGATTTCTTAACTCCTGATAAAATCTCCGACTGGAGAGCACAGATTGGCCCGATTGGCTCCAGCAGCCCTATGCATGAGTGGTTTTGAGAAGAACTGCCGATATGAGCTGCTAATTGGACAATAGATTATAGCTCCGTGGCCAAGAACAGTTCTAGAAGCTGTTTCACCCTTCGGTATACCATGATCCGCACGGGATGCACCTCCTCTCTCGGCGAGTCCCGTCCTGAGAACCATGAAGACAATGTATAGGCGAGGGGAAACCTAAATGCTTGTGATAAAGACAGGACCTCTGCAAGAAAAAGGGACCGTTTTAGTATTAGTGTTACGGCTTCTCACAATGTAGGTTGTTCATGTTCTCTATCTCGCGGCGTTGGTTGTCCCAATCCATCCTCCTCTCAGCAAGTTCATTCCCGCGAATCGTTGCTTGTATGACACGAGATTCTCTCACTCGCCCAAAACGCCGGCTACACTTGCGGGAATACCATAGTTCTAAACGTTTCCCCCGCTTGGCGGTCAAGCCCCGATCGCGTCAACATGCCTCATCGGGCACGGAAAGCTGTGATCTACACTGCCAAGTGAAGCCTGTGACAGGTAAGCATTGCACCAAGACCTCACGATACCTTGGCGTGAGGGCCAAGAATCAGTTCCTGCACTGTTTACCTCCAAATATAGATGTCCAAGGCAATGGTTGTCGTGAAAGTCCTCAGGAGGCGGAGAGGTTGCGGCGCCAAGCGTAAGCTGGCGACTCGGAGATGTTTGGAAGCCAACCTCGAGCGTCCCTACTGAACCTGGTCTTTTCAATTGCTCGAGGAGTTGGGGTCTGGTGAACCGTGATTAAGTATTTCTATTCGTGGCCCTTGGACGGGAGCTTATTGTTAAAGTTCGTCTAGTGTGCTCGTTCTTCTTGTGTAGCGCTGGACGCTATTTTCCTTTGTCTGGTTGCAATTTATCGACCTGATCTTGCCTCGTCGGCTGCTTATTTGGCAAGAAGTGCGAGCCATTTATTTACTTTGCCTCTTCTCATCCCTGAGCTGGACTCGGGTTAAATACGAAGTTACACGCTAAACAAACCCAAGAAGACCTAGACGCCATTTCCAAGATGCCTCTCACAGAGTTCAACTATTTACTGGTTTGTGGCACACTCTTTGCCTTCCTCGATGCCTGGAACATTGGTATGTCATTACTGGCATTTCCCTGTTCCGTTTTCCCGCTTTTCGTCGATGCCGTCTCCCCTAACCTAAGAATGGTCACATTTTCCAGGAGCAAACGATGTGGCCAACGCCTGGGCGACATCGGTTGCATCCCGCTCGATAAAATACCTCCCCGCCATGATGGTTGCCGCGGTTATGGAGTTCTCCGGAGCTGTCGGTGTGGGAGCCCGTGTGGCCGACACGATTCGCACCAAGATCGTCGACACAAATCAGTTCGCTGACAGCCCGGCTGTGCTCATGCTCGGCATGGTTTGTGCCGTTATCGCGTCGTCCTTGTACTTGACCTTTGCCACCAAGGTGGGCTTGCCTGTCTCGACGACACACTCGCTGATGGGCGGTGTCATTGGGTTTGGCATTGCGGCTGTCGGGGTGAACGGGGTGCTATGGGTTAGCCCGGATAACACGATCAACAGCGGGGTCGTCCAGGTTGGTGCACTATCCTTCAAATTCCAGTTATCAGGTGTTACAATACTATGGGCGCCGTTACGAACTACTTCCTTTTCGTGGCCCAGTCACGCTAGCTGCTCTGGCCTTTGCTGACCATCTGTTGTTGTAGGTCTTCATGGCATGGATAATAGCACCCGTCCTCGCCGGTGTCTTTGCTTCGACGATCTTCCTTGTTACCAAGTATGCCGTCTTAGTTCGGAAGAATCCTGTCCTCAAGGGTCTTTTTCTGGTACCGGCCTATTCAGCGGTCACAGCATCCCTCATCGCGATGCTCCTTGTCTGGAAAGGGGGTTCATACGAGATCACCCTCGCCGACGCGCAGATCCCTGTCGTCATTGTTTTGGTCGGTGTCGGATTTGGCCTACTTGTGGCTACCTTTTTTGTCCCATGGTTATACCGTACTGTGGTAAAGGAGGACTGGGAGCTTCGATGGTACCACATGTACCAAGGCCCGTTGTTGCTGCGCCGGGGACCTATTCCCCCGCCACCTGGGGGTTATAATGGGCCAGTGCAAGATTACTACGAGGGACACGCAACAAGGGAGGAAACCGACGCACGCAGGGCAGATCTAGAATCTCGGGCCAGCATTGTCAGGGAGTTGGACAAGAACGGCGTCACGCTGGCCGCCCCCGAAGAACGGAAGTCACTGGTCGGTCCGAAGCCTAATGGCCCATGGCACTCAAGCGAAGCGCTGTTCTGGTTCCTCAAATGGGCACTATTCCATGGCGTTGATCAAGACGTTGTTGGCGACCAGAGAAGTCATGGTGCAGACGGCGTGTTGGCTAAGAATCTCGACGACATGCATGCTCGCGCGGCAAGGTACGATAACAGGGCTGAGTATCTGTACAGCTTTTTGCAGATTATGACCGCTGCTACCGCCTCGTTTACGCACGGAGCGAATGATGTGTCAAAGTTTGTTGGTCCAACCCCCTATTTCAGTCGGGCTCAACTGACACCAAGCTAGTGCTATTGGTCCTTATGCTACCATCTTCCAGATTTGGCGAGATGGCAGATTGCCAAAGAACGATGAGGCCGAAGTGCCGACATGGATTCTGTGAGTGGCTCGAGGTTCTTTAACAGTGGCTGGCTCTGACGTGGTTACTAGTGTCTTTGGTGCTTCCGGTATCGTCATCGGTCTTTGGACCTACGGTTACAATATCATGCGAAACTTGGGCAACAAAATCACGCTGCACTCGCCATCTCGGGGTTTCTCCATGGAACTGGGCAGTGCCTTTACCGTGATTATGGCGACTCGGCTAGGTAAGTCTCGGCGCTATGTACTGTACCCCTGAGATAAAAAAAAAAACTAACGTCCTCAAGCCCTACCCGTCTCGACAACGCAGTGCATCACTGGAGCAACAGTTGGTGTCGGGCTATGTAATGGCGACTGGCGGACAATCAACTGGCGCATGGTCGCTTGGATTTATATGGGCTGGTTCATCACATTGCCTTCTGCCGCGCTCATCTCCGGTGCGTTGATGGGCTTCATTCTCAATGCACCACGTTGGCTTAGCACCTGATGTCTCGCTAGGTGAAAAGAGAATTCGTTACCGAAGCGGTAGGCAAGGGCGGATGGGGGCATTTTTTTGTCTTTACCGTTGTATGCGAGGCACCTGCATGGGCGAACAGCGGAGGAACGCGATGTGGTAGAGCATGATACTTCTCAAATACAAGTAATGAAGTATGATGGCTCCAGAGATGTTTTTGAACCAGTACAAGAGCGCCTCCCACTTCACTGACTCTGTAACATTAGCAGTTTCGTGACAAGTTCGGACTTAGAGGGGGCTAGGTAGGGATTGATTGTAAGTAATATGGTATGTACAGTACATACATACGCACCACCCCTTCCTGGTTCGGAGTGCTACCGGCCTTTGACACGGTTTCAACAACACATGACGGGCCGACACAAAGTACCTGCGAAAGCTCGCCGCCACTTTAAACACCAGTCAAGCATTATAAACTATAGATTGAGTACAGAACTTGCTATGCTCGTTACAGAATTTGGCTGGGCAGGGCTACCATTTTCGGGTGTCTTGAGAGTGCAGGCGCCAATGTGTTTGTCGCTCACGGCTAGGCGGTCGCCCGCTTGACAGCACTCGCCTGCATACCTTACGTATTGTATGTATGTACTTATTTTGGGCTTGCCGTTCCGCGCTTGAAAATAACGGCGGCGTGTACTGATGTTATGCCGCAGAGCTCTACGCCGGAAGCAGCGGCCGAGGCGTCCGAGCGGGCTAAGCAACCTGAGAAGCGGCATATTGTAGCCAGAGAGCCTTCTCCAGCTCTAGTAGAGCTGGCGTCCGAGCCACAGCCTGTCGATAACTATCTCCGATTCCACGGTGTTGAGGTTGTTGACAAGGAGTACAAGGCTGCTGTCCTTCACGACACGTTTGCTGGTGAGGCGAGAATGGAGGCGGCTGAGGCTGAAGCTCAAGTGGCCGTTCCTCAAACTTTGCGCTGTGGGCTTTAACTGACTCTTTCAGAACATGGCTCCGTCTAAAGTCTGCGGATCGAAATACTGTGCTCATCTTGCCGTAACTCTCTCCACCAGGATGGTTCTTTTATCTCTATTTCTGTCCTTAATCTTTATAATGATTGGTGAAAGATAGTCGAGCCGCCTGTCTCAGGCTGCATTAACGTGATAGCATGCACGCTGGGACGTGGCTGAAGGGGATTCAACCTTCATCGCTCTGTGCTGTAGGCCTGATAGAACTATCATTGCTCAGATCGATTATGACACGAGGCATGGTAAGCCCAGCCCTCCGTCGGGTTCGCTTGTTCATGGGTGGTAATGTATCACTTGGGCTTACCAGCCGCTTTCATCTCGGCGGCTCTGGCGGCTCTCCACTCGGGACATTTTAATCGTAGGACTAAGTTTACGGTTAGCAACGACTTTGTTGAACCACATTGTCGTGGAGAGAGACTAACCGAGAACAGCGGACCCAACCATGACAAGATCGAGGAGAGCCAAACCAGTGAAGCACCAACCACTTCCCATTTTAGCAACGAGCGTGGGAATGATCACAGCCGCGATAGCAGCGCCAGGGTTGCGCAGCATATTGCCCAGGGCAAAGGCACCCGCAGCCTGTTGAGCCACACACTCTGTGAGAAATGCGGTGGTCGTGACAAAGACCCAATTCATCCCAAATCCAGCTGAGGCGCAATCTGTCAGTTACTGACTTCAAGTGGACGACAGAGTCCAAGTGCTTGCGGCGATACTCACTGAGAAACGTTGCCACAAGCACCGCCGCCGGATGCGCTGTGATCTGGACAAGCCAGCCATACATGACGCATCCAGCTACACATACCAAGACACCCCAAATCTGATCCTCCAGTCGGAATTCGGGGTCAACATTCCCGTCAGGCGTGGTCTTCGCCGTTCTCGCACGCCGCCAGTCTGAGAAGCGGCCACCGCAAAGCGAGCCCGCAATCATGGCTACGCCTATCGCAAGGAAACCGGCGCCGACAGCCGCAGAGGACCAGTGATAGCGCGTTGCAAGCTCAGTCGGCAGTTGCACGGCAATAGCAAAGTACGTCGAGTACAGCATGGCCGTATTGAAAGTGACTATTCCAATTGGTGGGTAGCAAAAGAGACGCCAGTAAAGCTTGAGTGTTGGGACTGGCGGAGGAGGCCCGCGATCCCAAGAAGGGGCCAGGGGAGAAGAGAGTCTGGGGGGCCAGATCAGGAGGCCGCTGGACTGGTATATCCTGCCATTGCCGACGCGGGCGCGGAGGGTTTCGGGAAGAGCAAAGAAAATGACCAGCCAGAGCGCAAAGCCAGAGATTGCTGCAATTTGTGTGTGGTGTTAGTATGGCGGATGTGAAGAATAGGGGCGCAGTGAAGGTATGCACAAACCTAGGAATCCGAAGATCCACCTCCAACTGACCTCTGCCAGCGCACCGCCTAAAACAGGACCGAGGACAGGACCACACTGAGGTCCCATGAGAAAGATGGACATGGCAAATGCTCGATGTTTTGGTTCGGTGGTCTGAAGTTGAATCTCGCGTCAGTCTCTCCCGGGGCGCAGACTGAACGGATGGGGTTATATACATCAGCAACCGAACCGGCGCCCATGGAGACCACGGCGGAAGAGCCGAAGGCCTGTACAATACGTAGAAAGACCAGCGCGCCGTAGTTGGCTGGAACAGCAGACAGGAGGATATTCGCGCCGATGTAAATGGCGATGGACAGCAGATACAGCGGCCTACGACCCTTCCAATCCGCAAAACTCGACCAAAATAGGGGCTGCAGCACAGATATTGTAAGACATTGAAGCGACGTCGGCACATATAGAGGATTGTATGCTCACCCCCAAAGCAAAAGTCAACATGAACACCGACACAGTGATGTTGATGGCTGTTGCACTAGCCCGGAACTCGGTCTCTAACACGGGCAACGCAGGAAGATAAATACCGCCTGCGAGTGGCCCGAAGAAGCCGGCAACGGTAATGACGATGAGGATAAAGCGCCGTCGCCATGGTGTGAAGGCGGAATATGGAGGAGGGAGGGCAACAGAGTCCTTCTCGAGGCCCGGTTGACCAGCTGGTGGCGGGGCGGGAAGCATTGGCTGTCTGATTTCGATGGATTCGTCCTGTCGCCTTTTGCTCTTGTCTGAGAGCGCGAGCGGCCGTGGTTCTCTAAGAAGGTCTGTTTGTGCGTGTTGCTCAGCAGATGAGACGAGCGGGGTCCGGTCCGAGTCCATGGTGGGTGTTATAAGTGGGCAGTTCAGGCCCTCCAGTTGGTTCTCAGGTTGTGTTGTACATATGTACGGTACGTGTACCGCACCGTGCATGTTCGGGACTGCGGGTGCGTGTTGGCAGTGCTGAACTCGGGTCACAGCAGCCCGGCGTGTAAGTGGCGCTGGGTACAGAGCTGATCTCGATAAGAATGGATTGGGGCACTGGGATTAAGATTATGCAAAGTTTAAGAACAGCAAAATAATATGCTCATACTTGCGCCGACGCGGCCTTATTTGCATACTCGAAGATCAAGCGAGAAATGACCCCAAAGCCGTTTATAATAATCTTCACTCGCTAGCAATATCCCCAAAGCCAGGAGGCGGTGTCCAAGCGATCCACCTCAAATCCTAAGCTTGACCGTACTTGAACAAAGCCAACTGATGGGCCCCATGCGCTGGCGGCACAGCAGGATTCCATCTGCATCCGTCGTCCCTTCTCGAAGGCCGCCCCACGACCCGGCCTCCAGGCATGCCATGTCTGCGGCTTGGCGCTCACCCACAACTGGCCCCAACCCCCCCCTACCGTATCTACCTACCTGGGTACCTTACCTTTAGGTACTGTACGGTAGGTACAGTACAGTACCACCTACCACATATTGTAAGCAGAGGGCCAGGGCTGAGACCCATTTCCGGTCGCTATTTTCGGCGCAACGTAATTACCTGTGCACGCACATACATACCTAGATACTTACTACGGGCACCCTCGAATGGCTGTCCCGATTGACGCCGTGTCCAGCCACCAATTCGCGGTGTTTGCATGGTACACGCAGCATACTGTGGCAACGTCCATACGGTTTCGTTCACGCGGAAGCATATGATCAAAACTCGCAGCTTAACTCCATATAAACCATCAAGACGCTACAGGGATGGCAGACTTGTCACGCAAAGAATTCAACAACACAATAAACTGAAACAAGCAGCAAGATGTTTGCGTTCATTGAGCTGCTCCTTCTTGGAGCCGTCGCCGGCTTCTTCGTCTACTACGCTTTTCTCCTGCCACCAAAATACCCCCTCAATATCCCCGCAATCCCATTCTGGGTAGCTCTCATACCCTTCTTCAGGGACGTCGATCAGTCTGCCATTTTCCGGAAATACATCGAGCAGCCGCTCAGCGCGCACGGCGCCGTGAAGCTATTCTTCGGCGCCCAGTGGAATATTTTGGTACACAAACCTTCTTATCTAGCCGAGATATTCAAGGACGAGGATCTCTACCAGAAGAGCGGCAATCAGAAAAAGATAGCTCACAGTGTGCTCGCTGAGTTTCTGGGTGACAACATCATCTCCAGCCACGGGGAGGTCTGGAGAAATTACAAATCCGTCATCAAGCCGGGTTTACAGCAAAGCTTTGATGCAGATAAGATTGCCAGCAATGCAAGCCGGCTCTGCGGGCTCTTGAAAGAAACTCAACTGCGGGCGGGAAAAAGAGGCATACTGGTACAAGAACTTCTGCAGCGGTACTCCGTGGCCAACTGCTCCGAGGTTATGTTGCAGATCAACCTCGATGTGAGTCGGGCATGCCCAAAAAGGAA
This sequence comes from Chaetomiaceae sp. B2702, assembly GCA_023628455.1. Classification (NCBI taxonomy): domain Eukaryota; kingdom Fungi; phylum Ascomycota; class Sordariomycetes; order Sordariales; family Chaetomiaceae; species Chaetomiaceae sp. B2702. The sequence goes on along the minus strand of JAMAKP010000024.1, from coordinate 307,920 downwards.
TAGAGCCAATGAAACTGACCGCAAAAGGCACTGCACTCAGCCAATGCGCCCATCAACGTTCTCCAGAGCGCGGTCAAGCGGGAGATATTCAAGCCTATTTTCATGAATTTCCCAGTCCTTGATCGATTCCCCTTTCCAAGTCGCACCAGAGCCCGTCAGACGGTCCGCAACTTCAAGAACGAGCTTAGAAATGCCCTCGTTGGAAGCCAGAAGCACCGCCCTCTGCTCCACTCGTCTTCAGACGGGTTAGGGCGGCGGATGCTGGAGGCAAAGGAATGCGGTTTGTGGAACGAAAAACAGCTCCTGGATAACTTGACCGTCGCCTTCGTGGCAGGCCAGGAGAACCCACAGCTGTGCATGATCTCTACGCTCTACCTCTTGGCAAAGCATCCGGTAGGTTTTCCGAGATCACCAACCCTACCCGCCGCAGTGGCTGATGCGTTACACAGGAAGTACAAGATCGGCTTTACACGGAAGCTCATGACCGAGGGCTGGGTTATGCAAGCCCCGATACGGGGATCCTACAGGAGATGCCCTTCCTGACCTCAGTCATCTATGAGAGCCTACGCCTCTTCCCCCCCATCGGCCAGCTGGTTAATAGGAAAGCCAGCGGAGACACTCTACTGGGCGGTAACATTTTCATACCCAAGGGAACTTACCTTGGCTACAACTGCTACTCGACTAATCGAGACCCGAGTATCTGGGGTGCAAGGGCTCATGACTTCGACCCAACCCGATGGGGGCCGTCGACAGTGGCGATCCAAAAACAATATCGACTGCGGAGAGCAAAGGCGGAATTCATTAGCTTCCACGGTGGGCGCCGTGCGTGCTTGGGTGAGAGGTTTGCACTTTTGCAGATGAGGATTACTTTGGTCGCACTTGTTCGGGAATTTACTTGGAAACTCGATCCGGATTGGGTGGATAGAAAGACACCGGTAGGCACCCTACTCCGTACTCACCGAGAATCTCTCAAAGTGGCTATTGTTCCTAACAGAGCTTGAGTAACAGGCCGGGCCGTTGTATCCTCGCTCACTGAGGCTTGTCTTCTCTGGCAGGAAGAAGGATTCAACCTCTGCAAAGAACTCGTAGATTATTATGAGCAATCAAAGATCAAGGCTTAGATGACGTGGGATATAAATGGCAGGGCTCGGCGAAGGTTCGTGAGAGGAGGAATACATAGTAAGAGTATACCTACATTGCTATTTCAGGAAGTCACTCACAATGACGTGGTGCGTTTCTCTCATTTGGTAGTCAGTAGCCCGGTTGTGCGCAACCATGGGCTGCTCGAGCGGCCCTCGGGCACGCACGCCCCCCACCGTTCCGTTCATATCCCATCAGGCGTAATCCTTCTGTTGGGCCGCATACGAGCTTCGTTACACGTAGGAATCCATCCTCTGCAGATCGATGCTTGATGGGGTTGGGTTAGCTGTGGCCATGCTCCCCACGTGGACTGCAGTCCACAAATCTCCTCTGTATCCCACAGCGTGCAAAACTGAGCGAGGTGATTTGTCCCGGACCCAAGGATTTTTGAACGATAATGATTGCGGGCGAATAGTTGGGGAAACTTGAGGCTCCAATCCAATCCAATCCACTAAGACATCCAAGATCCTGTCGACACCGCTGCACAAGACGTTGCCACCATGCGCGAGTTGTAATTTCAGCACATATTGCGCCATGCAAATCCGTCCCAGATGCGTCTTTTGGGGGCCGGCCAAGCCATGCTGCCGCTGTATCGCTGGGTAGTGGGTACCCATTCTCGAGCCAGTCCCGCCAGCCAACAGTCGTTAGGTCAGGGTTGTGTTAACGTTATCCACCCCCTGTTCGGACCCACCTGGTGTTCGGACACGTGAATTCAAGCAGAACATTTGCATCTTTAGCTGCAAAAACATGCAACTCAAGTCACTAAATCGCTAGATTCTTCTCGTTCTGACAGTCTACTTTTTTTGCGCCTACTGTAGGAATTGCGGTCGCAATAGACAGTTTTGTACCAAAAGTTTTACACCTATCAGGGGTGTAAAACTTCAATTAATGGATTTTTCTTCAGGGGCTTTCAGTGGCTGGTAGCAGGGCTGTCCGAACAGCAGGGGTGTCCGAGCAGGGGGTGGATAACGTTACCGACGGCAGCGGCCACGAATTGTTTCTGACCCACAGCCACCCTGAAAACCGCCAACCAGGATTACCCGGCTGTGCCAAGTCTCGCCTAGCAAAGAGGAACCAAGCCCTTGACTCTCTTGGCAAGGGTGGTGCCGCTTAGAATAGTGCCGCAAGGATTCGGGCCCGTTGAAACGACCGGGGACCAACTTTATTTGCCTTGCTCCAATATCGTCCGATCAACATGCAAGGTCATGACGGCTTGCAGCCTGGCCTGTCGGAGCCAAATCTGACCCAAGATACGCATGGCCCAGGGCTTGCTTTGTGCTTTCTTTAGGTACATACAGTACATGCATGTACTGTACATACATACATACACTGCCAACGCCCAAGACTGGTTGGACCTGCGCATGGCGGGACAGTGCAGACGCCACGCACGCCCTCGCTTGTTAGACTCAGAAGCGCCAGTCCGGCGGCTCTTGCCTGCCAACGACTCCCTGTCCGGAGGTACTTCTGCCCGCAATTCCTTCATCCAAACACGCCAGACGAAAGGCTGTGAGGCACACCGAGATGTTCCCTCAGTAGCACGGACCGGCCTGCGGATGACTGGGTACAGTAATTATAGAACAATGGCAGTTTTCCCATACGAGTCACTCTAAAAGACACTATCTCGTCTTCACTCGCTCAACGCCCGAAATCACAAGGCATCGATTTTCCGTCCCTATACGCAATTTTAATCATAATATTTCTGTTCAACTTTGTTCGCCGCTTTTTGACTTTCTGCAGCCCATCGACTTTAGCACTTCGCAGCTACCATGGAGTTCTCTAACCAGGGCCAATCGTTTTACCACCGATTTGAAGGCTCTTTCTTGCACAATGAAACTGGAGAGCTCATACATTGCACCGGCCCACGCCGGCAGTGGGTTCAGGACAACTGGAATTTGATCCTGTCCAGCCCCCAGACACTCCAAGACTCGGACGTCAGGATCTACCAAAGTGCACATGGCACAAAGCGCAACAAGAGCGCTGTCGTAATCAATGGTCGTTTAACCAGACCTGAAGACACGGCGTTTGAAGAGTTCTTTGTGCAGTTGATCCTCGACCAAGCAGATCTCTGCGCCAACGGCCGGTGTTTGCAAGCGGCGGAGAACGAGTCGACAACGCAGCAGATCGTGGACATGTTCGACAGTTATCTCCGATATCAGGCCAAGGATGATAGGTGGGCTCGGAGTGGGCGGGTATACTTCGCAGAACGGGTCCGGCACTTCACCCGTCAAAATGCCCCCGTTGAGTTTTGTTTACCAGCATTTCCCTGCAAGTCATCCAACCGGGACAAGGTGTCAGGGCCAAATCCAGATAGGGGAGAAGAGCTTGCACTAGATCGCCTCCATGGGTTCGTTGAGGCCATCGAGCAGAGATATCCACCGGGGGCCAAGCTCTGGATCATCAGCGACGGCCATGTCTTCAGCGACTGCATTGGTGTTGACGATGCCGAGGTAGATGCGTACGGCAACAAACTCAAGGACATGAACCATGCCATCGGACTTCGCAGAGGCAACACCGGCCGAGTTGGCTTCAAATCGCTGGTTGACCTGTTCCAGCTCGCCGCTGTTGGGTCAGACGAAAGTCTCAGAGACCTCGCGCGCCGGTTCAACATCCCAGACATCGACCATCAAATCAATACCAAGGTTACCGAGGAAGCCGAGCTCTGCCGCCAGATCTTGATGGCGGGGTGCGGGCCGCACAAATCAGCCGTCCGAGCCAAGATTGACTCCAGCGACGCCGCGATCACGGCCCTGTACCGCGGCTTCTCCCGGTTCATGCTTGAAGATTTGGAACACCACCCGCATACCCAAAAGATGACGAGGTCGCAGCAGAAGAAACTGTCGTCCAGGGTGGCCTTTGAGATGATACTGGTATGTTTTCAAATTCCGGTACCCATGACAACACCAAACTATATCTGACAGAAACAGCGCAACCAAGCATATTCGAACCTGGTCGAGATGCTCTTCCCAAACCATGTCCGGCTGTCTATCCATGCGTAAGCACTGCTCGACCATTCCATTGTTTTCCGCCTCTTGCTGATAACGGTGCGGTGTTCAAGACACAACAACGCCGGGCCAAAGTTCGGCATCCAGTTGTTTGACCCAGCCCAAGTCCGTGCCGTCGAGGGCTTGTCGCCCAACGGCGAGTTGATGATCTCTCACGACTTGCTGCACATTCCGACACCCTGGCACAACTCTGTCGTGCAGTTGGCCGAAAGCGATATCGTTCTCGTGACAAAGGCGAAGGTTGCGAGGGCGGCCCTTGTGGCGGGGAGTATGACGGGCGGGCTGATCGAGACAGAGGAGGGGAGCGCATATTTCTCATTGCAGAGGAGGGATGCTAGCATCAATACTGATGGCCCCGAGATGGCGGGGACGGAGGCGGCAGAGAGGGAGACAGACTCAGAGATAGAGGCCGAGAAGGACGGAGCAGTGACCGTTACTGTTACCGTTACCGTCAAAGCGGAGGGAAAGGATGTTTCTGTGGCTGATGGGCGGCTCCAGAAGCAGGCGACTTTTTCGGAGAAAGCAGACTGTGTTGTCACAGCCGTGGTCCGGCGTAACACGGGCGGTTTGTCAGCTGGGGACCCATCATGGCCCGCGAAAGCTGCAAACCACAATTCCTGGATCGGAAGGCTCCGCTGGATTCTGTCACTTTTCTGGCCGCGGAGTTTGTAAGTGGTGGGGAGACCAACATGACTTATCTCCGCATCCGACTACTGGTGGGGGAGAGCGTTATTTTGAGCTGGTTGCCATGCAACATTGGGCCGGATAGCGAAAAGAGTGATTGGATCTGATAAATTTAGATCGAGGGCAGTCGGCAGGGAGGTCGAAGGACATTGTCGGCAGAGCACTAATTGCTAGATTGAGGTTGAGAACCGCTTTGCAGACAAGCTTGAAATTTCAGGACGGCACTCGTTGGGTATTGGGTTTCTTTGCAACCGCATATCATATCAAAGACTGCCACATGCCACCCCGAGCTTTTTGCATTGTTTCATTCGGGCGCAAGGAATTGCGCCAACCGGATCAAAACAAAATAAGACGGCGAGAGCAAGGAGCCGGTGCCAAGTGCTTACAGCAGCTGAGACTGGTTGCAAAATAGGCACCTAGGGAAGCCTCGTGTGCGTGGCCACAATTTGCTCAAATGCCCGCAATTGGCTCAACTCGCTCTTTCCTGTGTGGCAGACGGCCAACACGAGGCCCGCGGTGTATCGATTACACTCTGCGTTTCTCGGGCTTGCCAAGCGGGTAGGGGGTGGGGGTGGGGGTGTGAGCATCCCTCGCCGCATTCGCATGGCACAGCAGACTCTCGAACCCGGAAGGCACCCGTCGCCTGTTTCCCGCCTCTAAGCCGCTGCAGGTCGCTGGTACCTAGGTATGTACTCCCCCGCCTGACAGTGCCAGTTTCCAGACACGAAATAACTTTTTAAACGTTGAGTTCGCGCCTCTGGGAAACACGCTTTCCGCTTTGATTCCAACCCTCTTTTTTTCCACCAACCTTCGCAGAGTCCAGCTTACGTTACCTCAGGTACCTTACCTGACCACGGCACATCGACCGATTACGGGTCTCGCGATCATCTCCTTGTCATCACACCACTCCATCGCTCACCATGAGCCACGATCACGGCGCCATGTCCATGGCGACGACAACAGCGTCGGCCGCAGGTGCGGCTTCCACAGGCATGAGTCACAGTATGGGAGGAAACAACGGTTGCCAAATTTCTGTCAGTCACTGGCCAACACACCCATTCATTCAACATCGGTGGAAATGCTCACCTCCTACAGATGCTCTGGAACTGGAACACCATCAACTCGTGCTTCCTTGCCTCGTCATGGAAAATCACATCGAATGGCGTTTTCGCCGGCTCCTGCATCGGCGTCGTCTTGCTGGTCATCTCTCTTGAGATGTTACGCCGCGCCGTCAAGGAATATGACCGCTTTCTCATCAATAAGCACATCAAGTCCCAGGCACAGGTCGCGCCAGGCTCCAAGAAGGCCCTATCAGATGATGGCAGCCCTCATCCGACTTGTGTGACCGTCGCCGGAAAAGGGTACCGTCCGACAATCCTGGAGCAGGCCATTCGGGCGTTGCTACATATGCTGCAGTTCGCCGTCGCCTACTTCGTCATGCTGTAAGGCTCCCGGTTCCCGTCACTGGAAGTAATGCTAACGTTCTCGTAGACTAGCCATGTACTACAACGGCTACATCATCATCTGCATCTTCATCGGCGCCTACATCGGAAGCTTTATCTTCCACTGGGAGCCACTTGGAGGGTGAGTCAGCATGCTAAAACCTACCTGTATGCTTGATAACGAGTGGCGCCACGGGACTAACACTACAATAAGGGGACTGCAGACTAGCGCCGCGAAGGAGGCCACCGTGTGCTGTGGCTAAGGTGCACATCTGAGGGCATAGCCTAGCGATTTTGTTGCCTCCCGCTTGCGCGTGAGGATTTAGGTGAATGATACATCGCACCATTGGCCCAATCGTATTAGGCACAAGAAGCCCTTCGAGAATGGTGCCATAGCAGCATTAGCACCCGACTAAGTCGGTGATATGTCTGTAGTGTATATTTAATTCGTAATGAGCTTTTTTATTTTGTTCTTGCTGAATTCAGCTGCCAGTTATTCCAGCCATCCATTTGCCATCCATTTGCCATCCAAAGTAGTCCCAGTGCAGCAGTATCCTTGTATCCTACATGTACACTAATGCTAAACGTAGGGCATAAAGGCCACCACTCTTCATGAATTTGCAATCCAATTTTCGGTCTGTCTACTGCATGGTGTTGTGGTTCTGGCAGTCGATAGCGGCTGATAGCGGCAATATCTCGTGCATGCCCGGCAAGCTTTCCGCGGCGCGATGTCACACCACGGGCAATATGCGAGCCGCTTCCGGGCCCGAAATTTCTGTCATGAATCCCGCCAATGTAACCGTAGCAGGCCAATGAGGCTGAAAGAGAACCACCCAATCTACGCCAAACTCGGTATCGAGACGCAAGCGACAAAGACAGGCAGCTGGAAAAGCCGGTGAGAACAGCGGTCTGCTTGCCGTGCTGTCGGAAGAGAGATCCAACACGTTAACGTCGATTCGCCTCTTATTGGCTCCTACGTTTCTTGCTCTGCATGCCAATCTCGAAGCTGATTGCGATTGCAGACAACACGCCGTCGGCACCAACCTCCATGCGGCTGTGGTTCACTCACATCCTCGACCTGCAGACAATCCTACATTACCACCAACGAATCCTTTGCGCAGGGTTCATCGAACCTTGCCACCTTCCCTCGTGGCGGCAACGGAACTGCTGCAGCCAAGTCACCAGATCGACCCCCAACCAGGCGCGAGCTGCAGCCGGTCAACCATTATCCCAACCAGATCTATTGTCATGCAGCCCATAAGCAGTATCCTCAACCTCAACCGGGTTTACTATCGTTCGTGGCGATGATAGGTTACAATCCGGCGGCACAGTACCTACAGTACATGAACCCAGCCGTCATCCTGTCCCGACGGCCGGATCGCGTTGCCCGAAGGAATCCCCGAGCTGATGCCGGTTTTTATCGACTGCCCTCCTAACCGATCAATAAGACGCTGAAGTGTATCTCTCGGTGAAGCGGCTGGTGCCGGCATCCGGAATCACCCCCTTCGGCCCGATGTCGTTTTGATGACCGATGAAGCGGGAACCCTTTGGAAGGGGACTCGCCGATTCTGCATGCATCTGCAGATGTGATGACCATCTTGTTGACTCGGCAGATGCGCGAGCCACTCAAACTACACCAAGAAGCTGTTATGATGCAAAACATCCTGGAGTTTGCGTCGGCCGGAATTCCAACTGGCTTGTCCCGCTGTCTCAGTGAGGAACTGCCGACTTTTGGCAACGCATGACAGCCACACCAGTAACGACAAAAGTTGACCACATGTACTCGACATGTACCAAGACTTGAAGCGTGTCAATGTCCAAAGTTGCTTATACTTGGCGTGCCATTGACTCATTCTCATTACAGTAGCGCACCATGAACACGAAGGTGTCGATACTGGAAACAATCTGAGTGTGACGTTGCCCCCAAGCTGCATCCCGTTGCCTCGAGCCCAGTGCCCTTGAGCCCCGTTTTCGTTCTCCCTAAACCTCCCATCGTGACACTCACTTACTCAGCCCCTATTCAAATTTCAGCCCTTTTTGGCGTGATCTTTACTTTACCGCCTTCACGCGATCGCCATGTTATTTCGGGCTATTTCCCTTGCCAGAACACCATTGTACCCCCATCCGCTCGTCAGGTCGCTCCATTCCACACAACCCAGCCCACACACTTCCACCTTCCAGCACTGGCTTCGCACAGGCAAACCCCGCCGCCCGAACCTTAGGTTCCAACCCATCACTCCTCCCCATGCTGATTCCCATCATCCTCGTCCGCCTCCTCCCCACTACCCTTCCCCTCTTGACCGCCACTACTCGTATCCGCCCCCAATCCCAGCTCCTTTACCAAATGCCCCAACCGATGCACCTCGGGATCGTCCCCTACGCTAATCGCGCTCGGCAGCACCCGGCTGCGGACATGTCTCATCTGCGCTGCCACCCCGGGCTCGGTTTCCTCGGTGAGGCTCTCCCCGATGACCTGCGCCAGCAGCTGCTGCTCGGCGGGAGGCATCTTGGCTTTGAGGGTCCGGAGGATGGCCTTGTCGAGAAAATAGCTTGCTCCTTGGGCGTGGAGTCCTTTCCCGGCCAGGAGGAGGGTGGAACGCAGGGTTGTGAGTGTCTGCGGCGAGGTTGGAATAGTGGGTGGGGGCGAGGCGGACGTTTCGTTGGCGCTGTTGGGCTCTATGGCGGTGGTGTCGATCGTGCTAGTGGCGAGAGAGCTCATCTGTTTGAGTGTCATGAAGCCTAGTTGGACGAGGCATTTTCCCAGGTAGCCGTCGCCGCGGTCGTAGCCGTGTCGGAGGTAGTAGAGCCGGAGGAGGGTTTCCAGGTGGCGGACCGAGGCGTCCCGGATTTGCATGGGGGTGGGGGATTGTGTCTCCCCGTCGCTATTTTGGCCGTTGTCGCAGAAGGGCTCAAACAGGTTGATGACGATGTTGTGGTAGTTTATGCTAGGCCTTCGGTTAGTGGGAGTGTTTTGCCAATAAATGTTATAGTGAAAACTCACTGTAGCATCAACTGGCTCGGAATTGAAATCTGAGTGGGCGTGAGCGGCGGTGGGAGATTGTCGTACCACTGTTTCAGCCGGAAGTAGAAGGCATTGATATCCGACGCCGACACCGTAGCAGCAGGATCTCCCTCATCAGCGACACGATTCTTGTCCAACGGGGCTTCGTTGAGGATGGCTCGAGATTCCGACTGTGCTTTGAACTGATACGGGAAGTGGGTCGTGTATAGGTTTGGATCCAGGGGATACCTCACCCAGACTTGGCCGTACCACTCGGGATCGGCGGACGGGTCCGGTAACAAGGACGCCGGGGGGGATTCGAGTAGAGGCGGCGCAAAATGGGCGTAGGAGAGCATGCTAGAATGGAAGTTTTGTGTGAGAACCAGATACTCTCCGCTCTGGTGTGCTTTACGCACCTTTGCCAGTTGAACAGAGCCCATGCTGTAAACACTCTGGCGTTCTTCCTCCTGACGTCCTGCCCTTTGCTGTTGGAGCCAAACAGCCCGATTCGCTGTGCCATGTCTACCGCCTGCCGCGTGTAGGTAGAGCCGACCGCGTCTATGGCATTGACGACGTTGGTGAGATGCAAAACCACAGCAGCTTGGATGGTTGTGAGTCGAACTCGGCCGCTCGCTGTCTCAATCTCCCAGAGCCTTTTTGCTTCTGCAAGGAACTGGTAGGTATAATTTCGGGGGCTCCAGTACTCATACCGGTCCGGCAGTTCTGAGGTTGCCATCTTGGCGGGAATGAGTCAGTAATAAAGCGTTATCCTGTATGCGAATCAAGAGCACACTCACACTGCCCACAGCAAGGACGATGTTCACCAGCAGGGACGAACAGCAGCCATGGCGCCCAGCTGCCATGTCTTCCAGGAAGTAATCCTTCTGAAACGGAGGAAACCAGTGATACTCCCCGAGGAAGTAGTTCGCGAGCATCTTTCTCATCAAGATGTCGTCCGAGGATACTGCCGTCCACTCAGATGGTTTGACGGCGTTTAACAGAGGGTCGACGAGCTCGGCGACATGGTACGGCTTGTAATAGGTGCTCTGTGGTGCTTCTCCTCGAACCTGACTCGGCAGAGCTATGTCCTGTTTGGCCGAAGAATTGTCTGCCATCCACTCCATGTCGTATATTCGACAACGGAGATAGGGATTGTCGGAACGAATCAGGAATTCTGGCATTTCCTGCACGTAAGGGAAGACATATCGATATCGAGTCTCGGGCGCCAATGCCAGCTGCAACAGAAGATCTCCCTCTCTGATGTAGCGTAGGATGGATTCCGGTTCCGCTCCTGCCCGGATGCGTTTCACAATCTCTGTTGCTTCCGACCGCGGCCGGTCGCGCAGATGCTCAAAGACTTGCCGGAAGGTCGTTTCTCGGCTGTTGATCTCTGACAATTTTCTTTTCAAGGCCTGACCACGCGTCTCTTCTGCGGAGCCCGTCGTATACACGCAGTCGACGGCCGCAGAGACGCAGTAGCCACATGCTGGCCTGGCTGCACTGCACTGAGAGCTGCCCGTTAACTACGACTGGTCCGGGAGGGTTCTAGTTAGGGCCTTAAGGCTGTCCTCACCTTCACCTTTCGCCTTCGACATGTTTCGCACGCAGCCGTAGAGTGCGCTTTCTTGCGGGGTGGCAGCAGGCCACGATTTGATGACGGTGCAGAATGAAACGCCTGGGGAGTGAGAGCAGGTAGAAGTCGTCGTCCCGAAGGGTTTAGGGGCGGTAAAGCAGGTGTATTTTGGTTCTGCATAGTTTTCGACTGGAAGCAGTGTCTCAAAAAAACATTGCAATAATTCAGAATGCGGGCAACTCAGAGCTATCTGGCTTCGGTGAATGATGGGTGACGATTGAAACGGCAATCTAACCGTTGCGCACGAGGGAAATGGGGGTGTTGCTTATTTCTCAATTCGCGTGGCTGATTCCATGCAGGCTGACGAATCACCACAAAATCAATCATGAAATCCACGGACGGGTCGGGCCCAACCGGGATGGCTGGGAATCTGCATGGGGAGAACCTCATCGGAGTCAGTTCCACCAATGACATGACGACTCTGAGCGACGGTTGACATTGGCGTCCTTTGGCTCGTCGGCTACTCCCTGATTCGATTGTAACGAACGTGTTTCCAAGGACTTACCGCCGATTCAAGATCAAGAATGCCTATCCGGTTAGGAAGGAAAAGGGGTACATACCAGTAACTGGGACAGGATTAAAGGCGGGTTACTTAGACGAACAGGAGCATGGCGGCTACATCTGCGGGCCAGCGTAACTGTATGTATGTACATATGTATCTATGATGATCTGCCGATGAATGTCGGACACTTTGCAACGTCACCCTGCAGCGGCATGTATGAACAAGCACAAATAGAATAGCTAGGGGTTAAGATGATAGAGCCTCGGGCAAACCATATTAAATGACATCTCGTCGGTAACAGCAGATTGAGAAAAGCTAGTTCCCGCGGTGCGTGAATGTCAAACGCAACAGTAATAAGACCCTTCGTTTGTTCCCGTACATTGGGTCCAGTGGGTGGCTTTTGCCATGGCTATCACACCCCATCAATGACAAGATAGCTTGGTCATATGTGAATGGTATTCTCTTGCACAATCTAATCAGGGAACTTTATTGGGATATCCCATAAGAGACAACCAACTCACTCTCGTGATCGCCACCTCACGAGAACTTCACGGCTTCGATATCAGTGTCAATGATGTACCGCACGCCCGGATCCTCCGTCAGCCCATAAACCCGGCCTCCCCTCCGCTTGTCGTAACTCAAATCCTCGGGATGCTGTGGGTAAAAATCGGCATTTTTGTAAGCAAACTTCCCGGGTATCCAACCGAACATGTCGCCGTGGGCTGTTCCAGGGTTGCTCCGCGAGATGTAGAACTTGTCATTCGCTGACACGGCGCCCTGCATGCGCTCGATATCAACGCAGTACGCCCATGTCGCTTTAGCCGTCCTGCCATCCATTTTGAGCCGCCCGGTCGCGTCGTTGAGTGCGTATTTGACTAAGCGCACTGGCACTGTGGTATTCTCCCGGAACTCGCCCACGAGAACAGTGTGCTGAAGTGGCTCGGTCCGATCGAGCGATATATAGGAGAATTTGAAGGTAAAGGGAGACGACCATTTGTACCATCTAGAACGTGTAAGCTCTTGAGGAATCTCCGTTGGATGGGATCGTAACTACCAACCTGATCTGAGGGACAACGTATTTGTACCCTGCTGCGGTATATTTATTTCCAGACTTGCCTACGCCATCGCCCGAATCGACTTGCCAGATGTTTGTCAAGTCAAACACACGGATGCCATTGTTGGTATCCACCACCCACAGCTTGTCGCCATACCACATAATCCCACCCGCATGGATGGCTACGTCGCTAAAGTTATCGGCTGCATGGGGGTATACCAGGAGTACATGGCGGTACTTGTCGTTTGACCGGTCGATAAACGTAATCCGCGAGGCTTTACTATCTTGGCGATACCAACTGACCACCCAACCATCCTTGCCCTCGTATGTGCCGCCTTCCAGGGCATCAGCGGTGGAGGAGATGCCTTGGGGTGTCCACTTGTCTGTGGTCTCGTCGTTAAAGTCGGGCTTTGCCTCCCAGAGCTTCCGGCCTAGGATGTCGGTCGTCATCTGGTGGTTGCCGTCGTTGAAAACATCGGCTATAGTGACCTTCTTGAGTTTCCCGGAGAGGGACGCCACGTTAGGGTTGTCCGGTTGCTCGACGAGGACAAAATCAGCTCCATTGCGTTCCTTTTCCTCGGTGTTGCAGTCGCTCGGGCTCGGGGCGGCCAAAGCATTCAGCACCAAGACGGCCGCAGCGAGAAGGGTTGAGGTGAGCTTCATCTTGACTAATTAATAGATCATGTCATGGGAGGCTGTAATTTTGGAGAAAGACAATGCGAAAGTCAGGGCAATCATGGCCAGGTTTAAATATCTAGCCTTCTCCAGCAATCTACCAATAATTAAGCCCCATTTCTTACTGTGCGGTAAGACGGGGCAAATGATACTCCCCTATGGGATTGCCAATGTGACGTCGAGTGGTCACAGTGACGCCGGGTGCCAAGCCGCGGACCACTCAGCTTCATGCTCACCGAGCCTCGTTCAGTTCGTTGCCGGAAAAGGCAGCTCCAAAGGTAGATATTGTGTAAGATATTGTGTAAGACCTCGCCGCCCATTGTTCATTCACGCCGCGATCTCGCAACAGCGGCGCAAAAGCTATAGTGGACCTCGGGAACCGAGGAGCGGAGTGTCCTCTCCAGTATTGTCGGATAATCCTTCGTCGCAGCTTCTCGGGCTATGGTTGACAGGTGCCGACTGCCAGCCGACGGTCGAGAGTTCTTCCCATGGAGCTGATACAACTCTTTATCTGCCATGCCCTTTGTTCTATATTCAAGCTAAAAGAGATAAAAGGCGACGAAAAGGAAAAGAATGGAAGTTGGTCCGGTTCGTGGTCTAAATTTGTGGGCCCTTTCCATGGTGCCCGGCGTGGAGGAAGTATTGTATTAGAATATTGGCAGCAAGTCGCTGTCGATTGCCGCCAAAACGCCAAAACTACGATGCAAACCGCGAACTCTGAATCTGAGGGAACTCGACAGCTGCCTGCCTTTTGCGGCCGCTTATACCCTATGTGATGGGAAGTTCAGTGTAGTCATCCTCCAGTCGTTCTTATTCGCGGTCCTCGGAATATGTGAAGGACCTCGCGGTTCCTTCCCCCTTTTTTCAAAACCACGGCTTCGTCATCTCATCGGGTCTTTTTCCAACAAGTAAGCCCTACGAGTAACTGGTTCTTCTCGCCTCATGATGCCTCCGAAATCCCAAGATGATCGTTTCTTGGTTTCCCAAAGAACGGACTTCTTCCCAAGTTTATTAGTATTCGCGACACGCAGGATCTTGCGAAGACCTCTCTTCTTCAAATAGCATGTCTAATCGACGTCAAGAAGAACACGCGACGTACGCATAGGGGTCTCCAAGAAATATCAATTGGCCAGGGCCCTCTTGCGCGGATAGGCGAGCTCTAGCTGCTTGCGGTATCCCGTATCGTACCCGCCTAGGAATACTGCGGATGGACGCTGATAATTCGTCTGGGGATTTTGACTGAGCTGCCGACATATGTACCGCACCTGGGCATTGTGGTTGAGAACATTTATTGGATGTTTCCCGCATATTGTGCAACGGGAAAGTATGCATTGTTTGACAAATGTCCGGCCTTATTCGACAATGGCCTCGTCTCGTCTGCATGTAAGACTTGGCATCTGTCCGACTCTCCCTATGCAACCACGGCTCTGCCGGGGGCATATACCTATCTGCACTTGGTTACATTATCATAATGATCGGGAATAAGAACCTTGGAGTAAGTACCAAGCTTTATCTCCTGCACCCAACTCCCGGCCTCTTTCACACATGCGACAGCTTACCGTCACCATCCTCCCTCTTTACCCACCGACAAACTGTATCAATGAGTGTACCCTCAGCCCTATACCACAGCCGATGGCTACTTGCTCTGGCTGGGCTGGCGGTCTACCTAGTTTACAAAATATGGGTTTACCATCGTCTCAGTGCATTTAAAGGACCGCTTGGATCAGGATGGTTCAATTTGTGGCAGTCCACCACTTGGCTCGGCGACAACGCACATACCCAGTTCAAGGAAGTTTGTGACAAGTACGGTACGTTAGTCTTCCACCACCTTGTCCATATAGACCTGAAGCCAAAGGTCTAGGTGTTATCGCTCGGATCGGACCAAACGACCTTATTACGTGCTCCCGGGAGCTCCTCACACATATGAGCGCCGTCCGTTCCCCGTATACGCGAACCCCGTGGTTTGCTCTGGCGGTACGGTCACGACCAGGGAAAGACAATCTATTTAGCGAAATAAACGAGGAGATCCATATGCGAAGGAGGCAGCAGATGGCTCCCGGGGTATGACATCCAGGCTTTTCTTATTACTTAACTACCAATTGCCGAGTTTGAGATTAAGCACCTCAGCAGTATTCCGGTAAGGAGAACCTGGAACTGGAGGGCACGATCGACGTATACATCAAGAAGTTCATCCGCCTGATCCGGTCTAAGTACCTCTCAACTCCGGAGCTCGCGAAACCTTTCGATCTCGGTGACAAGATCCAATACCTCGCCCTCGACGTAATAAACGGCATTGGGCTCGGCGAGTCCCTCGGTGACCTCGACGCAGATAACGACCAGTACGGGTACATCAAGTCGACCGACGCCGGCATCAAGCTCGGCGTGCTCTTCTCGGCCCTGGGCGTCCTCCCCATCATGCAAACACCCTGGATAGCCCGTTTGTTGGGGCCGTCAGAAAAAGACGGCATTGGCTTCGGGCGCGTCATGCGGCATGTTCGGACTCGCATCGACGCGCGGCTCAAGCAAGGAACCGAGAGCCGTTCTGATATGCTCGCGTCGTTTGTACGGCATGGCCTGAGCGCGGACGAGCTGGTCACCGAATCGATTCTGCAGCTGATTGCTGGGTCCGACACCACGTCGACGGCTATCCGGTCAATCCTGCTGTATGTGCTGACGCACCCGCGTGTGTACGCCAAGCTCCAGGCCGAAGTTGATGCTGCGGTCGTGGCCGGGAAGGCGCCGCCGGTTCCGGGGATCATATCTGATGTTGAGGCCAAGAGCTTGCCGTACATGCAGGCGTGCATCAAGGAAGGGATGCGGGTGCACCCCCCCGCAGCCGGGCCGTTCCCCAAGAGAGTGCCGAATGGCGGCGACACAGTGATGGTGGACGGCAATGCTGTCTATCTACCAGGGGGCACCAACGTTAGCTATGCAGTGTACGCCCTCCATCTAGACAGGCGGGTGTACGGGGAGGATGCGGATGAGTTCCGGCCGGAGCGGTGGTTGCTTGAAAGAGACGAGACCAGGTTGGCTTCGATGCACAAGACGCATGACCTCATCTTTGGCTACGGTAGGTACCAGTGTCTGGGGAAGCCGGTTGCGTTGATGGAGATTAGCAAGGGAATCTTTGAGGTAGGTTGGCCCGGCCAGCCATCACCCTGTTCCCACCTATTTCGAGACAGAAGACTAACAATGTTACTACATAGTTAATGCGCAACTTTGACTTGTGTGTAGCAAGGCCGGAGAAACCATGGAAGCAAGAAAACTTGCTGGGCATCTTTACTCAACGAGAGATGTTTGTGCATGCAACCGAGCGGACTGGAGATGTCGAGAATCGATAACCAACCGTAGTGTGCCGTCAATAAACTCCCATATTTGGATTCAGGACCGGGCAATGTAGTATTTTAAACCGAGATATGGGATGTAATTCTCTGTTCGGAACTGCATCAGTTGCGCCGGCCATGCATAAAGTGCGGCGGAATGGTTTCACCTCCAACCTAGCTTGGATCGAAACCTGTTCGTTTCGCATTATAATATATCATATCTACCATTATTTTCAGGATCAACAATACTACACTAATACTAGTCTCTAAGGCAAACATGTCAACATGCTCTGCAGCTTCTTCAACACCACAGCCTGTTTCTCCGCCGCTGCCGTCGTCTTGTCGTTGGCGTCCCCTACGCTGACCGAGATGTAGCAGCCATCTGTATCCACAACGGAAACCTCGGTGGGCAGCCGCGTCTCTCCGCACTGCCGGACATCCGGGGCCGAAAACAAGCCAACGTTGATTCGGCTCAGTACCCATTTGAACTGGCTAGCCTCAGTGCACTGGCCGTCAACTTTGGGGAAGTTCACGTTGAGGAAGACATCCTCAGGGAGGTACGGCTTGCCGCTGGCAATGATAGCGTTGGTAAGAGTGGCGGCCAGTTCACCATAGACCTTGCTGCGTTGGGGCTCCGGGCTGGTGTTCCAAGCCAGCGTGCCGTCGGAGGCTCCGGAGAAGGCGAGGGCAGGAATCTTTGCGCTCTTGGCGGCGTAGACAGCTGCGCCAACGGTGCCGGAGAAATGGACGGCAAGATAGAGATTGCTACCGACATTCGGGCCTGATACAGCCAGCTCAGGGGCTTCGCCGTTCCAAAGCTGCGGGCCAATGGTTTCGATGCCGTACCGCATGGATGTCACGGGGAATGAGTTCACCCAGTTCAACCTGGGCGAGGTCGCATTGCGTCCGATGGGTCCGCTGTTGGCAGGACAGCTGTCGTACTGACATGCCGCACTCCGGGGGCCAGGCTCCACGTCGAGTGAACCTGAGTGGTGTTTAGCAATACTGTTGAGCTGACACGATGTTTGTACACATGACAACTTACTAGTTCCCGACTTGTTCTCTGCAGGCGCAGACAAAACAGCGTCATGTCCTGAGGCGACCAGGGCGTTGTGGAACGACCGGGCATACTGCTCAGCCCACCCATCGTCGTTGGACTGAATGATGCGGATGCCGTGAGCGCCAAGCACTGGCAAGAGGGCGAGACAAGCCTTGAAGTGCATTGTGCTCGCGGTAGCGCTTCCGCTTCAACAATCTTGGAGCTGGAGATAGCACATCAGGCATTCCCTCGCCTTCAGCGACACGGCTTCTCATCCGTCTTATTAATAAGTGAGGGAACATCGAGAGGCGTATGTATGTACTACCGAGTGTTCAGAGCGGGCTGCATTGATTTCGACAATTGCGGCCAATCGCCTGCCGTTGCTTGTGCGTGCTCTCCAGCGCTTGAAACCGATGCGGTTACCACTCGCAGCCCAGAATGCGACCTTCCGCTTCTGATTCGACCAATTCAAACCACGTGCCGGCCGCTGTGGAAATGAGTTCGGCATCACGTTCAGGGGTTCCCCGCTACACGCGTAGTACTCGGTGGCGGGAAAGGAACAAAGACCGAGCCGCGTTTACGCCCGTACCAGTTTTGCCCTGATAAATGGCACGTTTCTGGATTTTCACATGCAAACGGGCTTCTCGAGGTGAGTCTTGCTACACCGCATCGTGAACTATGTAAAGCAACTCGCAGTGACCCCTGTCGACGATCACAACCGAGCGCAAGCGGGAAGTCTGCCCCGATTGTCCTCGCAGGCTCGCACCTACTGTAGAGGGATTTCGGGATTGACGTCGTGCCGAAGCCAGGTGAGGCGCCCTACAAGTGCACTGTGCGGCGCTGAAGCATCTTTGATCCCTCGCATTTGGAATCATTCATCTTCATCTTGAAGACATGGTACTACGCCGCGGGCCCTTGTTCGAAGCCTTGGGAGGCTGTTTATATCGGCAATAGTTGGGGGCCACCTGATGGCTAAAGGAAGAAACCCGACCCTCCAGCAGTATGGGAAGGAATTCATGGCTTTTAATCGGTAAGAATTTTAGGCCTGTGAAACTGGCTGTTGTCACGGCCCGAGCTCGACTTAGTAGCATTGCCAGGGTTGCTTGCTTCCTGCAGGAGGACGTAAGACTCAAATCCTTTATTTTTCCCCAGCTCTGACCTTTACGGCAAAGTTGACGTTCTGAGGCAAGGGCGGCGTGGAAGCCGAATGTGCGAAGTAGGGAACCACAGCATTAATCAAGCACCTACTTTGTTTTATCAGCAATCTTGTGTTATGGTTGCGTATTTACCCGAGGTACATACCTTATACAGCAGGTTCTCTGGAAGCGTTGGGGGACACAACCAGCACAGGACTCGGTCGGCGATTCTCTGATTAGCTGACCTGGTCGATTCGAAAGCATAAAGGCCCAACCTGACTCCCTCGGACTCGTGAAACAAAAATCTACGTGCTGGTCAACAATGTGGTCGCCTTATCCAAGTCGCAGTCGCGCCCCAGCAATGGATCAGTGACGGTGGCCGCCAAGTTTCACTCGCTCCGTGCCACCAAACCATGAAACACCACCAATGAACCACAACCTGGAACACTGGCCAGCGTAAAAAGCATCCCAACTAAGTGGACATGGCACTATATCTACAATCAAGGGACCCGCAACCCATGCGGCTGTAGTCATTGTACGTGTCTCGATTTCAAGGAGTTGACCAAACGAACTTTTTGCGGTCACTATTATTTGTTCACATCGTTGTCATTATCTGCCGACAGATTCCCAGGGTAAACATTTGAAAACAAAAATGCGTGTCTTCCTCGTCCAGACGGCCCATGGCCTGAACGCTGCCTCGGGAGGATACAGGTCCAACCTCGGCTTTATTCGTCAGCTCGGCGCCTATGGCCACACTGTCGCTCAGACTTGCTACGGCTTTGACGAGGAGGTTGACGAAGCTGTCGCAAAGGCAAAAGCCAAGGGCGTTGATCCCCAAGTCCATCGCCTTCCCGACCTCAACCTCGGCAATGATCCTAAGACGGGCCAGAAGCGCCTACTCCGTGTCACCAAATTTATTGATGAGAACCGGATTCTCAACATTGTCCTTTCACGAACGCTGTGGACCATATATCCCATTGCGGACCAGGTCAAGGACCACACCGCATACCTGGAGGTAACTCGCCTATGCCGTGTCTTTGCCTCTCTTTCATCAGCTAGAACATGTGAGCGAAATAATACACCTGTGCAACACGTGCTGACGTATTTTTGTTTCGTAGCGTAATGCCTTGAGTGACGGCATGGGCGCACTTGTCAACTTGTGGAAGTCACAAATCGCAGACTTCCAGCCCACGCACGTTGTCTTCAACGACGGCCTAACCATGAAGATCACGGAGCAGATGTTGCAGGGTGCAGGCCCCGGGTCGAATCTCAAGTTCAAGAGAGTGTGCGTTGTCCACTCTGCCGAGCAACTTCCCTTCGGTCCCTTCTGCGGCCGCCTCTCGGGACACTGCCTGTCCCCCGAGAGCGAAGGGAAGCTGCTGAGGGGTGTCGACGGAATATGGGCCGTGTCCCGAGGCATCCAGAAGTACGCAATGAAACACGGAAATCTGGAGACGACCTTCTTTGTCCACAGTACATGGACATATCTCGAGGGAGGCAACGTCCCTATGCGCCGAAACAACGTCGACAAGACCGAAGTCGGTTTGGTCAACGCCTGCCCTCTGAAGGGACTTCCAATCTTTATCGAGCTAGCTAAGAGACTGCCGCATATTCAGTTTGTGGCCTGGAAGAGCTGGGGCACCAAGCAATGGCATCTCGACCAACTTGCCGAACTTCCGAATGTCAAGTCGGTCTCCAAACTTTTGCCCAAACGGATAGTTCCAAGATTGTTTGCTAATCATATTAAACTAACAGGGTCGAAGATTCTACGACGGACACCGAGCGAGATATCTGGGACAGGATAAAGGTGCTCCTTGTGCCCTCGGTCTGGAATGAGGCATGGGGGGCTGTCATCACGGAAGCCCAGCTCCGTGGAATTCCAGTCATTGCATCCGACGCAGGAGGCATCCCGGAGGCCAAAATTGACCTGCCGTACCTTGTGCCCGTGAAAATGATAACGGGTGATGTGGACCCCAAAACCGGCGATTACATTGTCCCCAAGCAGGATATCGCCCCGTGGGAGGACGCGCTCGTCCAGTTGATGTCAAAGGACACTGCTGTCTACGAAGAGCTTTCCGACTGCACGGCGCGGAAAACAGTGAAATGGATCCGAGATCTCGATCAGCGGGCTCAGGAGAAGTGGCTGCTTAATATGTAGACAGGCCAGGCTATGTATAATCTCGAGGAGTAGGTCTGAAGATGGTCGTAAAAGGAAGGGTGCATCAGATTGAATGCATGGCTATCATTTATCATTACCGGCAAGGCGCAAGGGCAGACATGAGCAAGAATCAAGAGGGGTATCTATATAGAGTGGAGGAGCCTGAATTGTAAAGTTGTTCTATCTGTGTTGTTTTTACATCAGAAGCGGCCAGAGAAATAAATTTGCTGAAGCACCTTCGCGCAGGCAAACAAAGCCTTGCGTGATTGTTGATTTAGCTTTGACATACGAATATTGCATCTGGCAGATCATCGATGTTCTACATGTAGGGATAATTACTTGTTATTTTGGTGACATATATCCCATGGCCCAAAGAACTGTGAATGCGAACTTCGTTGTCCATCAACATGCTGTCCAACACTCTGTCAGCATTGCTTGATTATCTCATAACGCACATCATTTTACCAATGCCGGTGTTTAGCATACCCGGTGCAAGATTACTATGAAGCTTCTAGAAGCGGCAGGCCTCTGATGATTCGGCAATCGGAACGATTGTCTTGATTCTCCCGTGCCCCAAAAGTCCTCTCATCCCACATCAACCTTCTCCAAGCGCAGAGCCTCCAGTGTACCTAATGGACACGTGTTTTTTCGAGAGTAATAAACAACATATTAAGTAGACATCAAAGTAGCAAGCAAATGGGAGGATCATTGCGATTCGGGCAATTAGCCTGTATCAGCCATGCACCCAAGATCTGGGGCTCGGGAGTTGCCACGATTAAATAGCCGAATGGCATGCCACATGCCAAACATGCCGGCGGCAGTTCTTAAATACGGCCATCCAGCCGTCACGGTTCTCAGTTTCGTTGCTATTGAGACGCACGCTCACCGATCTTTGACGGTGCTCCCTCTTCGGAGCAACTAAGCGTTGACACCCTCCGACGACAACAGCCATAACCATAATAGCAACAACAACAATAACAACAACAACAACAACAGCAACAACAGCATCACGTTCCTCTCACCAAACTGGATCAAATTTCACAATGCGAACCAACCTCCTTCTCACCCTACCCCTGTGTTCCCTCACCTACGCCGCTATAAACTGGGACGTGTACGAATACGGCGTCGTGCCAACCTTCAAATGGTCGCTGCCCTTCCCCGACGATGGCACCGACCCAGGCGGCTTTCACATCAACTGCAAGCACACCGTGACCTTTCACGCCAAGGAATACAAACTCAAAGACCTGCGCGAGGCCCCGCCGACCGGCCTCGCCCCCTGGCAAGACGCCATCGAAAGCTTCCTCCGACAGCGCGACTACGTCGGCACTTGGGACGGCGTCGACCACAAGGGGGACGAGCGGGAGGTTGTGGTGATGGAGTGGGTGGACGTGCCCGAGGCCGTACGGATGTGGATCGAGCAGCAGCAGCGGGACGATGGCGAGACGAATGACAATAAGTGGTTGTTTGCGGTCTTTCAGAAGCCGAAGGCCGAGGGGGAGAAGGTGTACGGAACGGTGAAGCCGAAACCGCTGCCGACGGCGCCGCCTCTGGGGTCGGAGCAGGAGCAGGGCCAGCAACAGCATCAGCATCAGGAGGCGGAGAATGTGCCAGAGGTTGCGGACAAGGACAAGATTGTTGTGTTTCCGGCGGGCGCTATTTACGAGATCTTGCCGCTGTGGGCGGCGAAGGGGAGCGGTTGTGAGCGTAAGAGCAAACCTACTACATTTCTCGCCAATCTCCCAATGTCTTTTTTTTCTTTACTCTTTTTCAGGAATTACTTGATACGCTGACACTGGAAAATAGGCGACCTTCATAACCTAGCCAAGTACAAGTCCCAGCCAGCCGATCACTCGGTGCTTGCATGGCCAATCGACCGCACCGCGCCGCACCGTGACCTGGGCAAGAGAGACATCACTTTCAAGATCATGGCTATGTCGGTGACAGAGACGGAGGAGGGAAAGAACGCCCGGTTAATGTGGGAGAAGATGCACCGCATGATTAAGAGAAACGAGCGGAGGCAACAGCGGGAGGAGCGGGAGAAGGCAAAGAAGGAGATGAAGGACGGTTGGGTGAGGGACGAGTTGTAGATGGTCAACTGGAATGAACTCCAGTGTAATAAATTCAATGCTCTATACCCAGGGCTTCTTCACGAACGGTCTACCGTTTCCATCCAATATTAGTACCCAGTCTATCCCAGTCTATCTATCCAAAAGACACCGTCTTATGCCGTAGCGGCGGGCTCCGGCGCCGGCTCGGATCGCTTTTGCTCCTGGTTCCCCTCCCTCCGCATGCGCTCCTCCACTGTCAACTCGCTCTCGGCCTTGCCGAGTTTGATTGTACAAAATATTAGCAGAGTCACAGCCGAACAAGCCGTGGCAAACCAAAAGGCGACTTTGTGTCCCTCGGTTCCACCCCGGTTTTCGTCCTCGGACACTGCGAGGTCCGCAAGACCGAGGAAGAAGCTGATACCAACGAATAGCAGGCTGTTGATCAAGGCACCAGCAATGCCCTGCCTCTCGCGAGCGACGTTGGTCGTAATGAAGACGTTGCTGACGATGAAGGTGATGTCGACGCCGATGGTGGAGCCTATCATGGCAGGGAAGATGAAGGCCCAGTAGTTCGCGTCTGCGGGCGCAAAGGCGAAGAGAAGACAAGTAGCGAGGAAGCCGCACGCGGAGATAATGAGCAGAAGCCTGCCGGGTAACAGGTGCAGCGTAAAGCCGCCCACGGTGGCGAGGATGATACCGCCCGCGGCCATGGGAGCAAACCAGACGGCCGTTTGGAGAGCCGACGCACCCATAACGTCGCCGATGCTGAAGGGGTTTAGCAGAGTGCGATGAAGACTGAGCGCCCAAGGCACACTTACTGAAAGCTGGCATAGAACAGAAAGATGCCAAACACGCCATAGGCAAAGAACAAGGCAACCGACAAGCGGCCCATGTACTTTGGTTTGAACAAGTCAAACGGCAGCAACGGCTGTTCAGCAACCCAACCCTCGACATAGACGGCGGCCGCCAGCAGCAGCACGCCCGACACAAAGGTGACGATGATGTAGGGTGTCCGCCAGCCATGGGGCGCGTGGGCGCCGTCGGTGATGGCGAACGTGGTCAGAATCAGACCCGGCACAATGGTCACCACGCCCCAGTAATCCATCTTGATGTGGGCGTTCTCCGCCCGGGTCTCGGCCCAATCACGGGGGATCGTGATGAAGGATGCCACGCACACGACGAACGTGACGATGCAGCCCAGCCAAAAGTACCACCGCCAGGATAAATACTGCGTCGTGGCGCCGCCGGTGATGATACCCAAAAAGAAGCCTATCGGCGCAAACGCGCTCCACAAACTAAAGACAAGATTCTTCCTCGGGCCGGGCCGGTACGTCTTGCCGAGCAGCATGATGCTCGTGGGCAAGAAAGCGGCGGGACCCAGGCCGCCCAGGGCGCGAGCGACGATGAGCATCTGGTAGTTGGTGCTGAAGCCCGAAATAAGGGCCCAGATGGAGAACCAGACGAGCCCGGCGTTGAAGACGACGTAAGCGCCGTGGATGTCGGCGAGGCGACCGAAGGGGAGGAGGAAGGAGCCCGTGACGAGAGAGAAGACGCTCGCCGGCCAAGTCTGGGCGTCCTTGGGGATGTCGAGGGCCCTGGACACATTAGGGAGGATGATGTTGAAGCCCGAGATGAAGAATTCCTGGGTGAGATGTCAGAACATGGTGCAGCCCTGGTGTTTGGGGGTTTGACTGGAGGAAACTTACAGCCATAAACATGGAGACTAGCAGCGAGCTGCAGAATAAGATTTCGTAAACTGCATTGGGAAAGACATCGGGTCTCTGGCGGCCGAGCTGGTCAAGGTCAATGGCGTCAAGTTCCGGGGCCGGCGTGCTGCCATTGTCGTCGGGTCCTGATGAAGGGCTTTCCTCGTCCTTTGGAGTCATGGTGGGTGTTGGCGTGGTGGTAGTGGTGGTGGTGGTGGTGAGGGTAGTGTTCCCATCCTCGACATTGGTGTGGACTGACGACACAGGATGCGGGCGGATCCTATCTGTTTTTTAAAAAAAGTTTGGGAGGCTCAATCTGGGGGCGGTGGATGCAACAAAGTCGATGATAAATGGAAACGATTAGTCACGGTTTTCCATCGAAACATGTGGAGTTGGCCCAGGCCTTGCTGCTTGCTGCTGCCGCTGCAACAACTGCTACAGCTGCATGCAGAGTTCGACATTTTGGTGCCAGATCGGGACTAGCGTGCTCCAACTGGTGCTCCATGGATTCCACAACGCACCCCGCCATTTGATCTTTCCGAGTCCCAAACAGGCACCATTCTGAATCACACCCAGGGTTTCCTGACGCCGTCGCGGCCTGGAGATAAGCCCACATCTCTGAGACCATGTCTTCTACGGATATGTAAAAGTGAGCGTCAGGATCAGTCATTGTCTGAAGAAAAGATGCAGGTCAAAGATTGATACCGTGCAGCCAATCAGAGGCTAGTTAATGCATGGCCTGCAAATTTGATCCCGCTTCCGGCTCTAACCAGAGCTGTTCGTTCAGACAAGGCCGGGGCCGGTGGCTGCCGAGTGGCGGGAAAAACGTCACCGTCAATCCGTTTCTGTCTCTCTTTAGTTTCTTCAGAGCCGGGTCAATTGCAGCACCCCGTACCCGTACCCGCACCCGCAGCATCGGCACCAGCGCCCAGCCTAGAATGACGACGGCGTCAGAACACCCAACAAGATCTCTATGCCTGGGCGCAACTCTGGACTGGTAGCAGCACAGTCCCGGGCTTGCTACAACTGTCGTCGCCGCCGCCTGCGCTGTGACCGATCCTATCCGTCATGTCACAAATGCTCGGCGTCCGGGGAACGCTGTCTTGGCTACGGCACCGTCTTGCGGTGGGCCAATGCGCCGGCGGTCCGTGGTAAGCTGGCAGGGCAGTGGCCCACCAAGAGCCCGCGAGCCAACCCATCGGAACGACTATCGGCCGGCTTCGATGGACCATCACATGCATTCTCCGTCCCTCCCTCCCTCCTCGACCCTCTGTTACAGCATCTTGACCAACGGGCCAGGTGCTATGTCCATCACTGTAAGCGTCAAGCATCCACATGCCGCTTCGGAACCAACATTGCTCATGCGCCCCAGTTTCCACGGCAGTGTGCCAGGACCTGGTGTCCTTCGACCAGTATGACCGGAACCCCTTTCGCGCCATCATCCCTCTGGCGGCCAGGTTCGACTTCCTCGAAGCCATCATCGTGGCCACGGGGGCCATGCATCTCGCCGCATTGCAGGGCTTTCAAGACGCACCAGGCGGACCTGAGCTTGTCGACGCCCTGGTCGCCAAGGACAAGGCCATCAAGCTACTCCGCGCAGCCGTCGACGAGGTGACGCCCGCAAGCCAGCCCATGGTGCTAGCCGCAACCGTCTTTCTCATCAATCTTGACCTGATCGACTCGGGCAAGGGGGGTTGGCAGGTCCACATCGAAGCCGCCAGCACCCTCATGTCGGCGCTGCATGACCCCGTATACGAACTGGACCGGTCGGTCATGACCTGTGTTGACGCCATCGCCGCCGACTGCCTAACCTACCGCGTCCTTGGGGCCGCTATCAGCGGCGTGGCGCTGACATCGTGGGGCGAGCATGACCTTACTGAGTTTTTCCCTGTCCTGAGGCGAGCCGAGGCATACAGCTACCACTGCTGTCCGCCCGAGATTCTTCAGATGCTCCTATCCGCGAGCCGTTTATGCACAAACAGCGACTCATCCAGCCAGAGCCAAGTCGAAGATGCGCTTGCCCTGCTCCACCAAGCCCGGGGTTTGGATGTCGTCGAATGGGTGTACAGTATCGGCGGGCTGTCAGCGAAAGACGACATGGATATCCGTGTTAGCATTGCACTTGCCCATCGCGCAACGGCTTGCTTATATATCCTGCTCGCCGCCCCGGAAGCAGCTCCCTCTTCAGCCTTGGTTAATATGCTCGTACAGGAAGTCCTCGGCCACCTAGCGGCTGTGCCGGTCGACCATATCCATCTAAAAGGTACCATCTGGCCGACGTTCGTTGTCGGCGCCCAGACAGATGACCCCTTGCAGCGCGTTTGGTGCATTGAGCGAATGCAGGCCGTTTGGACGAGGAACCCATGGATATGTCCGTGGGGGTATATCCGGACGGCTGTGCAGACGCTGCAGCATCTATGGGAGGTTAGGGATCAGGAACTGGCGAGAGAGGGACGGAGGAATTGGTTGCTCAAACTAAAGACCATGCGGGACAAGTGTTTGATTGTGTGAGCGCTTCCGAGTGAATGCGACCGCAGTGTACGTTGTTTGATTCAAGAGCTTCCTCAGCCAGCAATAGGATCTGGACATCAGTCAATAGGAGACCACCGACTCCAGCCCGTCTTCATCTTCTTGGCAAGCCCTTGAGACACGAGGAGCACTCAAGTCGGGGAAACGTCGCAACATCATGGCCATTCCCGAGAGCCGCTAACCCGCCTCATTTGTGGTCGTAAGGCCAACATTGAAAAAGCAGATGAGTTGTCAGAGCCCCTGACGGGTGTGCTTCCCCGCATGTCATCACACCTCCCCCAACTTTTGGCTTCCCGCTGTCAGTTTGGCGCACTCAGGTTGATTCAGCCAATTCCTCCACCATGTTGGACAGCCAGTTCTCCTCCTCGCCGCCTTTCAGCCAGGTCCGGGAGGGAGTCACAGGATGCTCCTTGTTCCCCTGACTGAGATGGCGCAACATTTGCCAAGCTCATCCAACTCCGGGAGACCACTTCGGGAGCTCACTTGGGGTTTCAACATCGCTGCCGTCTTGCGCCATCCGTCGCGCGGGTAAGGAGCCGAGCGGCTGTCGACTTGCCGTCCCCCCCATCACCTGATAGAAAGAACATTCGTCAATGGTCTCCTGGCTTTCTGCCCCGCTGACTCCCTCACAGTCATTGGACCGAACCAGCCAGTGAAATGTCATCCAGTTAATGCCGCTGCAGCTGCCCAGGTTTTTGCATGGGAATGGGACACTTTCGGCGCTTTACTGTGCATTACGGTGCAGCGGTCTCCCGTTGCGATAGGCTTCTCAGGCCCGGCGAGCCATTCCCACGCTGCCGCTCCTTCGGCGCTCTGCAGCCCTGCTCCTGTCAAGCGGGCCATGCAGGCCCATATTGGTCAATCACAGAATTTCTCGTCGGCACCCGCGATGCCTGTCATTCCAGTGTCGCCCTGCAATCATCCCCTCCGCAGACTGCAGAGAAGAATATGCATGCGCCAGCCCGCCGGCGGACACAGTACAAGAATCGCTGCACACCCTCTGGCGACTCGGTGAGTCCACGCGCCAGATCTTTCCCCCTCCCGTCAGACCCTCCCCCTGCCCCGATGACCCAGCGAGCTGCTCCCCCGTTTCCAGGCACACTGCCCAACGTACCTGTCCCATGACGGCCGCCACACAATCCCCTTGAACAGCCACCAAGCAGCCTAACCGTGCCTGATGTACATCCCACGACCACCCCCTTTCCTACCGCCCGCGCCGGGCCGGGATACCGACTCAGCGGTCGATGTCAGGAGCCAACCCCTGGCCAACCCCGGCGCCGTGACAGGCACACCCGATATCCACCAGCACCTCACCACCTCGCGCGATGGGATTTCACACCACCACCCCGATGACAACAGCCACCACCACAGCCAGAACTACTATGCCCCCAACCGACCACCACCACCACCACCACCACCACCACCCTCCATCCATGTCATCCATGCCGCCCGTCCAGTCCAAACCCATGACCATCCCCCCCCACCCTTGCCCCTCAAGCAACCACAGCACCCCGGCCTAGCACGGCGCGACGACAGCATGCACTCCCAAAACATCACCATCGGCGTCATCGTCGGCGTGCTCTTGGCGGTATTCCTGGCGGGGTTCTTCTACTTTGTCTATCGCTACCACACATCCATCCGCATCCGCCGGCGGAGCAGCCATGGCAACGGCAACGGCAACGGCAACGGCAGCGGCTACGGTGGCCGGGGCAGCCCGCCCAGTTGGTGGGGGTGGAGTGGGACGGGGGCCGGCGCGGGGGGCAGCAGCTTGAAGTCGCAGTCTCATTCGCAGACTCGGTCTCAGACGAGGAGCTCGATGAGGAGCTCGAGGGGGTTGAGGGGGTCGAGAGGGATGAGGTTTATGTATTGGCAGGGGTCGAGGTATGAACGGAGGGTGCCTGCTGCTGCTGCGGGTGGTGGTGGTGGTGGTGGTGGTTGATTGTAGGGTTGGTCGCGACGTTTACGTTTTAGCCGAGCAGGGTCACAGAGCGGGCGGTAGGTATGGCTATCACGAGTTCACTGAGGCAGACGAGATCTCACCTTTCATACGGTCCATAGCCGCGGTGGGGGTGGGGAGGGGGAAAATGTGTGCAAACTGTTATTGCGTTGGGCGACGGTCAAAAGCAAGGGAATCAGGGTTTGTTGTACGATGTTGGGTGTTGACACGGAAAGGGCAGTCAGGAGGCTATGGCAATGGCTCGGGTACGGATGGCTGTAGATGCATAGCACTGGAGTCTTTATTATATGTATTCTCTTAATATCATGACATCCATGCATCTGATTTGATATGTGCAGCACATGCAGGCCGATCCCAACCAGCGAAAAAGATAAACCCCCCAAGCGGCCAAAAGTATGATATCCCCTTCAGAGGTCCTTACGCTGCCCACAGCCAGAATCGAACTGACGACCTTGTCATTACTAGTGACACGCTCTACCACTGAGCCATGCGGGCTTCGTTGCAGAACGCGATGGAGATCGGTGGTGATGGAGTGGGGGCATGGTGGAGGTTGTGGTTAGGGCTGGGCCTAAGCGGGGTCTGGCGAGATTGGAGTGGCAGGGGACGATGCGACTCAAGAGCCGATTGACTAGTGGGCCGTTTTCGTGCGTGTTGCATCCGAGGGAGGTTGGTCGAGCGAGCTGCATTGTCTCGGGGCGGGTGTCTTGAGGGTCTAAGGCGGCGACCCCTGAACTCAATGACAGTCTGGGCCGAACCACGGGCACGTCGTCACCTCTCCACCGGCTCAGGCCGACGACCACGCTGCGGCTCCTCATCGTGCCGCCTACTACGGTGGCTTCTGTGGGCTTCGGTAGGCGGCTCATCGGTTTCGCCATGCTCTCTATGAGTTCGGTGACTTCGGTGACTTCGGTGACTTCGATGCCTCCTACTTCGCGTTGTTTCTTCCCCGAGCTCTTCGTCCCTATGACTCCGGTGTCTCCGCCTCCGCACCGCTTCCTCGACCGGCTCCGCGCCCCTACTCCTCGCCCCGCCCTCATCCGTCTGCACTTCCGGCCTGCTCCTGGCCCTGCCTTCATCTGTCGGTTCTTCTCGCCTCCTCCTTACGGGGCGCTCTTCGGTTGGTTCTTCCCGCCGCCGCCTCCTGCCTTCGTCGGTCTGTCCGGCGGCCCTAATCCTTTCCCTGACCTCTTCTGTCCGTTCCTCCTCCGCCATCTCCCTGTATCTGCGATCCGTTCGTTCTCTCGCTCTAGTCCTCTCCCGTCGACTCCTCGGCGGTTCTAATCCCGGGTGCAGATTCCTCATGTTGTTGATACTCGCCTGCATATTCGCCAGCGACCCAGTCAGCCGGTCGGCATCCGCCACCAACGCGTCCCTGACCACACAATCGCGGTGCGACGGTGGCGCAGAGCGGGCTAGCCGCCTAATAGAGTCGGAGGCGCCTTGCAACTCCTTTGTGACGGAATCCAGGGCCGCAGAGAGCTCCGGATCGGCTGCAGCCGGCTTTTGTCCGCGCCCATGACCGCTGCCGAAGTCTCGTGTTGCGGCCATTTTTGCGGCGGCGGCAGCAGCCTTGCGTTTGGCGTCCCGTCTCCGCTTAATGAGGTGCCGGATGCCAAACGCGAAGACGCCGACTGCGAGCTGGCTGATGAGGGAATGCATGTCATTGCTGTCGCTGCGCGGCAGGTCGCGGCTGCTGCCGCGTTTGCTTGTGCTGGAGGGCTCTCTGGGCTTGCTGTCACTGGATTTATGGCGAGAGCTCTTGGATCTATGGTGGGATTCCGCCTTTTGCTCGGCCAGCTTCTTGAGCGAGTAAGAGAGCACTGCGTGGCCGAGTTGGTGGAGGATCTCAGGGCGCTCTTTCGAGCTTTTGGCGCCTGGCGACGACCCTCCGGGCCGGCGCGATGAAGGCATCGTTTCGTCTGGATGTAATGATCGCGGTTGACTCTGCTAGTTTGGTCAGGGTGGTGTGGTGCAAACACAGAAAATGATAGAGTGGGCCGAGGGTTGTGAGCGGATGGAGACGGCTTCATGACAGCGAGACGCGATAGATAATGTTGCCCTCTTTATTGTTTCCGCGCTGTACGGCTGCCTCCTCCACGCGGTGTGCGCGACTCGTGGATGCGAGGTGTGACGGTTGTCGGGTCAGTCAGGTGCCTCGCGTGACCAGGTGATTGAGACACCACCACCACAGCTTCACCACTCTGCGAGCCCGCGCATACGAGAACCGCCCTGCGGGACGCAATAGAACGGCCACGAAAGCATTGACGGAATTTACAGCAGTGAAAAGCAAACTATCGGAGCGCAGCCCTATCTCCGTTAAAGTCTTTGTTCGTAGTCGGTCGTGAGGCGGCGAGGTCTGCGTCTTAGCATCTTGTCGTAAAACCGCCGGCTCAAACCATGCGACGTTCCAAACCGGTTACTGTTGCCTTCCTTGCCGTTGCCGGCTGGCTTGCTCCGAGTCCCTGGCCAAGTCAGCGCCCTGTCGTCCCATGAGGTGGATTGTTTGTAAAACGTACAGTATGGATAGCTCAATTTCGCCTTTGATTTTTGCCTGGAGATTGATGTCGACGTCCAAATCCATGTCCAATCTGACTGCAGGGGCACCTCCACGATCACTGCGGTTCTGGGGCATCACGGCTTCGTCTGATCTTCGAACGACATGAGCCTGTCGCGGAGGACGTCGTTGCGCAAGCCGCCCACCACGGCCGAGGCTCTGCGATCTCGCGAGACTTGTGTTCTTTTGCTCCGGTAGCTGCTCCTCCTCCGTCTGGGTGCCCATATCAGCAACCGAGTCGCTGGCTCGGCGGGGATCCATTCCAGGCCGCGTGGAGGGGTGCTCGTCCATTTCTAGTCGATTCGGTCGTCTTTCTCACAACTGTTTCAGAGAGACCTTTTTTTTGCTCACTTGAGTTTTTTGCTCACTTGAATGGGGGGAAACGTTTGAGCCAGAGGTGGGAGCGGAATCTAGTGTCAAACTGGATGTGGCGCGATTTGCGGATGATGGCGAACTGGTAATGGAAAGCGATGCGAAGCGGTGCCGCCCTGAGGAGAAAATGACATCACCTGCCCGCACCGACGTATCCCCGGACATGGACAGGACGGGCTATCAAGGGGCGACAGGCCGGCGATTGCCAGCCCCACGCCGGCACCAAACGGCAACAAAGCGCTGGGAATCCGTAGGCCCGCTCCAGCGCAGCAAAACGTTACTAGCCAATAATCATGACACGAAGCATGGTGGATGGGCGCCAGAAACGCCGATCAGGTGCTGGGTAGAGAGGTGTTGTATTGCCAACTAGCCAGGACGTTGCCCCAGGCACATTCCGGCCGGGCTCAGACCAACAAAGACGGCGGGTATCTCGGTATTCCTGCAGTCGCATGCAGCTGCTCGTCAAAGTGTGCGGCCTCTTACTCAGTCTATGCACTCGCTGCGGCAGCATCCGCCTTCTCCCTTGCGAGTTTGCCCATCTTCTCGGCGGCCTGTGTCAGGGTGGGCAAATTCGCTCCTTGTATCGTGACGTTGCCGTTGACAGCGACCTGGTTCCCGTCTTTGAAGAACATGAATGTGGGCATGGCGGCGACGCCGTACTTCTGGGCAACCGACCCGACGTTGTCGACATTGACCTTTGCGAAGGCGAGGAAGCCGGGGATCGAGTAGGTCGACGCCATCTTGAGAAAATGCGGCGCAATCATCTTGCACGGCCCGCACCAGTCGGCGTAAAAGTCAACGATGACATATCGCGTGGTCGCTAGGAGCGAGTCGAAGTCGCTGTGCGACGCAACGTGGTTGACGGCCTCGGGCATGATGCGCTGGGTCGGCCTGACAGTCGCAGAGGAGGCCAGACGCAGGATTCGGCGTGTCGGGGGTGCGCGACAGGTGCAGCTCGAAGCGGTGCTGTGAGGAGCTTGAGGGGTCACGGTCCTCTGGCAAACCTGCGATAGGTACTGTACGGCGGACGCAATGACAAACGTCGGGTGGAAATTGAGGGCTGGCGATGGCGGGATAGCGGGGCCTCCGTGGGCTAACGTGGCTAACTAACTACCTAGCGACGGGGGGTGGATGGAGCGGGACGGGAACCCTAACCCCCTCAGTTACCCCTGAATGGGGACACCAATTGGACTCAGGCCAGCGCAATCTCGCACATGCGTTTTCTCGAAGGAGACTGGAACTCAAAACAGCTTAGACAGAACATGAGGCGAGCGCCAAGAGCAAGGGTCAAAAAACCAAGAAGTTGGAACCAGAATACCGGGATACCGGGGCGGAATGGAGAGATACATGACATGGCCTCCGGCTCTCAGCATTGATCAGTTCCCGCTCTTATGTTGAGTTTGCATGGAATTTGCTGTTCTTGGTCCCAGATATGGGCGTTCAATTCGTGATAGTTGCTCAGGGTATACAGCACAGTAATGTACATACATAGCACATACAAGATATACAGGGGTGTCCACACATCGCAGCTGAAAGCTTGCACTGGGCGGTGAGGTCAGATGCCTCAACTCAGACATGATCCCCATAGAGCCTAATAATAACGATCAGCAAAGCACCAGGCCACCAGCAGGTTGCGAACGGCCCAGTCAAGTGAACAAATACCAATGCAAGGAGATGCCCCTGGGCTGCGAAAAGGCTGCTGGGTTCCGCACTCTACAGTACATAGTTCGTGCATCTGGACCAGGGGCGGACCTGGCGACCCGCATGGCCCTGGCATTGTGCAGCCGACCAGCCCAATGACACGGCGCCTCTACCCACCACGCCAGGCTAACTGCCGAAGACGGCGAGCCCACAGAGAAACGACCTGTCGCACCTCAGCTTTGCAGCAGAAGGCTCAAGTGGCTCAAGAAAGCAAAACAGCACAAGGATCCAGATCTACCCGCGCCACGAGATCTAACGTTAGGTAGCTTGTGGCTCAACAGCAAGCGAGAAACAAAAGCCACAATGTTTGCCCCTTGTCACTTACACCTTCCCTACACCCTACACAGTGCTTCGTACACCCGGTCGGAATCCCCATCTTTCTGGCTTTGCCAGTACGGTGTCGAACCGGCCATTCCGAACCCCCGGTCCTGATGCCAGATCAAGCCCTTGAACCCTTGAGCCTCTTGGACCCTTTCCACGCCCTTGCCTGGCTGGTTCCTTCCTCCTTGTGGAAATGGTCGACTGCTTGTCTTGGCCGAAACGCCGAGCTAGCAGGCACGGGTGCCCGGCCCAGACAGGCTTCCATTCCAAGTTTTTTTTTTTTTTCGAGAGTGACAAGACGTGACGATAAAGATGGCTGAGAAGGGCTGGAAGGAGCATTCTACCCAGCAACTGGCCGGGTGTGAAAATTCTTCACGGTCCAGTACTTTAAAACCCTGCTGCCTCCCACGAAAATCTTGAACTTTTACCCACCCACAACCACCCCTCCTTCACTCACAAATTCAGCCCAAACTACCCAAGGTCAAACCCATTTTCTCAAGCAGCTTTATCAGCAGTCCGTCTCGATTCCGAGTTCACCACCATGACTTCTCCGGCCGACCCGCACACCAAGTGCTACTCGCACATCAACGGCACCAGTGAGGAGCTCCTCGACCGGCTGGCCGTTTCCGAGCTCTGCAAGGGCTGGCCCGTCTACCGTGACTCCTCGGAGTGGAAGAACTATCGGGATCTCTTCGCCGAAGATGCCTTTGTCTGGACCAGTAAAGTCATGCCCTTGCCTTATCCAATCTTTGAACACAACGACTGACTCGGCCACGCTTGACCAGCCTGGAGCGGCCCTCGCTCGGTCGACGAGTTCATTGCCATCTCCAAGGCCGGCAAGGAGAAGGGCGTTTTTATTATGCACCGTGAGTGCGGCACTCTGGTTGAGCTGAACAGCGGCAAAAACCGTGCCATTGGCAAGATGAAGGCCACCATTACCCACCGCTTCAAGTTTGACTCTTCCGACGGCAGCCACAACATTACCCCCGAAAGGAACACGCACGAGTTTGACGTTGACTGCGATTGTCGCTTCATCTTCTTTTGCGAGAAGAATGCTGTCACCAAGCAGTGGAAGACCAAGTACGTCAAGCTGTTCTACGAGAAAGACAAGGTGGTCCCCGTCGATGGCTTCACCGTCCCCATATTTGGGCCTAAGGAGCTGGAGAATATCCCCGTCGGCTACAAGTATCTGGGTGCCGCCCAGGCCCGTCTCGGCTACCAGATTGACCTGGACTTGCCGACGGCCGGAGGTGAGCTGTGGGATCGCATGTACGGCGAGATGGAGAAGTGGCTGGATGGCGACGAGGTCAATCTTTTCTGGGAGAACGAGTGAGCACGGTAGCTGCATGGTAGAAGAGGACATCGGGAGTGGTCGGGGATATCATCGGCGTTAAGTGCGGTTCAGGGGTGGCACAGTGCCTACCTATAGACAACGGGGCGTTGGCGGGTTTCTCTCCTCTCGACGTCAGTGAGATCAAGGTTTTTAGACAAAGCCACAAAAAAAGGCCTCTGGTGGCTATAATACTCAAATTCAACTGCTCGACTTTCTCCTTTTCCATTGCTCCATCCTTTCATCCGTGGATTCTCAGACGATAGGCGATGGGTCTGTATGCCCCTGAGCCACCACGGTCATCAAAACACCCCAGACAGAAAAGTGCCGAATACGACGAAACGCCCTCCCAAGAGGCAGCCAACTGCGTGCCGATGTCGGAACTCCCGAGTCCTTAAATTCCCTCCAGGAATGCAATCCCTGACTCTTTGGTCTCAAGTGTCATCGTCGAACCATCAGCTTACCTTCGCGCTTCCAAACCCTTGCAAACCGCCAAGAGGTGGTTGAGCACGGTGCTTCGGTTCGTTCCGGAACCCGACCCGGCGGCATGGATACCACCCAGCGCTCTGGCAGTTGAACACGTGCGGCTGACACATTTTCCCAACAACCAGACACACCGCGAGTTTGGTAGACGACCGTGCCCCAGCTTGGCGTCTTGCGTCGGGATTTCGCGATTATGAATCAGTGTTGCGACGAGATGTCATTCTTTGACTATCAGTATGATGGGAAGAGTGAGTCTGCCCCTCCATGCCCAGTCCTTGCAGCTTACTCGCGCCCCTTCCCTCTCCCCCTCCTTTTACTAGGGTAATGTGACTCGAGCACGTCCAGCTTCGAAGTGTTCATCGCTTCGCCTCGCTCAAGCCTCGTTCTGCCTCTTTGAAAGTCAACCAAGAGGAACAATCTTAGGCTCTCAGCAGAACCCCAGCTGGACTCGGGCTCCTACTCCGTTCAAAATCGTACTATTTTCTTATCATTGAAAGAAAAGTTATTATCTCAACGCTGACAGATGTTGGGAACAACTTGAACTGCACAGAGTGAGGACAACCCGGGCCCAGCCAGCTGAAAATCAATCGAGAGGTCCCCTACTAATATCCCAAATACCAATACGATGTCAGAAATTCTCCCTGCGGTAATATCAATGGGTAACCATAATACCAGTTTTCAATACAGCAAATGGTCTGGACCCCGGCCACTCGTGCCACCACATGAGCTCAGGTTTCTTAAACCTACGCCACGCCCTGCCAGACGGCCACAAGGATCCAGCTACGCACACACCAGATTCATGATTAGACCATTTGATGCTATTTTCAGCTTTCCAGGTAAACAATAATCCAGTTCATACAGCGACCCCCTGAATGCCGTCGCCTCCGGAATCAAAGAGGACATCCCCGATCCCAATATCCAGGTCTCCTGCCAACGGCAAAGCAGTGTGTCCTACCGAATAATGCGCATTCAACCGGCACAGAGCGGACTCGACGAAAAGCCATGTCAATACAGGACTGGTCCAGATGCATCAACATCCATTGATTATGCAGTCAAAACACGTAGGACACACACACACACACACACACACACACACACCGCTACACCGCCTCAAGGACCAGCAATCCCTGAAGACCAGGCAGGAGACGTGGCAAGCGTCATGCCACAACCTGCAGCTGCAATTATTCCCGGCTTCATGTATCAAACCCCACAAGTATCGGAAGAGAAGAACTCAAAGCAGCCACACACCGAGTCGCCACTTTGGTCCAAGCCCACGCGGGATATGACGGCTGTTGCTCCTGCGGCCCCCCAGCGGCCCAGACGTGGCCGTTGCACGCCACGACGGCGGCATTCTCATGCTTTGCTTTCTTTGTTTTTTTATTTTATTTTATTTTTATTTTTCAAATCCACTTCCGGCGCTGATGTTCAAGTAGAGATGGCACACGTGGGATCATGATCCACGGTTCTGCAACAACAGCGTCACTCTGACAATGTGGTTCTCATTCAATGTGTTATTATTCGCCGCCTTCAAGCAACCAATAGACATTCGCCCAACCGGTGATTGGGAAATCTGCTCAGGGCCGCCCCAGCCATGTCATTTATTCGTTGTGTGAGCTAGCCACTGAGAAGGGAGCCGGCAGCGCTACGGCAAGGTACAGGCATGATGCGGCTTGATAAGGGGTCAAGACACGGGAGGGCGCATGCCCTATTGAACAGGCGCCACCAACAAACCTCCGGCCAGTGACGCCTAATAATGGGCCCAGTCAGTTATTAGCTACAGTACAATCAGTCTTTCAAAGTCAATCACTGTCAGTCACAATCAGTCACATGTGGGGATGGGATGGAACCGGCAGATAAAACACCAACCAATACCGTCATGTTATTCCAGCACCCCGCTGCCCTCGTGTACATACTTAATCCACCCCCATTACATGTTCTCAAATTACCTCGTATTCCCTCATCAAGCTCCATCTGACATATTCAAAAACAACATCCCCTGTCTACATATTTCTTTCTTCATCCATCGCACGTCTTCCCCCGCTCCCATGTCATGACTCGTCAATGGTATCATCTCCTATCACGACAAGAGGCTGTGCGCCCAAACAAAGTCTAACGGTACTCAGGAGATAACAAAGGAAAATGGAATAAAAAAATTAAAAAAAATAAAAAAAAATCGCAACCATTACATGATGTCCGTGTACATGAGGGTATTGTGATCATCAATCATAATCCGTCCAACCTAGCGCAATTCAATGCAATGCAATCCCGCGCTGTACAAAAGAAACACCGAAACAGACTGTCTCCCAACAACAACAAAGCAAAGAAAGACAAGGAAAGAAAAGACTTTTGTGCCGACTGAGCCACCCATGTTGAAACGAAGCAGGTAGGATAGGAGGTGATTAAGGAAGAGGGAGAACGCTTCGGGGACAGAAAGGGTTGAACCAAACAGTAGACGAAACAACAAGATAGCACTAAAAGCAATGCAGAAAGACGACAGTGAACCAACCCAAAACACAAGATCCTCCTTC
This sequence comes from Chaetomiaceae sp. B2702, assembly GCA_023628455.1. Lineage (NCBI taxonomy): Eukaryota > Fungi > Ascomycota > Sordariomycetes > Sordariales > Chaetomiaceae > Chaetomiaceae sp. B2702. Next base: position 269,602 of record JAMAKP010000024.1, on the reverse strand, counting down.
CTTTTGGGGTGTTCCTTCTCCCAATTACTTACATGCAAGGTCAGTCAGGCCTTGCATGTCATGTGTGTCAATCCACCAGGGATCAAATCATCATCAATCCGCTCAGACGGACTGTTCATATCGTCAACGTGAGTCGGACCGGACCGTGGTATACGAAGACGCAACCGAGTCAATCGACGAACGCGGAGTCGAATTCGAACTGGACGCCGTGCTCGAGCTGGTGGATCGAGACTTTCGCAGTTTCCAGTCGCATAGCCTGAGTATTTGCCTGTTTGGTTTTCCACAAGCCCCGTTAGTGTGGTTGACAACCAACAAAAGGGGGCTTGACAAAAAACGACAACAGCTAGGGGAGGTAAGGAGGGGGCGAAAAGGGAGTGGATGGGGGGGTCAAATGGCAGCAGCGATCGAGAGCATGACTGACAATGCGCCCCTGTCGCCGGGGTTCCGCACGACTACGAGGTGCTTGTCTTTTTTGCTCCCGCTGCCGCTGCTGCTGTCGCGATCCTTCTTCTGGGGTGACGAGGTGCGTGATCGGCTGGCGCGTCGGGAGGCGGTTGCGAGCTGGTCGACGCGCTGTTGAAGTTCGACGACCTGGCTGGTGGCCGTGTTGTAAGATTGCGTCACGCTGTCGAGAGATTGCTGGACTGTGTTGAGTTGTTGTTTCGTTGCGCCGAGATGGACCGAAAGGGCAGTATTACCCTCGGTGAGCGTGTTGATCTCGTCAATGCGGCGCGTGATTTCCTGGCCTTTAGCCTCGAGTTCGGCCCGGAGAGCTGCAGTAGCAGCATCGGGGTCCTTGGAGAGTTCGGATTCCAATTGGCTAATTCTGACCAGCAGCGACGAAATCTTGGCCTCGAGGTCGGATTTGGCCGCCTTGAGGGGTGCCAGTTTGCCTGCTTCGGCTTGGGCCTCGGTAAGTTTGGCTACGAGAGAGGATGCCTGGTTCTCAAGATCCGAGATCTTGCTCTCGGCGGCTGCCTTCTCGCTTGATAGGCCAGGTATCCTGTCTGCTTGGCCCTGAAGTTCGGTGATCTTCCCCTCAAGCTCTGAGATCTTTCCTTCGAGTCCCGTGATCTTGCCCTGCAGGTCTACAGTCCTGCTGGCGAGCTCAGTCTTGACGCTCTCGAGACCGGCAACCTTGTCTGCTTCGGCCTGTACCGCCGCCTTTTCCACGGTGAGCTTGTCAATTTCGGCTCTGGCGGCGTTGAGGGCGTTCTCGACCCCGGCCATGTCACTGGCCAGGTCGAGTTTCTGGCTCGCGATCGATACGTTGGCTGCCTTGGCACCAGCAAGATCGGTGTTGAGAGTGTGGAGTTGCGCTTGCATCACAATCTTTTCGGCGGTGAGGTCTTCGATTTGCTTCTGCAGGCCGGCCTTGTCGGCTTCGAGGCCCTCAATCTGAGTCTTGAGGTTGGCTGCTTCGGTCTTTGATGCCGAGAGCTCCTCTTCCAGGGCTGTGATCTTCGCATTGAGGTCTGATGCGGAGGCCGTGAGGTCCTCGACCTGGGAGTTAAGCCTGGTGATCTCACCTTCGGCTGTCTCGAGCTTGGTCTGGGTCTCGGCTTTCTCCTCCTCCACAGCAGCCTTGGCCTTCTCAAGCTCTTCCTTTTCCTGTCCCAGTTCGGCAGCCCGGTTCTTCGCCGCCTCGTGCTCTCCCTCCAATTTCTTCCGAAGCGCCGCTTTTTCCTCGGCCCCGGCATCCTTGATCTTCTTTTGTTCCTCCACAGCAGCCTGTAAGTCGGCATCCAAAGCGGCCACACGGGCGGCCAATGATTCCATCTCGGCTTGCAGCTTCTCGCGGTCTGCAACCATGCCGGCAATCTCTTTGTCCTTATTATCACGCTGCTCCTGGAAGGCGTCCCTGCTTGTTTCGAGAGCGGCGATTTGGTGCGCCAGTAGATCCTCGTGCTCCTTGCGATCGTCCTGAAGCTTCTTAAAATCCTTTTCCAGGTCGGAAAACCTCTCGCCAAGCTGTTCCTTGGAGTCCTTGATGTCGTCGCGCTCCTTCTCGGCCTCCTCAATCATGACCTTCTGCAGGTCCATAGTGGATCTGTATTCGTCAAGGACTTGCCTGGTGGCCTCAAGTTTGACTTGCAGTTCCACTTTACTGGCGCACTCGACATCCCGCTCCTTCTCAACCTCGTCAAGCATAACCTTTTGCAGGTCGAAATTGCTACGGAACTCGTCAAAGATGGCCTTTTGCTCCTCTAGCATGCCGAGGGCCTCTTCCCTGCTGCTGCGCTCGACATCACGTTCCTTCTCAATGGCAGTCTTCTCCTTCTCAAGAGCAGCCTTCTCCTTGTCGAGGGCGATAAGACGTGAAGAGTTGTCGTCGAGCTCTCCCTTCAAGTTGGCCTCTCTCTCGCGCAAGCCTTCCTTCTCGGCCTCGAGCTGCTCAATCCTGAGCATCAAGCTGCGTTCCATCTCCTGCTGGTACCTTTCAAGCTCACGAGTGTACCTAGACTCGGGAGTCTCGGCAGTGAGAGGAAGCATCTTGATTTGGATCGGCCGGCTCCCGCTTTTGACGACGGTTCGGTCGGCATCGGAGGATGGCCTTCCCCGGATGCTCAGGCGCGGCTTGGCTTTGCGGACGGGAGGGACTGAACTGGCAACACTCTCAGACCCAATAACGCTAGGGGTGAAGCGAACGGAGGGTGCCGACTTGGTGTTAGTCTCGGTGGGCGTCACGTCGCTGGCACCGGAATCCGAGGGCGACGAGATGATGGTCGTTGCTTCGGTCGTGGATGACAGATCAGAGGATTCCGAGACAGACTCGGTCTCGGGGTCCATGTCGTAGTGTTGGCGGTCATGACGGTCGTGCCTTTCCGGCAGTCTATTTTCGGGCCCGTATTGGGGAGCCAGAACTGTACGGACTGGAGGCACATGGTAAGCAGAGGGGATGTTGGCCGATGATGCCCTCGACGGCCGCAGGCTGACGACCCCTTGACGTTCAGCAGGGATCCCAGGAAACTTTGCCTTGAAGACCTTCCGAGGCAGAGGCTGGGATGGAGCAGCCTGGAAGCTCAGTTCTGAGTCGCTCCCTACCCCTACTGCGGGGAGGTTGGATGATGTGACGGAGGTGTCCGAGTTACGGCGTGGGCGTGTCGAAGGGCGAACTGTCTTTCTCAAAATCGACTTGGCGGGCTGCTCCCGCTGCCCATCGTTCTCCTGCTGCCGCTCTGGTTCCCACTCGGGCCACTCGGCGGGGCGGCCGGTTTTGGGCCGGCCATCCGAGCCGGGAGTCGCCGAGCCTCCTGCCCTCGGGCGGAAGTATTGTCGTTCCCTCTCCATCACACTATGGAATGTTGTAGGCACTAGTGTTGTGTGGATTGCTTCCAAATGTCGTGTGTGTGTCCCTCTCCCTCTCTCTCTCCCTGTGTGTGTATGTATGTGTGTATGTGTGCGTGTGTGTGTGTGCGTGGTGTGTGTGTGTGTGTGTGTGTTTGTGCGTCGTATCAATCAGCTTCTGTTGTACTCAGGACGCTCAGGTCACTATCGGATCGTGGTAGTGGTGTGGTTTCAGGGTCGTGTTGTCACGGGCGGGCATTGCGGGTGGAATTCTCGATCTTTTGGATGAGAATTGTGGTTTGTTGTGCACGCGAGGCAGGCGGACGAGAGCGTATGATGCAGTTCGGAGGGGAAGCAAGCAGGACAAAGCAGGCTAGGGCGTGCAGCAGAGCGTGGTTTTGATGGTAGGGCAAAGAGAGCCGGGCGTCCAGTGGGGTCCCGCAGCGGCATCCGAGACGGGGGGGACTTGACTAGCCCTGGCTGTGCAACCTCACCGACTTGGCCGGGCGTGCAATAACATGACTCACTCTGAATGGGGTCTAGTCAGCCTCGCGAAGTGCTGAATCTGGCAAGCAGACGGAGCGGGTGAGGGAAAATCGGAGGGCTGGCATTGGGCATGGACACGGTGAGACGTCGAATCGGGTTGGGTTCAGAGGGCCTGATGCGTTGGAAACGCGCCTCTCAGCGAGAGCCGTCAGGCTGCTGCAACGCGAGGGGCATCCATTACTTGCACACCCGACTGAGGCCCGGCAGCTGGTGGTACGTACACGAGGTGTGTGTGTGTGCGTGCTTGCCACCCCATTGCCAAATCACCAGTGGGAGGGGGTCGCCTGACGGGGGACGAATCCAAGAGCTCGAGTTGGGTGGTTGGCTGCTTGTCTCGTGTCCATGGAGCCAGAAAACGCCATGGCGGTTGACAGATTGACAGGGGCTGTAACCAAGGCGGGCAATTACTGGCAATTACTGGCAATCACTGGCAATCAGAATTTTCATTCCTTCCATTTCCATCTCGCCAAAGCCGCCATCCTGTGGAAGCCGGAAGGCGCTGCCAGCGATCGGTGCAGTGAGGCCCCGGGCCCGGACGTTGGCTGGGAATGGCTCCTTCCGTCCATGTCGACCCGAAATAAACGTCAGCGGCTCCGTGCGCCGCGAACGGGAAGGGACGGGCCTGCCAATCAGCAGCGCCGCCGAGGAGAAAATGCCCCACTGTTGGGCATCGTTGGGCCACGACAGCAGTCCAGGGAGCCCACAGGGGCCACAGCTCCCGACGTGGTTGTGCACAATTCGCGATTCTCCAGACTTGCGTGCCTTCCCAGAGCCCTGGTCCGCAGCAGGACTGGACCGCGGAACCGCTGTGTGTTGTCGCGATTTGCTGGGCTATTTTCCGTCCGCAAGTCACGGACAGGGCAAGTGGCCCTGGCCTTGGTTCTTTTTCTCGGTCTTGCACTGGTCACCCGCCCTCCGCTGAAACTCGATTGGATGCCCAACTGATGTGACATCCCGACAAACCCAATGGGTCACGATGGTCCCAATGGCCTCTCACGCAGCAACCCTCTTCAGTCTCCACCATCAAAAACAGGCCTAGACTCCATGCTTCTTGACGAGCGCTTGTTCCTGGACCCCGCCGCCAATGCATATCCCGCATATCCATCTCGTCATTGCTGCCGGAACCAGCCGCCAGCATCGACGAGCAGGGCAGGACGAGAAGGCGCTGAGACACGGTGGGCCAGGTGAGGGACAAGTCAGACGACACCCCGGCGGGGCCGGTCAGAGAAGCAAGGCAAGAACACCATCACTTGGAGACAGCGTTGAGACCATGACAGAATCATCCGGTCTTCCCGGCCTTCGTGTTACCGGAGTTGCTGCCCAAGAGTGCAAAGCCCCTGGGCTACCCGAGCTGAGAGAACATGAACCGAAGAGCCCGGATCCGAGTCATCTTTCTAGTAAACACACACCACCGCAACCCCCCGGACGCTTCGGCCCTCCAGGAGCTTGGTCTAGCCCGGGCTTGGCAGTCCATCCATGGCGGGGGTCCAGCGGGCCGGGCCTTGCCTGCCCCCGTCTTGCTGGAAGAGTCGCGAATGCCGTCGCTACGACGTGCAGGACTAGCCTGCCTTTAGCGTAGGGCCATGTTGTTGTTGCTCCCTTCCGCCCCTGGCTCTCTGCAGTTTATTCTGCAAGTCAATACTACTAGGAAAACACGGTAAAAGCCTCTGGTTGGTCACGTCCGCGACTTTGTTTGCACGTCGGCGCCCGCCTGTGCTGCAACGACATGGATTTGGAAGGCAAGTGGGTTGTTGAGTCCTCGGCCTTGTATCTCATAGGCGGGTTTGGTTTCCTAACACCGATGTCTAAGCTCAATGTAACGAACCGCGTCTCTTGTCTCGCCTCAAAACAACCCGCTCCACTCTGGGCGGTGAAGACCCGGTCCCGTCTTGTCTCCTCAGGACACGTATAATAGGCCGCTGTCCTCCTCAACAAATTGCTCCTGTCGCTCGTGTTTGGACGGAAACGGCCGCTGCCTGCGCCCCGCCGCATCTACCTGTGGTTCTCACCCGTTTGGGGTCATACAGAAGGTTGATTCATCCAAAATACCAAAGGCAGGGCGGCTTGGCTCGATGCATAGCCGCATAGACGAAAAGGTCAGACGGGGTTCAAGCAGACTACGTGGACACATCGTCGCTTGATATGAACCGTTTCCAGGTGGCAAAAAGAAAATCACGTCAGCTTTCCGTGCGGCTCAGGGACAGATGGGCTTAGGGACGGCCTATGGGCGATGGGCAAACTGAGGGGTTTTTTGCTTGACCGGTCTCAGACTAAGGAAGCCACACGTAGGGGTCGGCCGAGAATGCGGTGCATGGCCCGAGATCGATCAGGATCTCTGCCGTGTCTTATGCGAGATGGTGTTGGATCGGTTCCAGACGTTGCGTGCCAACGCACAGCATCGAGGCAGTAAAGTTCTGTGTCACAGGGTCATATTGAGCGCTTTCGGTGGCGTAGATGACTCCGAGCGGTTGATGTCGGGTAGAGATCCTGTGAAGACCACGCTGTTGACGGCCTCAACGGACAAGATTTCAAAACACCAAGCATATGGAAACAAAGCTAGAAGCCTGAGTCCAACAAGTCGGCGGCCTCAGTGATAGACCACTTCAAATTCTAAAATTACGAGCATTTTCCGGCACTATCAAACCAAATAATGGGCCTCAAACGGCGAGGCACATCGGTCAATTTCTAGTCATTCGCCATTCGGGTTGTTTCTTGATCCACCAATGCCAACGCGGCAAACATGATTTGGTGAAAGCCATACACGTATCTCCTTGAAGAAGCAAACTCCTGCATCCAATATTACACTCCTGTGGTCAAAACCATCTCTGATCGGAGAAAAAAAAGCATCATCTGAAACTACTTGCCGCAATCCGTCGTCATTGCGTTTGAAAGGGACATCTGGCCCCAAAGTTGAGCACCTCGTGATCAAACGTGTCATTCAATTGCTACCAGAACGACCTGGAAGTGATACTAGTGCGGACTCGGACATGATCAGGTGTTCCTCTTTCTTACTCCCAACAGAGCACTGTGCCTGTGACCAACCCAAGTGATTACTACTGAACGACGTTTGGTCCTCTCAACGGCTCATCAAATGCCACCGCACGATCATCCCTTCAAGGCCCTGTTGGATTACTCATGCAAAATGCCAGGATTTGTCAAGGTACCCTTGGATGGGAATGGTTCTAGCACACGTAACCTCCATGAACCAGATGTCGTCGCCGAGTTGCAGCCTGTTCGCATGTGTGCCCTCCGGCCGGATACTCAGTACGCTCTCAATTGCAGTCATTCTTGTCACCATTGATGTGTTTGAAGCCGGATGAGCACTATCATGTCCCTAGGCTGGCATTGAGCCCTCGACATACCTATCATGAAACCAACCAATCGTTGAATGGTGGCCGATTGCATACTGCACGAACAAGCTTCGGTGATAACCCTATCAAGAGGCTCTGTTTAGACTAGCCATTTTTGAATCCCAAACTCGTTTGATAGGCGTTGGGGAGAAGCGTGATTGCGGTCAGGTTGTTAGTACAAGAAATTCAACAGTTTAGCTCAACCCAATTTAAGGAAAAGGCTCAACTTGGGATCTTCCCATAATCAACAACATCTTCTCTCCTCCCTCTCATGTCATTATTTTTGGCCCTTCCTCCCGCAACTGGACCATTCGCCTCTTTCCCGGTCCCCTTGTTTCTCCTATTACTTGTCCTCATACCCTTCTCGTTGTCATCCCCCGACCGCCCTCCTCTCGCCTTACCTTCGGCTCTGATAAGGAGCATAAACGCGAACTTGTGCCTGGTCAGTTATTCATCTCCTCGTGTCTCGGGGAGCAATACGAAGGGCATTAGAAAAAGGGGAGGGGTCCGTTTGCTTTAGCTGAGTAAGAGAGGCTGTTGTTACTATTACCCTGTTGTTGACCGTATTTGACAAGGCACCTGGCATGATTGGCGGACTCGGCATTCCAAGTCGTATCAAAGGTCAGGGACTGATGTTCCTCAAAGGAATAGTACTTGTATGATATGGCACAAGAAGATGTCGAACACCGAAAGAAGGCCTCGTTTGGTGCCAGTGAGGTCCCGAGAGCACGTGCAGACGCTCCCATGGCCCTCTTGACGACCACCATGGCATCTTCCTCACTCTCTAGCTGAGCGTTGTATCCACGCTATCGGCGCCAAACGCTTTACTCGGCCCATATATGCCAACTAAGTCTTTCGTCTTCCATCTTTCTCGACCGATGTAGAACTTGGATTCACTTATCGTGTGCTTCACTGAGGGCTCGCGGCTTCGGGACGTATCACGCGTTCTCGTACCTCATCCTCACCGCTCGCCACGCTCCGATGGCCAGGCAAATTTGAACCAGTTCCCCAGCGCCTAGCACTTCGTTGGCGCCCCTAATGATCGGTGCCAACCACTCTGTACCCAGTCTGCTATCGGTCGCCAAGGGAAAAGGGTCAAGAGCCTGAGAATATCAGGGCCCCTTCCGCAAGACTTGTGTCATTTACGGCCATTTTCCTTTTTCTCCAGACTCTGCGCAGTCAGGCTTTGCCGTCGTCGTTATCCGACGGCTTCGAGGAAAGCGTCTGGTTGTGCGGCATCCGTCGATTTCCCTTTTCCCCTAGCCTCCTGACAACATTCTGGCCTATAGCAGGGAATATGAGGAAAGGGATCATTGAGGGGTGCGGGCCGGGCGGGTTGTGGTAGGTGGTGCCTTTCTGTGCCATTTTGCAGAAAGTATAGACTCAGCTGGGGAGAAAACGTGAAAAAGCTGGAAACCTCGGGGTGTAGACATAGTCGATGGTGGTTTGTCTTAGGATGGCCAACGCCCGCAGGGGGATCTGTCAAAGTGCAACTGCGTATGGCTACTTTTTACCAAGAGCGTGTGGATGCTTCCGTTGGTTGAACAGCAGTGGCGGGATTCCTGGAAAGGAAGGGTGAATTTGAGGTTGCGTTTGGCTGGCAATCAGTCAGGACAAGTTGGAAGCTACAGTACGTAGGCACGCATGCCAACAAGAGCCTGGGAGCATGGAAGCTTCCGTCACTGAACTACAGTACTGACTCCTCTTGACCTACGGTTCTCGTGAGATGGATCAATGGCACTGGCCCCGCTGCACTGATGGTTTGACTGACTTATTATGCCTGAGCCGGTGGGTTGTCGTTCTCGACTAAACTAGCACAAGGAGGTAGACAAGCGGGATGTTTGCAACGCATACTCATGGCAAAGAAGAGGGAGACAAGAGCAGCAGTGGGAGTTCACCTTGCGAACGGATTCGGTGGGGTTACCTGACTGACCCTTTCGGTCAGTGCGCTTAATCCCGGTAGAGGTGCCGGTGCTCAGAACGTCCAAGAGGCACGCAGGTCTGCCTTGCAAACTACGAGAAGATGGCGGGATGCCGGTTGGTGGTTTGCAAAGTGAGACGGATCCGGCGGCTGACTGCTGGCAACTTGTTTTGGATCCGTGACCAACCGCCCGTTATCGGTGATGTTGTCCAGATGCGGCTGGGTAAAATGGGCCTGGAGGCTGGAGAGCCGCACAGAGGCCCATTCATGTACGCGGCGGCCGGAAAAGACGCCGGAGGCGGGACTGCCAGGCGCCGGGAAGGACCTCAGATTTCTCCGGACATGGGCAGCCGTGGGATCCCGACCCTGCGCTCCGAGCGTGGTTGGGATGATACTGGACGTCCGAGCAAGCGGGGAAAGCGCTGCGGTTTATTGGCTGTTTCGTTTCCTACTCGGTGGGCGCGGCGAAGAGGGCGGCAAGACCTTTTTCGCAATAGGTGATGACGTCCGGAGGCGGATCTATGGGGAGGCTGTTGCGCCGTGATGTTGCATGTGCGTCCCAGCTGCTCTGGAAATGGCAAACAGTGAGACGTCTCAGGAGCAGGTGCTGGGCGGGCTGCCTTGGCCAGGCGAGCCAGGCTGCGCACAACGTTTCCGGATCCTCCACCGCGACCGGGTGATAATGACAAGTCGACCGCGCTCGGGGCTGCGCCTTTGATCATCCGACGGGTCGTCAGAGCTAAAGTGGCGGATTATGGCGGAGAAGCACGAAAGGTTGCAGCCATGGTTACCGAGATACAGGCGGCCGAGGCCATCCGCGGATCGGAAAGCACGCGACCGGTGATTCGCTTCTCGTCCGTCAAATAAAACGGGGAACTGGGGCAGCCGAGGAGGGTTGGATGTATTGGAATGTGACTTGTTGCGGCGGGGGGCGCGGGCGCGGGCGCGGGCGCAAAAAACAGCATCTCGCGTTAAAATTGATTTTCGCACTGCGACTGTGTCAGCAGTTGGTTTTGGTTCAGGTTTGGTTTGGTTTGGTTTTTCTGTTGGCCGCCCTCGTGCCGCCTAGGCGGGCGGTGGACGGGATGGATGGGGAAGGGATCAGGGCGCCTCAAGCACCAAGCACCCTGTCGCTTCTCTGGTTGGCTCAAGCGAAGGAGATGTGGGCAACACCGAGAGACGGCTCGTGCGCTCCTGGGTGCAAGAGTCGGGCCAACTGAGCCGAGCATTTCTGGCACTGTGTGTGCGCGACGGCATGTGGGGATGATGGCTCAGTCTCAAAACGGAGGTAAAAGGAGCATCGCCCGTTTTTCATCATGGGGCCCGACTTTGTGCAGATTCTCACTGCGCATCTGCAAATGTACAATGTATCACCCAACATTGGGCCGTAGGCCCGTAGTGTCCAGACAGTATCCGTAGACCCTTGCGGCCCGCCCGGCGCCACTAGGGACGCAGGAATGGGCGGTGGGCAGCTGGACCAACGAGAATTGGATGTCGGCCACTCTCGCCGGACGCTAACGGACACACACCATCTGCTATTGCACCGGGTCGGCCGGGCGGCGGTCGGCGCTGGTGTGGAGACCGGGGGTTTACAGCTCGTTGGAGAAACGGCTGATTCGTTGAATGTCCCAGTCGGGCAGGATGAAGATCTGAGAAAAGCACGCTTTCACAGCATCGGCTTGGCCACTGGTATGGATTTGCAAGGGACTCACCTGCTGTTTATGGAACAGGGGGCAGGCAGCAACCCTCCCGAGTCGGGGTTTTAGTTGAGAGGTCCGGAGAAGGAATCTGGGAATGGGCCAACTCGACAGGAGAGTCTTTCCTGATCATTGATCAGCACTCATCAGTTTCAACTGCGTCATTTCCCCCCACATGTGATAGAGACCTGCCCCGGCACCAAGGCAACTCTGAAGCAACTTGACGAGATAGCTCGACAGGCAGCCCGAGGTTTTTGCTTGAGGCTGAGGCATGCACTGTGTAGGCCCCGGACACGGACGCGGCAGTGTTCGTAATCTTGCACTTTGACGCTGGGCAGGTGGCTTTATTTTAGTGGAGTTCTCCGTTGCCAGGGGCGGGCTTGACTTTCCCATCCCCATGCAGCAGGCGGAAGCCCCTCCAATGAGTGGCCACTTGCCGTCATCGGTTGAATGGCTTGCAAAACGCAGCATCAAAAAAATGCTGCTGCCGGTTTGATGATGATGCTAGGACAAGCCATGCAGCAATTTGATTTAATCATGATTCGGCCACGGCTCTTCCACCCACCTGCAAATCCCGGCACAATATTGCGACTCACTTCATGCTCACGAAGGAACCATTTGCCTGGCGACCCTGGGCTGGCGTTTCGGTGGTTGCCCGATTGATGATCAACGACTGCAGAAAATGGTTGCAGAGTGGTTGCAGAGTAGTCGTTGCAGCGCGAAAAATAGCAGCGGCGTTCCCACGGTTGCCTCCATCCAGCGGTCGGTTGGCCGCCACTTTCGTTAAACGTGATTGCGGTCGTACCTCGTCACAATCTCAGGGGGCATAGTATCCGACAATTGCAGCCAGCCGCTGCAGCGGTACAGACTGTTGCGGCATGCCCGCCTTCGCCTGCCGATGGATCGAGGGAGCTCCGGGTTGCAGCTGGAATCAAGGCTCGACGGAGAAGTGGATTTTACACCAGTGCGAACAACTACCTAGTGGGGTACCGGCCGTGACGCCTGAAGTTCGGGAGAGAGACACAAGACGATCAACCAGCCAACCAGATTTTGCAAGGTTTCGGCATAGCGATAGCCAGCTTATGCGAAGGAGAGGCAGGGCGCTCAAACCGTGGCGCCCCATCGACGGCCATCGTTACATAGTAAGTCAACGGATAGGGCGTGGCACCATTGCCAGATGATGGTCTGTTTGAACCTCTGTGCGACTCTGATCCAACCTCTGGATCGTATCTTTTGTGTGTCCACCTGCCGGTTGGCTAACTTTCTTGGTCGATCCGCGCACTACGCATCCGAGAAGGCCCCCATTCTGAGGTGACAAGAATGCAGCGGGCGGCCGGGAGAGCCATTTTCAGCTACAGTACATATTATCGAAACCTTGACGTTGCAGCCATCGTGTGTCTCTCGGACAATCCGTTCGCCGACTCTCACCCGCAAAAAGACGGGCTCCAGACGCACACCCCCAAACCAATGAACGCCGGAACGCGGCCGCCGGCGAACAGCTGTGCAAGCAGCACGTCAGCTGCAAGGCAGAAGTCACAAAATGCCTACGGGAACTCTGGTGAAGCTGTGGTGGAGCTATGATCAACTCTCCGTCCAACCGGCCCAGCCGCACACATGGCCCTGGCGCATGGCGGCCCTTCGGGTCGTAGCGGCAAGACAGCGGCAAAATCGTTTGCAACCGACTCTTATAGCCAGGTGGCCGTGGATATCTCTCAACTTCGTATTGGCGCAGAGGGACAGCCACAGCCACATGCTGTGTGTTCTGTGATGCTGTACCTATCCTTGCCTGCTAGCAAACTGAAGAGAACATCGCGGATCCCCAAGGAAATTCCGTTGCGGGCGCCGTGCTGGGAAACGACCCTTGTTGGTGCGCCAACGTCGACCAACCACGCAGCAGGCATGGCTTCTCACCAGCTGCCCACAACGCGGGGCTGGACGACATAGTAGCTCAAGCCTCGCACTGTGTCCCCCGTCTGCATGCATCCTGCTTTTTGCTGGCGGAGTGATGGGTTCTGGAACAGGAATAGGCGGTTTCGGCTGTCCCACACCAGGCGGCGGTGGTGTGGTGGGCTCAACCGAAAGTCACACTCCAATCCGATAATCTGGCGCCTTTCACTAAGCCCAACCATACAACCATTTCAACATGGATTCAGCATCGTTTTTCGCACCACGAAAGCAGGGTTTGCTGTGCGACACTCGAGGCAGAAGTCTGACGTTTCCGGTGCTTCCGTCTCCGGGTGCCTTTCGGGGTCCACTGCGAATCGAGGCCACTTGCACGCTTGAACTTGCACACGACTCTGGTCCGCTTGGCTGCATGCCGTCTTTCTGGATGTTTCTTCCCTCTCATCGTTCATATCACTTGCTCCACTGCGCGTGCGGTTCGAAAATTGAGAGGTGTTGCGGGAGCGGGGTTGATAGATCAACGCACCCGGCGCCTTTCTTTGCCACACACGAAGCGACAGCTGCGGGCTTGACACTTTGGCCCAGGTTGCATTCTTGACAAGAGGATGGGGCATGACATGATCGCTGCTGACGGCGACGTTGACTCCGGCCCATCCTCCCGAGACAGCTGACGCGCCACAGTCAAGGCAGGGCTCGCACCTGTTATCAGAATCGAGATGGCTTTGCGAAGGGATAGGTAGTGTAATTACCGAACTGGTCTCAGCCTGATGAGCACTTGAGCCATACCCTTGCTGCAGCCCAGCTGTGCCAGTTTCCACTTCGTACCCTTGCTGGTGCTGGTCATGCTCCAAGACTGACTAGCATGTTGACGCCTCTGGTAGCACTTCGTACGTCCGAACGATTGGACGCCTCTTACGACTGGATCGACCAAACCCATGTCAGAAATACCCTTGACTGACTCTCTTCGCAGGAGTAATAGGGCGATGAATGTGATCAAAAGTTCAACACGAGTTGGGTTTTTAGGTGACCGCTCGATGCGAGAATATGTCTCTCACTAAATAATAGCAGGTAGAGAATCGGATAGCCCAACCGGAATCATGAGTCGACAATGACTTCAAATCTTTCCCCTGTTCAGCGCCGCCACACACGCGAGACATGTATCCCGAGGACCTTTTTCCGCTTTCGGCATTGCATTGGCTTAGCCTCGACTGCGCAATGCCTCCCTCCCCGCACTGTCCTACCGCCCACCAGACCCCTTTTCTTTTCGTTATTTCTCTGGATAATGAATTGCTGCTTCCCCCTCTTTCCAAGCCGAAAGCAACGGGGTGGACAGGGGTGAGGCGGCTTTACCACAAGAGCATCAGAACCACTTCTGAGAAGGCGGGAAATGTGGGTTTGCTGTGCACAACGGGTTTTCGGTCTTCATGCAGCTGCTCTCTTGCAAGACCGGGCCGGATCAAAAGAGGCTGCACCTCCGGGGCTGGGCGGGCTGGACTGGCTGGGCAAATGGAGGGGCCTTGTGTGTGTTTGATCAAACCCCCGTTCCATGCTAGGTCCCCAACGGAAGCAAGCAGCGGCGCACTGTGCGGCATGATTCCATTCTTGGGTGACAGGAACGGGGTCCAAGGATCCTTCGCCCTGCAGCAACCCACAAGCCGGATTTCTGTGTGTGTGCTTGTGAAATGGTGTAAGCCAGGCGGCGGCGCCTTGTTCCGTTGAGACCCCTTGAAAGGCGCCCAGCCCAAGCCCAAACCAAACCAAACATAGTTTCGCAGGCTGCACCAAGCAGGCGGGATCGCTTCCAACAAAAAGGAAAACCCCCATTCTCACTGGCTGCCATGCCATGCCGCATTTGGTAGAGGTCTCAGCAGTGAGACGCTTGCGGTTCTTTGGTCCCCCCTTTCCCGCCGCTCCCCTCCAAGGGATGGACGGCAGAGACGTTGACCAGGGCAGCCAAGCCCGAAACGCAGATTGATGGAACACTCGTACGCGGCCTGGATCCACGAGGGGCTGATAATCGAATCGACTCTTTTTTTGCACTCATTGTTCGTGTTGGAGGGGAAGGGGTGGTGGAGAAGTACTAATAAACAGCACCACCTTGAAGGGGGTACAAAGTACTTTTGGGAACAAGAAGACGGACGAAATCGAAAATGGACCTGCAAATCCCAATCCAACCCCACGCGCCGCAAACCATTTTAGCGCACTATGGGATCAATGTATGGAACACTGTGCAGCATAGCACCCTGTAATTGCTCCGTTTTTTTTCTTTCTTTTGAGCAACAAAAATTTTGGGCTCCTGATCCCTGCCTGCTGTCGTTTTCTTGCTCGGACAATCTCACTCGGCGTTTTGCAAGCTGTTGCTCCTCCTGGGACGAATGAACGCACCGCGGATGGCTGGACGCCCGCCCAAGCCATTGAAAAAAGGGGGGTTGTGTTTTAGCTTGGGCAAAGCGGAAACACCGCGCAGGTTGCGGGCGGGAAAAGTACACGCAATAAAGAGCTCTTTGGCAGCAAAAACCTGCTGCCGTATTTGGTGAGAGATAGGCATGGATAATGGCCTCGAGGCCGCCTGGCTGTCGTCACTCTTGAATCGCCGCAGCCTGTTCGCTCGTGTTTGGTGGCTGATGGCGAATGGACGGCGTTCCATCGCTGACGACAAAGGCTGTCCGCTTCGCCGCTGCGGGCTCTCGAGCTGCGGAAATGAGCTTCTGGAACGCCCTGCCTGACGCCGAGAAAATGCAGTGCGAAAAGCGCATCCCACTTTCACTAGCAGCCCAGTCCTGGCTGAGCCGACTCCAGCTACTGCGTAATTCAGTGGCGAGCCCAGACAGACTGCCCGTTTGAGTCGCAGCCCAGCGTCGCGAATCCCAGCGGCAGCGAGCACAGAAGCAAAGAATGGAACCTCGCCGAGCACAGAGAGCCAGGGCTGGCTCCAGACGGGCTGCGATAAAAGCAAGGGGGCTAAACCGGAAACAAACACAGTAAAAGGATGCCCCGCCAAATCTCGAACGGGGGGCCAGAGAAGGCTACTGCGCAGTAAGCGAGGAATCCACTGGCTGGGTTGGCCGCCTGTGGGGCCAGGATCGGTGCATGTGGTAAGGTCGACTGGGCCAAGGACCGCTGCACGTACCTCTTGTACCCAGGTACCGTCTTGGTTGCGTCGGGGCTGCACAAACGACGACGGCGCGCGGCACGGTGACCCCCTTGCACCGCACCCAGACAACGACATCGACCAGGGACAAAGTAAATTAGCAGCATTTGCGGCGACCAGGACTAAGACGCAGCAACACACCCTCCGCAACCGCCTCACATGGATGGGCATCGCTATGGATGTTTTCGCTGTATGGGGATTTCCCTCCCCGGCCGCTGCAGCTCTTCCCTTTCCTTGCCATCATCGTTGCCCTCAACGGCCAGTTGTGCTTCCAGTGTTTCTCCCTTTCTGTTCTTATCCCTTCGTAGCCGCAGCGATCCCATCTCGCCGTGGACCGTCCCTCCGTGACCCCTCGTGGCCACCACCACCACCACCACCACCCCCGTTGCCTGCCGTCGTGACGGGTCCTCGGCGGAGACCACCTTGACACGGCATCGAGTCTTGGCCTGCTTCGACCCATGACAAAGAGAACAAAAAGTACTCGGGAGTCGAGAAGGCCACTCTGGAAAACAGCCCCCCCGCCACGGTTGATGCTCCACTGGAGCACGGCAACTCGGAGCACGTTGGCAACTTCGAACTTTGCCATCGAGCTTCTTACCGACCACCCGTGACTCTTCCCACAACGCCACGGACTCCGCACCCAACTACCGCCATTGACAACTTTTGACTGGGCACCCCTCGAGAACTCAAAGGACCTCGACGTCGACGGGATATCGAAACGTGGTCTTTGCTTTCGAGCAAGTTCTGTGCGGAGCGACCGAGGTGTGCGGTGGGCATTGACTGCGCTGAGTTGCGTTGCGGCACCCGTGACAGGAAGCTGGGATTGTGGAAAGGGGAAACGGTTTTGGCTTCAGGCCGACAAAGCATTGCCAGTGCAGGCCCTGGAGGGCAGGCGTATGTGCTGTTAAGGAAAGAGCAGGAAGTGCTGCGAAACGAACCGTTTGGTGCCGAGTGCAGCGGCGATTTCGGCAGCAGCAGAGGCAGCAGCAGAGGCAGCAACTTCCAACCCTCCTCGCCTTCTTTCCTCGAGTTATCTCTTTCTCAACCACCCACTTGCACAACGCAGCACCCTGTGGCATCCGCATGCCACCCACCGACGAGAATATGGCGACGACATATGAGGTCCCGCACCTGCCGCTATACGAAAACTATCCTCTCCATCACAACCCTGCCTTCGCACCGACAATGCCGCAGCCGGACTGCCGAAGGCCGGCATTAAATGAACGGCCACTCCCAAATGAGCAAATCTTCAATCCCATTCCGCGGTGCCCCGCGCCGCTTCCAACCCAAACCAGCCAAACCAGAGCGGCAGCAGCAACAGCAACATACCGACCAACTCCCCCATCATCAACTGCCCCGACGACCAACCTACTCACCGCCGCGTGCTCGACGGCAGCGCCAGAATATCCACAGCCTCAGAACAGCCTGCGGCAGCCGACACAACCGACGCCGACCTCGGGACATTCTCCAGCCGAGAGCGCGGCGAGCGCCAAGATGACACATCACAGCATGAGCATCCCGGAACGGGTCAGCGCAAGAGGCGGGAGCATATCGGATTTCATGGCCGAAGTGGCGGCGCTCTTCTGGTTCGAGTCAACCAAGCTGCTGGAGACGGTGGAAAAGATGCAGAAAATCGGCTCCGGCACGCCCGTCCAGCCGCTTGCGCCCACTGCTGTCGCGAGCCAGCATTTCAAGAAGTGGGTTTCGACCGTCCTGACAACAACCCAAGTCACGCAAAACGTCGTGATCCTCGCCCTTCTCTACATCCATCGGTTGAAGAATGCGAACCCCACTGTCAAGGGCCGGCCGGGGAGCGAGTACCGCTTGCTGACGGTGGCACTAATGCTCGGCAACAAGTTCCTAGACGATAACACCTACACGAACAAGACCTGGGCCGACGTGTCGGGCATTTCGGTCAATGAAATCCACGTCATGGAGGTTGAATTCCTGAGCAATATGCGCTATAGCTTGCTGGTTTCGGCTGAGGAATGGGATCAATGGCTTGACAGGCTGACCAAATTCTGGTCTTACCTGGAGCTGGCACAACAGGCCGCATCTCCCAGCCCGTCTCCGCTACTGATCCCTTCACCGACGCACCGGAATTTGGTCTCTCCGTTGCACTCTCCGATTGTGCCGCTAACTCCGGGGCTGCAGTCGACGACGCAGTCATTCACCCTCCAGTCACCCGACTTGACTTTCCTGACTACAAGCAGCCAGAACTGGCCGACGTCATACGTCCACAGCAATGCAACCTCCCCGTCAGCGTTGAAGCCCGAGCCGCAACCTTACCGGAAGCGGTGTTTGCCCGAAGAAGATTCGACCGAGCACCCCGCCAAGCGTGTGAGCCGAGTTCCAGCCGGACAAGGGAAGCACCCATCACAGGCACCAACCCAGTATGCCTCAACTGCGTCACAGGCACAGTTCGCTATGGCACACCCAGCCACCGTCGTGTCCGTACAGTCGCGGCCCGCGCCTGGTTTTGATCAAGGGCGACCACAGGTACCGAGCTTGACGCTGAACACGGCGCAAACCGCCGATGTCCCCGTCACCCAGGCCCAGCACTATGCAACGTCGGCGTACGCGCCGCAGCAGGCCCCGATGTCGCTGCCGCCTCTTGCTTCGGGCCTCCGGGCCATGTCGACGGTCTTCCCCACCACTACTACGTATGCGCTCTCGCAACCCGTTCCGGCAACTTGTGGCGCGGTGACGCCGACGGCGAGCTTTCCGCCCATGAGCTACGGCACGCCAACAAAGCGGCTGTCGCCTCAGAATGCCATGGCAGCCTACCCCGGTTCGTCTCCGCTTGTCATGGGTACCCCGATGGGCAACGGCAGCGCGAGTGGCTTGCACACCCCGATATCTCACTCGCCCTCAATCTACCTCCAGCATCGTAACAGCCCGTACAAGCCGGTCCGGCACGTCAATACGCTGCTCTACCCACCGCCATCGGCCTTCTTGCACCATTACAACCTGCCGAATCCCGTGCTTCCTAACCAGATGCACTACCAGCCACTCGGCAAGCGGAACGAGTACCGCACGGGCATCGTCCCAGAGTTTATGAACAGCGTTCACCGGCCATCTCCCTCTCAGCATCAGCCTGCCCCACAGATGCTGCCAAACCCGCACCCGCATGCCCGCCAGCCGAGGGCCCAGTATCAGTCGCCGCTTGTGGCGCGGCCGGGTCCCTCTTATCCGGCGCAGTACTAGGGATCCTCGCCCTCCTTCACCAGAGTGACGGCGCTCGTTTGAGTCATCACGAGACTCTACTTTGTACTACTACCTTATTCGCGATTTTTTTTATTTTTTTTGGCCGACGCATATGCATAGTTTGGCGTTGGGATTTGATTGGGCATGGTTTTGCCCTGGAGCTAGGCGACATATTCGACTGTATCATGACCCGGTTCAGTGAGAACATGGGCCAACGGCGTTTAGGAATCTCGATAGGGACGGGTGATTGCAAAGCTCTATTACATTTAGATTTGACGCTGCGAGAATCAGGCGTGCGTTGTCACGTCCAGGGCAGCGGTTGCTGAGTGAGCTTCAGGTTTTGGGAGGGCTTATTGGCTTTGGAGCTGCAGGAGGCAAACATCCCCATGGCGGGGGCTCGAAGATTTGGGACCGGAAAATGGGGACTGAGATGCATCGGGCTCAAGAGAGGCGAGTCATACCTGGGATGAGATGGCCTGGGTTTCCTCTCGAGGTGGGGTTGGGCTGTGTTGATAGCGAGCTCGATTTTAAGGGAACCGGTACCCATGCGCAGCTAGAGAGACGAGAAGTTCACAGAATGGCAGCGCGAGATGCCCCCCCGAGCAATCACAAATGTTTGCTGTCTCTGCTGGGTCTCTCTGGTGAACATGTTCATGCTCCAAGTTGCGATTTTCTCCACGGATAGTGATGACTGTAATTAGAGAGAGGCAGTCAAATTCATTGGTTTGAGTCTCAGTCATGTCGTCTCGCTTGCTTGAAGACTTCACATTTCCCTGACATCTCGGCTCGGTGGCCGTCTCTCAATCTCGCCACACTGTTCACTACTCTTGAGCCAAGTCAGAAGAAGCAAAGTGACCCATCTCGGACAGTGGTTGACTCCAGTAAATAGAACCCGTTCCCGTTCGACATGAACTATTGCTTTACAAGGTCTGCCTGCCTGCAGGGGTATGAACGACTTCGCCGGTCACTGAGGTAAGAGTGAGTCACGACGTGATGCATGACACAGTCTTAGCCTGCGGATTTAGATGGCGCAAGAGAACGGAAAAGAAAATGCCCATAAAGTTACGGCTTGGGTAGGCGGAAGTGGAATGTCATGTCAGGTCTATGGCGCCGAGCTTAACGTGTTAGAGAATGAGTATCCTTTTATCAACGCTAATTAAGGGCCTCTCCCTCTCTCCATGAGATGCAAACCGAAACGCCAATCCCAGCAACCTCATCAATAGACCGACCCCAGGTTGATATCAAACAGGATTATGCCACCTAAAACGCCGTTGGGTGCAGCAAGATATTGAGGGGAATGTCCATGTATATAAAATCACGCCACGCCTAACCTGCTGCCGTCATTCAGATCCGTTATCATCCATCTCATGCCAGGCCTGCCATGCGAGATGCGCCGCTTCGTGAATGCCGCCGTTGATCGTTGACCCTGCAATCCGACCACCCACTCCGAGTCCAGTACTCATGAACCGTGAACATGACATGATAGACCACCCAACCATCAACTCCGTGTCCGGTCTTCATCGCTCCATAAACATAACGCAATAGATCATTATCCAAAGCAAATCCAGCCTTCGCCCGCTATCCCTTTAAAAAAAAAAAAGAACAAAAGGTAACGCAAACGCGTCCCTCTATGTGCCTTATCCGAAATAATATATAGCCCTTTTCTGTGTAAAGTGTTATTACCCTCACGCCCGATTACCCCTCCTCAAGACGCCAGTCATATCCAACCTGACACTCGGCCTCTCAATCTCCAGGCTCCTGCTCGGCACCATGCGCCCGCCAGGCGTCCTAGGATTCGCCACATTCACCCTGCCTCTGCGATGCGGTCTGGCGACAGTGCCATCGTCGTCGGCACTATCTGACGCGGACGACGAGTAGACGTCGTCGTCATCCTGCGTCGTAGCCTCTCCCGGCTGGGGAAGGTGGAGGTTGCTGAACGGGTCGACGTTGTGTGAGGATAAGGCGGCGGATTGCTGGACGGAGCCTGGGGTGGAACCGGTGGTGGGTTCCGTTTCCGTGCCCGGGCCGATAGTGTTTGTGTCGCTGTCGCTTTCGGCTCTTTCAATTTCTTCGGAGGGACTCTCGTCTCCTGGTGGGGGTGTGCTCTCGTAGGCTGCCAATCGGGCAAAATAATCCGCCAGCCCGTCCACACTGGGCGTGCCGACGATGATGTCGTAGTGGGGTGGCGGGGTCTGTAGAGGGAGCGGCGGTGGTGGCTCTTCGGCGTCAAAGGCAGGCGGGTTGTGAGAAGGGTGACGGAGAAGGTGGATTGGCCTTTCTGGCTCATAAGGGCCGAGCAAGGTTTCTGGCCGTGCTCCGTTCGGCTCGGAGGTGCTTTGCCTGGGGCTGGGTCTACCACCGGCTTGGAGGTGTGCGGCCTGAGGAGCGCTCGGCATACCCAACGGAGAAGGAGAATCGAGGCGTAGTCGGCGGCCGCTGAGACCGGTGATGTCTTCCTCGATCAGCGTGAGAGGTCGGGAGAGTCCGGCTAAACTTGGATCGAGTGGCTGGGCGTCTCTACAACCGCACGACATCTGCTGCCGCTGCTCGGGGATCGCCCCACCGTTGCCGCTGTACTGCGGCAGTGCCGTGTTAGACTGCGTTGCGCGGCAGTTAAGGACCGTGAACGGGCTGTCGATACTGATCTCAAAGTGCCGGCGGCGCTTGCCAGTGGGATCATCCGGATCTGCGCGAGAGATGCGCATGACAATCTATTATGGTCAGCGTCTGGGTTTGAGCTTTAGAATCGCTTGGCCAGGGGGGCATACCTTGATCCAGTGGAAAACATTTACATTCTTCCAACTGCAGTCGGGGTTTAACCGGAGCGCCTTTTCGCGCGCCATCATCTCGCAGGTGGGCAGCTGGACGTTCATCTCAATCTCAGTACTCCCCCAAAAGGTCTCAAGTCCAAGATCGAGGTCGCCCAAGAGGTTCTCGCTCGGCTCAGGCAAAGGCTCAGGACCTGTGTGATTCCTAGACGCCTCTCTCGTCCGGCGATGTGCGGCTATCTGCCGAGCCTCCTCCCGCTCGTCTGGGGCGAGCTCCCCGCCGCTAAGTACGCGAATCTCGCTGGCAGAATACTGCTTATCGAGTGGCTTGCCAGCCGTCTTCTCAAATAGTAGAATCTTGCGGCCGGGATCTTTGCGGGTTACATGCCGGTTGTTCGTCCAATACTCGATGCTTTCCGTCACAAACACCTTGAGCTTGTGAACCTGAACCTTGGCGAGCGGCGTGAGCTTAAACGCAATGGGTATGCTCCCTCCGATCGGAAAACTCTTGCCAGAAATGATGATGTCATAATGTAGTTGGTCCTCCCAATGCCGACTGATGGAGATGGGCTCCACTGTCTCGAGCGACATCTGGTCCGGCAGACGGACAATCGACACTTCTTTCGTGCCGTGGAGGTTAGGCTTAAAGGCACCCGCACGCTCCACCGTGGTCTCTAGATCCCACCGAACCGACCCATACTGAAGCTTGGTTGTCTCCAGCTGGTTGTGGTCGATGGGGAGCTCGAAAGAGTACTCGTAGGTACCTGGACGGAATACTTTGTATCCTTTCGCCTGAACCTGGTTGATATGCGGGAAGTCGCCCTTGCCGAAGCTTCGCGAGTTGACCGATTGCAGAGATAGACGCTTAAGTTCCTTCGCAGTCAGCGTAGTGCCGCGGCCCTTGCCTAGGATGTGCAGGGATCCGCTGGAAGCGTTCGGCTGAAGAACGCCCGTAAGACCGGCGTTCTTGTGGGTGTATGTACACTGGCTGCCGTACTCGGTATCCCACATGACTTGGTGCATGGCGTGGAAAAAGACCAGAGACTGAGTGCGCAGCGTCTGCTCTTCGTATAGCTCTGTCTTCATAGGCGGGATGCCCTCGGGCCACTCTGTCCTCGCCTTGCCGACGAGCTTCAACGTCACAGACTTGATCTTGACATTCTTTGACACGTTCAACTGAAGCTTTCCGCGAAGCAGGGCACTTGTGGTTTGGTTCCCGCGGCGGGAGTGGTGGTCGTGGTCGAAGCCGGTCAGGAAGACGTTTGGCTCCGCCAACAGGATAGTACAGGACACACCGCTGCCTGATGCGATTGGCTTCTGAATCACCTCGGACACGGACGAGCTCATCATGGTTTTTGCCGACCGTATCGACATCATGCTATTCCGGTTCGCCGATACGACCGCCGTGGGTCCCGGGCGGGGACGCGCGACTGGGGCGTTCGTCATGGTGGGCAGCTCGGGAACTGGCTCGTCGACGACGACGACGGGTTCAGCAAGCACTGGTTCGAGGCGCGAGAGCCTCCTGGCGAAGCTGATAAAACTCGACGGGCGAGATTGCGTCGTCGGCGTAGAGGGGTCAGAGCTCGTTGGAGACGGTCTGGGCGTGATGGAAAAGGCGGCAAAGATCTTGTCGATGACTCTGCCAACTTTCTCGCTGCTCGGCGGAAGAGATCGCAACGAACGCCTCTTCTCCTGCTTCTCACTCCGTTCCTTTTCCGCCTTCCTTCGCTCTTTCTCTTCTCTCTTTCGCTCCTTCGCCCCCTCCTTCTCCCTCTTCCTCCTCTCTCGCTTCTCTCGCTTCGTAGAGTTCTTGGGTGCCTGCGACGGGGTCGGTCGCAACTCGTGAGGCACAAAGCCCGGTGGGTACGAGATGATATGGATAGAGTGCGGGCGGCGTTGGCGGGGCTCAATCAGCGGGGCCGGGAAGTCTCCGGGGTCAGCACGGCGCCTGCGCTCTGCCGGTCGTCTTGGTGAGTAGTAGACGGAGCCGTGGGTGGAGGAGAAGTACGGCTCGGGACGTAGTCGGTCGTGTTCGGGACCTGCACATGACATGGCGGCCCGGTTAGAAACGAAGCCCGATCGGAAAGGCATGCGGATGGTGGTGGGTGCAGTGGGTGCAGTGGGTGCAGTGGGTGCAGTGGGCCAGGGATGGGGTATAGCTGCATCAGGGGCAACAAGACATGCAGCGAGAACAGGGAGGAAGACGAAGAGAAAGAGGAAGGAGAAAGACCGGATTAGGACGAGGCACAAGAGGTCAAACACACAGCAGCCCGGCATAAAGAAATTCGAGATGTCTTCAACGTCGAACAGGCCGAGCCCGGAGGCGGCGGTGAAGGCGGAGACGGGCTGGAGCGCGTGGCCGGCGACAGTCTGATGCTGGCGAGAAATGAGATGCAATGCGCTGGCAAGCGTCTGCGAGGATACCCATCGGTGGCCGTGGTCATCATGTGGGCCAGACTGGCGATGTTCCAGATGCAGCGCCATGACAAACAGGCATGGTGGCAGTTTGCGCCTGTGTCAATGGGGTGATGGCTGCCGGGAAGATGGTGGTTGTTGATGGGGGGTTTGCTGAGGGGGCACGGGTATGTACCGGACCGCACAGCAACAGAGGCAAGAAGACAAGGGTATTGGATTGTGTGTGTGTGTGTGTGATGCGAGTTGGGGTCACGATGGAAACGGCGATGCGGGACGAAGACGGATGCGGTATGGAAGCAACGTACCTTTTGCGCTTGAATCATATCAGCCCCATTATTATTATTCAGACGGGCGTTATTGCTTCGCTTTGTGGTGTTTGGTGCCTGGCTTTGTGCTTCCGGCCGCGTTTGTGTCTCGGGAGCACAGCGTTCTCAGAGAGTCGAAGCGTTCGAGTCTAGAACAAGAGCAAGAACTTCGGGATGCGCGGTGCGCGTTCCTCAGTATATGCAAACAGGATCCCCAACCGAAGTCGGAATTATGGGCCGTTTTAGCTGTGCCGTGAGATGTGGCGCGAGTGATCTGGGTGCGGCGCCGTGCACTTGCGCTTGCTTCCGTGTGCGGTGTACCGGTCGCGCGGTCGCGCGGTATCTCGAGGGCGGTTCACTGTTCGCTGGTCTTTTTTTGGGGGGGGTTGACACTGTCTCAAGCGGCTACGGACGGCACGCCGAGAGGTTGGTGTGGGCGGTACGAGCTCGAAGCGTACTGTGATAGGGTAGGGTGTGGTAAGTACCAAGCAACAGCTTGAATGGATGATGGTGTCTGAGCGCTGCGATCTGCTGGTCTGCACAGGCGTGAAAGCGGCGATGGTTGCGGAGCGCACATGCGGTGGGGAGAGCGAAATCCACAGGTGGGCTCAATCATTGATATTGCGCGTAGCTGGGTATGTAGTGCTACAGGCAAAAGGAAAAAAATTCAAGTGGTCATTATGGACCTTGGAACGCAACATGCTGAGTCGGCGTCCCCAAAAGCAGGGACCTCGGAGAATGGCGGCGAGAACGGCAATTCAGATGCCATGATCTGCAGCTTCCAGCGGAGCGATGATGTATTCCTGGCAGCGGGCCCTCCTGCCGCCAATATCGGGACCCAAGTCGCGCTGCTGGTCCCATGGCGGGGTAGATGGTTGGCCAATCAGCATCTGTTTCTGCAACTGTTGGCCCACAAGCCCGCCTTTCCATCCAACGCGGCCAAAGTCAATCGCCTTTTGTCAAGCCTCGGGAGGGCTATGCGATTGGCAAAACGCTGCTAAAATTCCCCGTATCGTACATTGTGTAGAAGCGCTTTCAGTTCACGTCAGCTGCTCAGGCTCACCAGGCCACTGAGAGCAAAAGAAACATACAAAGTACATCATCCTGGATTTCGTTGCTGGCCTATGGCAAACCCAACACGCTCGCCCACTGTGCCACAAGCGAACACAAGCGCTGACTTCCTGCTCTGGCCATGGGCGAAACGCCGCCGCCTTCTCAGATGTGCCAACATCAAGGCACAGCAGCTCCAAGTCAAGGAAACAAGAGTGCAACAGCCCAAACCAAACAGGTATTCAAGCGCTACCACAGCACAGTACCAATGTACAAAAGTACCATCCTTCCAGCACCATGAGTGTTAGGTCGCCCCCGAGGAAGAATAGCCGTGGCATCGCCGTGAACGCCGATTGACATCCGATCATATCGAGGTGCATTTCAATTGCGCTTGCTTTGCTCTAACTCCAGACGCATAAGCTAAGGGTGCGAGGGGTGCCATGAGATGGCCAGGAAAACCCCGTTTGTGCGCATGACGATGGGATGGAACTTTTCTTTTTCGTTTCGCGTCCTATCCGATCGAATCTAGGCCGCGACAGCTGTCTTTGGCCACCGAGATCAATCCCGCAGGTTTGGATTCGGAAACGCTGAAATAAACCTGATGCTGCAGACGCAGCTTGTCAACTTGACGCAGGCGTCCGCGGTATGACAGCAGCGGAGGGAACCAAGGGCGCTGCGGGCCAAGCTCGGCAATCTCCAAGCGATGCCGGTGCCATTGGTAGCATACGTCATACTCGACGGCAGGCGGGGGGTTCGCTGTCCTTCGCTTCCGATCAGAAAAGAGCCCCAGGGCGGCCAGGGCCTCAATGGATCTCGACTGAACAGCCATCAAGATTCTGTGCCGGAGAACCCGGGAACAAGCTGGGCATAACCCATGCTGTTCACATCAAGTCGCATCAAAGCCGGCCACCCACCGATTTTTGCTTGTTCCGACAACCGCGGAGAAAGCTCAATGTTCCGCAGGGACATGTGAGCATGTCCTGGGACCCCCCCGCAGAATGCTGCTGCTGCACTGGGGACCGCGAATCGGATGTTCTGGAAGACCGGTGGATGCCTCAATTAGAGATGCTCAGAGTTATCGCAGGGGTGCGACAACCATGTGCGACAACCATGTGCGACAACCATACCCAGCCGCCACGGCACCAACATACTCTTCGCACCATAATTTCCACGTACTGTATGTACATCACAACGATCTGCGCTCCTAAAACGCCCTTGGTAAGTATCGTTTAAGTATCGTGGAGGGCCCAGCGGCGATCGTTCAATATCGCTCGGCCGTCACGTCCTGTTGCGCCATGCGAAAACGCAGAGGATATGGTGTTAAAGTGGTACAGTCAGGGCCCCGCTGCATTGCTTCAGGGGACCATCATTAGGCCCCGCGGCACCATAGACCGGAAGGCCGGCGCTTCACAATGATGTTATTATTACAGCGCTGTCCATACTGTGAGGTGATCCAGCTCTTCGCCACGGCGGCGGACCGGAGGGAGTCTCCCGAAGCGCGAGGCAGCCGAAGCAGTCACTCTCGAGCCAGGGCAACGCTCCTCCGAGTAACCTATTGGCGTTCCGCATTGTCCAAGGACCAACCATCCTCATTGTTTTTGTGCTTAGCAACGGATGGGCACACCTTTGATGCTGAATGTGTGTGTACATAAGTCCAGCGGAATAACCCCATCTGGAGCCGGATAAACGGAATGCAAAAATGCACTCTATCAACATCAATGCCGTGCTGCAGAGGCGGAAGCGTCTTATGTGCTTATTTATGTAATGGCCCGCACCTGTTTCAATTGGACTTTCGTCGGGCTTCCCTACCGCTGAAGGCAGACTTGCGGTGGCGGCGGCGACCTGCGTTTGAAGCACAAGCCCCCCTGAGCTGAGGAGCCAATGTTGACAACAATGGAGAGTATTCGCAAGCGGTCGGACTCGCCTTTAACTGCAGCCGTCCAAGTTGCCGAGACGCGGGCCGGTGTCCACTCACGGGGCACCGGCATTGGCACCGGCACTACCATAGGGGACGCGCCGCTTAGCTTCCCAGACGCCCAACAAGGTTATTCGCTACCCGGAGGTCTTCCCCTGAAGAGGATCGGCAGCCAGTGCCATTGCATTGTGAGACTCGAGCTTTTGATAATGGCTCCGGGCGTGATTCGGGCACCGGTAGACGGGTCTCTTTCTCCGGGGCTCCGTAATCTCTACACGGCCCGGCCCCACCTGGGTCCCGAGCTGGGCCGTACGAGATGGGGGGAACGATTGACTACTGGTTTTCTTCCCTCTTTCTCTCTAGTTCTCCGCTCGGCTACACTACATAGATTACAGTTGAAAGATCGTCGACTTGCAAAGTTTACCCTGATCCTACTCGAGTAGTAGTTCCGCTACCTCTGAAACCATGTCCACATCACTCAGCGTCCCTATCAGACAACTGGGAAAGGATGGCCCAACCATCCCAATCCTAGGTCTCGGCCTCATGGGTCTGAGCTGTGAGTCTCATTATGGACAATACCCATGAGATGACGGCTGACACGCTATCAGGCTTCTATGGAGCGACCCCTTCCGACGAGGAACGCTTCAAGCTGCTCGACCGCGCCCACGAGCTGGGCTGCACGCACTGGGACTCGGCTGCTCTGTACGGGGATAGCGAGGACCTGCTGGGCAAGTGGTTTGAGCGGACGGGCAAGCGGAAAGACGTGCGTAGCCCCATATCCTAGCTCGATAAGCACTAGATCCCGGACTAATTATCTAATTATCAACACAACGGGCAGATCTTCCTGGCGACCAAGTTTGGCAACTATGTCAGACCCGACGGCAGCCGCGAGTTCAGAAATGACCCCGAGTTTATCCGGGGTGCGGTGAAGGAGAGCCTGCGGCGGCTCAAGACTGATTACATTGACCTGCTGTACTGGTAAGGGAACCGCCTGGGCCTCTCTGTAGACGCTCAACCGCACCACGCCCAGCCCATAGATGACTGAGACTGACAGAAATAATCGCCAGCCACCGCATCAGCGGCAAGACCCCAATCGAAGACGTCGTCGAGACCATGAAAGAATTTGTCCTGTACGCTCCCGGCGCTCACCCTCTCACTGATACTAATCCTTACTTACTGGTGCGTGCGTGATGCTGACGGTGGAAAACAGCTCCGGCCAAGTCCGGTACCTCGGCCTCTCGGAATGCGGCGCCGACACGCTACGCCGCGCCTCCAAGGTCTTCCCCATCCACGCCTACCAGATCGAGTACAGCCCCTTCTCCATGGACATCGAGCAACCGGGCATCGACCTGGCCAAGACCTGCCGGGAACTGGGCATCGCCATCGTCGCCTACTGCCCCCTGGGCCGCGGCATGCTGACGGGCAGGTATCAATCCGTCGACGACTTCGCTGAGGGCGATTTTCGCCGGACGGTGCCGCGGTTCTCCAAGGAGAATTTCCCCAAGAATATGAAGCTTGTTGAAGAGATTGCCGCGATGGCGAAGCGGAAGGGGTGTACGTCGGGCCAGCTGACGCTGGCGTGGATGATGAAGCAGGACGGGGTTTTCCCAATCCCCGGGACAAAGCGGATTGCGTATCTGGAGGAGAACGTTGGCGCGAACGGGGTGTTTGTTGAGTTGACGGATGAGGAGGAGAGGGAGATTCGCGCGGCGGTGGAGAAGGCGGAGGTGTGTGGGACTCGGTATGCCGAGGCCATGATGGGTGGGTTAGTAAGGGATACGCCGCCGAGGAAGTGCGCTGACATGTAATGTGAGGTAATGGCGAAACATAGCAGCGGAAGCTAAGATAGGTGTGGAAGCGTGGTGCGTGAACGCTGGCATCATGTGCTTAGGTTCCGGTGACGTGTACTTCGAGCTTAATGGTTATCTGAATACGTTATCGTAGGCTCTGAGGAGATTGTCCTGCTAAATCTTCCAAGTTGAAAGCGGATTATTTGCCAAATCCAGCCACGTTTAGGCATACAGTAGATGTCAACCACGCCTCTTGGCCCCAAGAGACCTTCCGCTAAACATTTGTGACCAATAGAAGAATTACCGCCAAGTCAACCATCTCCTTGCTAATACACTCTATTCGATTACCCCGTAGTTAAGTTTGGCAAGGCCTGAAAGGGGGCGGGCGGCCGTTTGGATGAGCGCCCTCCTTGCCCGTTGAACATCCCCACAAAACATAACTCTCAACCAAGTGCTCAACACTAGCTGCTCTGATTTATCAAACGCGGGTCTTTGCCTAGGCATCTATCGTCATGCTCAAAGTATGTGTGCTGGTCAACGACCTCCATTTTCGCTTGCCGTCTCAAGACTTCCCAGGATGTGATTACTATTCACAACTGCAAGTCTACTTTGATCCTCGGAACCATCGCATTCACTTCTGTAAGCGACTCTTCCTTTCGGTGCTGTTTTCATCAGTTACGTTATATCCCTGAGAAAAAAGGAGGTGATCAATAATCGTGGCTGCATAGTAATACATAACGGCCACCGGGTGGACCTGCAGCATTAGATGCAGGTGCTGAGTAAGGTATGTAAGTTGAAACTAAAGATGTTTGCACAGATGTATCTCCTCTGTCTCCGGCATCCTCTAAATGTTTCCAGAACCGACAATGACGTACCATTTCCCGTTCCGTCCTTGGTTGTTCGCTAGCGTCCGACTGAACCCGGGTTCCATATGCCCCCGAGTTCGGTTCTCGATGTCAGAACGGCTAAGCCTGTTGCGAGTAACCGGATATAAGTGCGTCTTTCTTAACTTTGCTGAGCACCCTATTTTCCCGTGTTGGAATAGCTGTTTTGGTTGCTGAGCTGTCTTCTGGATTTCTCTTTTCTCATGTAATCATGACCCCTGTCCGAGGTTCCTGCACTAACAACAAGTAGTGAACCGGAGCCGTGGAGTCGTACAACCCGCTCATTGGTTCGAGGGCGCAACGTTATCTTGCATCTGGCTCAGACTCCTGTTTCGCCTCTCGGGAGGTCGGGGAGAATGGAACCCCACAAACCGCGGAACAGGACTCCAGGTTCATCCGATGGAGCGTATTGTTGATCAGACCAGGTAGTCTTAGTTTCTTCTGGACCATGGATGGCGGGAGAAGCTTAAATAGTGACGCAGTCCCCCCTCCCGCCTTCTGGGTAGATCAGTCTGAGATATCGCAGCTTTTCTTGGTCACAACGTCACAACTTGGTTTTGATTCTATGTACTCAAAAGCTCTTTTTGCCAATACCCTGCCAATACCATGTCTCTTCCCAAGACCTTCAAGAAGGCCTTCTTCACTGAGAAAGGATCTCGCCTGAGCATTGAGGAAGGTCCACTGCAACCTCCTAGCGAGAATGAAGTGCTGGTAAAGGTTGAGGCTTGTGGCGTCTGCCACTCAGACAAGGAGGTTCAACAAGACAGTTTCGGTGTTGGCTTGTAAGTGGCGCTTGTGGCCTAAGGTCCTGAGACATTGCTGACTGTGACCGCGTGCATAGTCCCCTGATACCGGGACACGAGGTCATCGGCCGTGTTGCAGCAGTCGGCGAGGGTGTTAAAGCGTGGAAGGTTGGCGACCGTATCGGTGCGGGCTGGCACGGCGGCCATGATGGTCGGTTCCGCCCACGTCGTCCTGCTAATCTGACATGAGCTGATTGTGCTGCGAAGGTACCTGCGGGGCTTGCAAACAAGGGCATGTCCATATGTGTGAGAATCAGGCCATCACCGGAGTGACTAGGAATGGTGGCTGTATGTCTGATATTTCCCTCTCCCGCATTCACGGCCCGCTAATTTTGGAACCAGACGCCGAGTACGTCCTGATCCGGTCCGAGGCTGGTGTCAAGGTCCCAGACGACGTTGATGCGGCCAAGTACGCCCCTGTGCTCTGCGCCGGCGTGACTATCTTCAACTCAATGCGTCACATGAACATAGGTCCTGGTGAAACAGTTGCTGTCCAGGGTCTGGGAGGTCTTGGTCATCTGGGAGTCCAGTATGCAAACAAGTTCGGCTATAAGGTGGTCGCCATCTCCCACGGGGCCGAGAAGGAAAAGTTTGCTCACCAGCTCGGCGCCCACGAGTACATCGATACGACCAAAGGCGAGGCTGGTGCGGCGCTCAAGGCGATGGGCGGCGCGGCCCTCATTGTGACGACCAGCCCCAATGCTCAGCAAATTCCCGAGCTGTTGAACGGGCTTCGCCCAATGGGAAAGTTGCTAGTCTTGTCTAGTGAGAAAACCTTAGTTGCCATGATGTTCTACTTTCACAAGCTAACGGCACGGCCAGTTGCGGGAGAGATTCCCTTCAACACAACGCTGATGGTGGGTTGTTTCCCGAAAAGTACACGGAGGGGGCATCAGGCCTGCTGACACATCCATCTCAGATCCAGAAATCCCTGTCTGTTCACGCGTGGTCTACTGGCAATGTAACAGACATGGAGGAGACGATCAGATTTTCTCAGCTGCAGGGCGTTGATTGCATGATTGAGAAGTTCCCGCTTGAGATGGCCAATGAAGCTTATGGTAATGTCTTGCGTACATATCGTTTTGCTCGTAGCTAACGTGACGTCCCCCAGATGCCATGATAAATGGCAACGTTCGCTTCAGGGCGGTCATAAGCCTCGAATGAGAGTTCTAGAGGCGAGACCGAGCCTGCCATCATTCAATTCTCGCTTTATAAGAAAACGACACCGGATCAGGCGATAGATATTAGAAGGGATGCGAGTGGAGCCAGCTGGCTAGCATCCTTTGTCCGCCCGGCTCATACGGTGCTTAAGTGTTATATAGTTGAGTTTGCAGCCTGGGGTACACTTCGAGAAGCGTCGCAAGGCATTGAAGCGTACAGGGTATCCTCCTCAGAAATGCAATCTCATGAAATCCTCATTTAGAAAGTATCATACCCCTATCTACTCCAGCCACGTGGTTTGCAGCATTGTGTAAGATCTCTTTATATTGCAGGGCAATGTGCGCTTTGTTCACTGACTCGTGGCCTGTCGCTCTGGAATTGGGATCCCCATGTTGGGATTCTGAGTGCTACAAACGAACTGGCATCTACTGAACCTTGGATACATATAGCCAGTGCCTCCTCCCGGGGCATCCTCTTGTTACGGAGCTCCAATCACCACCAGAATTCGACCAAGTGAACCTATCCACCATGGCGGCCCAAACACC
Organism: Chaetomiaceae sp. B2702; assembly: GCA_023628455.1. Taxonomy (NCBI): domain Eukaryota; kingdom Fungi; phylum Ascomycota; class Sordariomycetes; order Sordariales; family Chaetomiaceae; species Chaetomiaceae sp. B2702. The sequence goes on along the minus strand of JAMAKP010000024.1, from coordinate 236,904 downwards.
GCACCAATTCGAGGAGTATCCTCGCGCCATTACGCTCCCATGGAATCTCATGCCGCACGAGTCCATCGAGGCAGAGGAGCACTTCCAGCGCTTGCAGAATGAGCATGTCAGATTATTTCACGCCTCCAAGCATACAATCGAAGTTCTCGAGTCGGACCTTGACGACAACAAGGGCAGCAGTAAGATCAAAATCAGCTCTCCCGCACCCCTAATAGGTATGATAGGCCGACACTAATAGCTGGGCGGATGCATAGAGCTACAGCCGTACTCATTCAGACACGCCAACGAGTTATACGAGCACCTTGAACATCATCCTACACCGCTCATCCGCCATGTGTACGTAGACCTTTTCCATACTTACTCGAGCAGGATTATTCTAATCAGCAGATATCCTATTAGGTTCATTGATGCCCGAGACTCGAGGTCGCCCCTGAACTGCTCAGCTAGTATGCTAAAGTGTGTTTTGGCCTGCGAGCAAGTCCCACCCGGGTTTCTCAGAGCCGTGTACGCTTTCGGAGACCAGGACGAAACACCTACCGATGCCGGTCTTGCGGGCTTTGGGTTTGACACGCACCAGGAAGAAGCAGATGGCTCCCCGGACGGGCTCGGAAGCAAGATTCGTCTGTGGTATCTCGTCCGGACAGCCGAAGAGAGCGGGCGCGGCAACGGTAGTGGAACACGAGAGATCTGGACGACGCGGCAGACGGCAGTTTACCATTCATTTGACCTCGTGACCGGCAGGTCCTTTTTCCTCACAATCAGGGGCAACCGCCTGTTTCGAGAGCAAGTGGAGACACACAAGTCGCTGCTGACCGGCACGTTTACCCAAAGTGACACTCCACAGGAGCTGGTTGCGAAGGGGCTGCGGATGGCCCTCGCAACACACCTCATCTACTTATCTTGGTGCAGTCGGCGCTGGGACCGATTCATTGGCAAAGTCCAAGCCCGCGTCAGCCAATTGCTATCTCCAGTACATACCATTGTTCCCGACAACGAGCTTGAAATTGTTGGCAGGGATCTTGAGGCCCGTGTGGAGCGCGGCAACCCGGGGCTCGGACGGACGCTCAGCGTGTTCGGCTTCATGAACCTCCAGTTCATGAACTCGTATCGTACCGTAATCCAGAATGCCCTCCTGACCCTGCAAGACACCAGCAGAATCATAAAGAGAATGGGTCAGTACTACCGGGATAGGCATACGCCCATATGCGAGTCTACCGACGTCGAGGCAGACATCTCTAGGTTTCTGCGGGAGTTGAACTCGTTCTTCGAGACCATTGAGGAAGCGCATCAATACCTGGAGGCTTCGCTCGTAAACCTGGAGCAAGGCATCGCACTTGTAAGTGAAGCCACGGAGTTCTGTCCCGTTGTTAAATTGCGGTAGCTGACAGATCCTTAGCACAGCAAGGCCTTTGAATTGCGCCTGTGGTATCTACAGACACGAGCAGCAGGCGCACAAGCAGCAGGCGCACAAGCAGCAGGCGCACAAGCAGCAGGCGCGCAAGCATTTCGCAGCGAAATCGCGGAGCAACTTGGGCGTAGCGCCGGTGCACATGGTGTAAGTGGTCAAGATGGTCAGGAGTCAGATGAGGCCGGCACCGAACCCGAGCGTTGAATTGTCGTTGTAGTCGGAATACGAGGTTGATGCCTTGGCATATTTAGAAATCTAAGTTGGGGGAAAGAGTTGAGTCGTAGGCGATTGGTGATACGGAGGTATCCCATGAAAACTAGAAAGACAGGGCAATAAAAGAATCGAACGTTGGGATTTTCAGCGCAAGGCACACAAGGCACATGCATCATGAGAGTAAAACATCGAACCGAAAATTCATGTGGTCAACGTGCAGGTTGGAGGCAGGAGCCGTGTTGCAGGAGCAATTCAAGCCAATGGCAATGAGCTATGCCGCATCAGGCTATTTAGGCGAGACAGATTCGATGCCTGTGGGGGGGGAGGGGGCGCCACGGGGGCCTACTGGATCCTTGTTTGGCCCATGCTTGCACATGTCCGGGCTCCGCCGCTCTCCTTTTTCCACGGCAACGCAATCCTTTCGTCCCCCCCAAGCCTCATCCGTTGCACACCAACAGCGGAGCAACCAAACCACAGGGCCGGGATCATGGCCAAAACAGCCCCGTGCTGAATGACGAAGCCTTCCACTCTAGCCGCTTGTTGATGCATCCCACATTCGTTCAAGATCCCCCCACCTTCGCTCAATAGTACTGCAGTAATTATTTTCGGTCGTTCAGGACACCTTCGCGCCCGACCGTGGGATCCGTCGTCCCTTCGTACTACCTCGCAACCGTTGGACAATTTCCGAGACGGTTGGGATCCTCTGGCCATTTTCCTACCCTTACTGTTGTCGTCGTCGAAACGATCACCACCACAAACGCCGCCCCGTTAACAGGAGCAACAACCGCTCCATTTGGAACTACGACTTCCACTCTTGACACACTGCCACTCCCGCTCCCACGCTCGAACTCGCCTTACGTGGCGGAACCGGCCGCTCCTCCACAAAACCTCCGGGCTTTTTCGACGCCGGGGCCTGACTGGCCATCCCATCTGCAGCCATGGGTTTCGGCGACTTCACCGGCATCTGCCACATGGCACCGTTGCCACTATGCTCGTCAATAGGTCCGATAACGTCGATCGCGAGCGGCGTGGGGATAGAACCGGATTGCTATGCGCGCAACATTGAGCTGGCAAATACCATCATCTTCCAGAGCGCCGCGAGCGCCATGCACATCATCGCACTGGTCATGACGGTGACCATGGTCTTGCATGTGCGCGGGAAGTTTACGGCAGTTGGTATGCTTGAACCACATGGCGGTGCCCTGGGATTTTGCCCAGATCTTGAAGGGCGAGGGAGTCATTTGACTGACAAGCGCTCGTTTCACAGGTCGAAAGGAGATTACGACTTTTTTTTACCTCTACATGCTCCTCACATTCCTGTCTCTCTGCATCGATGCCGGCGTAATACCACCGGGCTCGGCCCCTTACCCTTATTTCGTCGCCGTCCAAGCCGGGCTTGCCTCGGCAATGGTTACATGTCTGATGATCAACGGCTTTGTCGGGTTCCAGCTATACGAGGACGGCACGCCGCTCTCGCTCTGGATGATGCGCCTCTGCTCGGCCGCTGCCTTTGTCATCTCGTTCCTCGTCGCCCTGGCGACCTTTATGTCGTGGGCCGGGCTGGGCCCCACCAACACGATCGGCCTGTTCGTGGTACTGTACTTGCTCAACGCGGTACAACTCTTCGTCTACGTTGTACTGCAGATCCTCCTGGTGACGCGCACGCTTCACGACCGGTGGCCGCTAGGCGATATTGGCTTCGGCGTCTTCTTCTTCGTTGCCGGGCAGGTGATCCTCTACGCCGCCAGCACGCCCATCTGCAAAGCCGTCAGCCACTACCTGGACGGCCTCTTCTTCGCCACGACGTGCAACCTGCTTGCTGTTATGATGGTGTACAAGTATTGGGATTCGATCACTAAGGAGGATCTGGAGTTTTCGGTCGGGACGCGCATGAACAACTGGGAGGTCAAAGACCTGCTCCCAGAGGAGGACCGCCGGGCCACCGTCTATCACGATGACCCCTACGGCCCATCGACAGCGTATGACAACTCGTACTCCCCGAGTCCCAATAGGCATTCGAGATACTAGGAGATCTGATGCGCTGCCGAGCCACTGCATAGGGATGTTTGGGGGCGGCGGCGCTGAGACGGCAGAAGTTCCCGTCGACAAGTTGCGGGGAGGGGGGGCCGAGTGCGGCGCCGCAGCCTTTTGTGGCAGGAATGCGACGCAGTGCAATGACACTTCTTATTTTTGTTTCATCAGCATCAGCGTGTTGGCTGCTTCTTTTTTTTGGCGTTGGTTTAGGTGTCAAATTGAGGCGAATGAATCGCACCAGGGAAAGAGCAGGGCTGTCATTCAACGGGGATTGCGGACCTGGACAGCACACTTTCGGTAATACTACTTTGGACGCATTTCCTACCTACTTTTGCCATCGTACAGTCGTATACACTAGCTAGCTTACCCTAATATTTCTATTGTTGCAACCGGGCGTTTGTGTGAGCTAGTGGCGCAGCGTAATTCACGAATGCAGCGCTTGATGCAGCAAGAACCTTGCAGGGTTTCAATGCGTGTTTCCGGGTTGGGTGGGCCCCCTTATTTTAGACTGCACTTGTGTCCTTCAGAGAACTTTGTTTTCAAATTACAAAGTAAACCCCGGCCGAGCGTTGTTGGGAACATGCAGCCAACGAAAATCAGACAGGCTTTGAAATGAGACTCTTGTTGGTTGCGCTCCTCCCTATGGCGTATGACACCGGCTCGCGGGCACGGTGAGCTCGGAGAGATTTTGATACGGTCTTCAATTCCGTGCAACCTCGGTGTTCCGGCACTGGTAACCCATATCCACCTAGGTTTGCCCAGCCTCTCTCCGGCATACATTAGTTAGATAGGTAGGTGTGGTGGGCTCGCAAATAGTCCGACAATCCGCCGGCAGTTTTCTGTCTGGGCCAGGCCACATCTCAGCTCCCAATCTCCCGTCCCCAAGGCGTTTACCGGGGACACCCAACGGCGCATTTCCGGCAACACAGCAAACTTGCAGCACGCCCGAGCTAGGCCCGTCTCCCATCCGGAATTTCCCATCGGAGGCTCATGGAAATCAATCGACTCTCTTTCCCTGTAGAGACTCGTTCATTTGGCTCACTTCGCACACAACGAGGAGTCTCCAGTTCTAGCTTGGCGACTTGGAATTGATGAACAGAAAGCTGAAACACTTCAAACCTAATAGTGGGCTGCTGGGGTATGGATTCGCGCTTTCTTTTTTTCAGAGGGCAATCAATCCCTTTGATTAATGACCAGTCTGCTGATCAGCACAGAGCCAACAGAAACAGGTTGACGTGAACCGTGACGTGCTTTGTGCACAGCGTTGGCTGAGGCACCTATCCTGGCGACCATCACGACACCACCACGTGTACTCAAGCGTCCCCCCCTAGCGTTGCCACTTGGGCCGGGGTTGTGAGGGATTCGGACTATCGGACACGATCAATCGACTTTTTTCAGCCTTCCAAACAACGCGCGTCAATTCACGTATTTTCTTCTTCTTTTTTTTTTTCAATTCAACCAACCGCGGCTATTCAATTAGACTCATCCACACGGACGTGCCTTCCCTATCAATCTATGAATTTCACGCCTGCTTAGCGCATTGGCAGCACGCGATTGGAAATTTCCGACTTGGCCACGCACCTGCGACCTAGGCTAGAGGTAGGAGCCTACCTCCCCTAGTTTCTCGGCAAACAAGCTTCTTATGAGCAGATTTGAACCCCGCGCTTACCCGTGAAAACAGGTCTCCATTTCCAATTTGACATTTTGCCTCTTGCAACATCCATCCTCCGTGAGCGCAGCACCGTGCGTACGTATGTCAGCCTCAACGCCCGCGGCACAACACCCCGGGCAAGAATAAACCCCATTCCATACTCATTCCATTCCCTTCCTAGAACGACGCCCCCGATTGGTGGCCCTTCACCACAACCTTCAAGACTCGGAAGTTCCCTCACCCGCAAGTCGCGGTCCCCAAAGTCCGTCAGTCACAATGGCGACGCCCGACCCCAACCCCAAGACGGCGATAGCGCCTACTACCACTGCCGCTCCTGCTATCGTCGCCGAGAAATCTGATTCCCCCTGGCCCGAAATCGAACGCAACTACTTCACCTCCATGCGCCTCCACCGCGAAGAGGAAGATCGCGTCCTCGACGCCGAGTACACCGCCAAAAGCGAGGTCCTGAGAGAGCAGCTCGTAGATAACTACAACGCCCAGGCAGAACTGCTGCGGCGGTTGCAGGTCTTGAAGGCGGAGTATGAGGGGAAACAAGCCGGCTTGGAGGGGTTGGAGAGGGAGTTGAAAGATGTCAAGGCTGCGAGGAGGGCCGCGAGGGCGAGGGAGGATGAGGAGAGGAGGGCGTGGTTTGAGAGGTATCGGCGGGGTGGATTGGCGTATCGCGGGGTGGAGGCCTCCTCTGAAGGTGCGGTGGTGGGGAGTTGTAGGGGGAAGGAAAGAGAAGTGGCGAGTGAGTGGGAAGAGGGGTTCGACTGCCGGGTAGAGCCTCCTTCCGCGGGGGTCGGAATGCTTGAGATGGAGGACGGACGTGGAGATGACGGGCGGACGAGCGGGCAGCCGGAGTATCAACAGCCCAGCGATTTGGAGCAGGGTAGGCCAGGTGATGGGAAGCTTGACAACGTGGACTCGCAGCAACATGGTGGTCTTGGGCGAGAGCAACCTAATCATTCGGATAAGGGAGCGCCGGATGATCGGCATCTTGTCAACGGAAACACACATGAAGTACCCCAGATTGCTGAACAACCCGCGGACCTGGAAATGGGTGCACTGAATGCTGAAGCAGCTAGCACTGGTCATGAGAAGGAAGCCCAAGTCATGGAGGCGGAGATGGCCGATGCAGAGAGCCTCCCCAGCGGATCTGGACACGAGGCGGTTGTGGAGGGACAGCCTGCCAGCGTGGAGGAGAGCATGCCCGACACCGCACCACTCATCGCTGGCCATCAGGAAGAGCCTCCCATCGTGGAGAAGGACATGCCGGATGATGGGCCATTGGGTAATGGGCATGGGCAAGGCGAGATTCATACCACGGAGCATGGCGACGGTTCTGCGGCGGAGCACGGCATGAGTGAGGCCGTGGTCCTCGACGACGGGGTCAAAATGGATGGCGTTGAGGTGATTGGGAGCCATGAGCTGCCAAAGGACGTTGTAGTACCGGAACCTAATAATGAGCCCAGCGTTGACGCATCTAGGTCTGGTCAACCAACCGCCAATCCAGCGCTGACGGCTGACGCTGAAGAGACTGGGAATAAGGATACCCAGCTACCAATACCAAAGGCTGGAATACCGGATGACAGCGAGACACTCGACCGCCGGACCTTGGAGGAGGATGTCGAGATGTCTGACGTCCGAGGCTCGCCTGACAACGGAAACAACGGCCCTGGGCTTCCGGAAGCCGTCTCGCAAACGTCGTCTGCGGAGTCGGCAGCCGGCCTCCCCGAAGCCATTTCCCAGGCGGCATCCCCAGCACCAGCAGCGCCCCTTTCCCCCTCATCCTCATCCGAGTTGAGTTCACGCCATACAACTCCAGCCCTCGATACGCCTGTCTCTTTTGCCAAGGGCCACAGTCCGCCCGCGACCCCGGAAGGCCCCTCATCGGGTGTCATTGAGGTGTTGGGCGAGTCAGGCGATTTTTTAGGGCGGCTACAGCCCCCGTTTGACACGAATAATTCCTTTGTCGAGGCTATCCGGGGACGACCGGTGAAGCGGCTGGTTCAGATTCGCAATGGGCGGAAATTCACCGCTGACGATCTCGAGGCCGTGCCTCGGCCTCAATCCGGCGATGTCAGGGCCTTCAAGTTTCTCAGTTTTTACGTCCAAGCCACGGGCGAGCAGCAGGCACGGCCGTGTTTAGACTGTTCTATGAACCATGGTCTTTATCAGGGTTGTGTTGTCCTCGACGACCCAGACTTTCCGCGATGCGGCAACTGTGAATGGAATAAGCGATGCTGCCACGGCGCCGCTCTCGAACTGGGGTCGAACTCGCGCCATAACCTTCCGGCAAAGTCGCCCACCAAGTCACCTACCAAGTCACGGGCATCCGGCGGCAGCTTCATGGCCGTCAATGACTCGTTTGAAAGTCGTGATAGCAATGATGAAATAGGCGAAGGAAGCAGCAGCAAAGAAGCAAATACAGGGTTGACTAAAAAAGGACCGCGTAAGTCGCTCCCAATGACTCGGAAAGCGGCGATGCCATCAACCCCCTCAACCAAGTCTGTCCAAGCAAACACGGACAGGCTTCCGGAAATCACCAAGGAAGTGCTTTGCCTTCGCCACGATGGCGTGGTCTACACAGATCCTCCGATAATGCGCGGTGTGCCGTTGTCCAAGATCTCCCGTGACCACCCCTACTGGGAGCCCGACTGGAAGCCAATCGAGGAGATTGTCGAACCAATCCGGCAGAAGTACCAAGCGAAGTTTGAGCAGCTGGACCAGTCCGGCTCAACGCACCGTGACAAACATCTGGCCAGCCGAGACGCGAAGCGGGGTCGCACCATTCTCAAATTCCTCGAGGAGGGCGAACTCCATCCGTACCAACTTGTGGGCAAAGAATGGATCAGTTACAGGATCACTAATTACGACACGCTGTTCCGACTCGCGCACCTACTTCTTGAGGAGCTGCCCAAGATGAACCTTGACGTCAAGCCCTCCGACTGGCTGCGCCACCGGCTGCATGAGGTCGCCCAGGAAAAGGGCGATAAGTTTGACGTGGCTAGCTGGATAGGGAAGGCTTACCACGATCGCAAGATAGAGCAGCTTCGCGAGAAGAATGGCTTCCCCCGCGTGGGCCGGCCGCCAGCTCACGCCGTCAAGAATGAAACGGGCAGCAGCAGCAAGAAGACGACGGTGCCACGGTCGCTGAAGCGCAAGGACCCGCACCAGACCCCGGAGTCGACCCCGAGCAAGCCGAAGGTGACCATTGCGAGCAGACCATCGCCGAACGCATCGCCACTGGTAGCGACTGCGGCAGCGGCAGGGCAGCAGAAGCCCAAAAAGATCAAGATCATCACGAGCCAGCCGCCACCACCGCCTGCCGGCGAGCCCGCACCGGCCAAAAAGCCCAAGATCATCCTCAACAGCCCGTTCCCGCCATCGGCCGCGGCGGAAGACGACGACTCGCTGGATTCGGCGCTCAACTACGGAGGCTACACGTCGACCGACTCGATCAGCGGGGACCTGCTGCACCCCAACGACTGGCGGCTGCACCAGGTAAAGACGCGCACTTTTGCCACCAACCCGCACGTGACGCAGTACTGGCACTGGGTGACGGAGAAGAAGGACGACAAGGTCATCGAGCACCAGGTGCTCGAGTCGGTGCGGCCTATCAAGTGGTCTGTGTTCAAGAAGCCGTATAACTTCCACTTGAAGCTGGGCGACATCCAGGAGGTGTCGTTTGCGCGGGGGAGCACCAGGGTGATTGTCACGCACAAGAAGGGCAAGGACGGGCGGGATCTGAACCAGCGCGGCGATGTCATGGCGCAGTTTAAGCGCGAGCGAACGAAGCGGAGGTTTTTGAACTTTTTGGCAAGGGAGAGGGGGGTCAAGATTGCCGAGGTTGGGAAGTATGCATTGCCCCATCCCCTATCACTGCCACGCTTACTACTACTTACTGCTCTACTCGTCTCCGAGCCGTGCCGTGTCCGTTTGGGATGAGTTTTTGCTAATCGTGTTTTGTCGCAGAGATTTTATGGAGTCCACATGGAACGCGCTTACCCCTGAGACGCTTCCAGGCGGGGACTCGGATTAGGTGGAGGAGGAGGCGCTGGCTGGGCAAATCGTTGTGAAATTTGATCGACGAGTATGCCGAGGATGAGCGAGATGGGTGGGACGAGTCGGTGGTGAGTTGGGATGGAGAGCGATGAGAGAAAGGTTGTATTCCATTCCATCCTTTTGCCGCGTCACGGCACTGGCTTTCCTTTGTTTGCTACCTAATCCCTGTAGGTTGTTTTCCTTATTCTGGTCGTGATTACCTGGCGCTGGACGGAGTCTGGGGGTTTGGACCACGACGGCGCGACCTGCTGCCGCCAGCATTGCGGTTACTCGCTTACTTGGCCGGGGAAGGGGTTCTTGGGAATGCTTTGGGCCTTGGTCGGATTCCTTCTTGGTGGTTTACACAGGTGCTGCTGGCGTGTAAATGGGAAGAGTTCAGCTGGGCAACCAACATTCCATCACCTGGTTTTTCGGTAGTTGTTTGTATGATGGGTGTGTTAGACTGAAGAATTAATAGTATTGATGCTACGGTGTACTCTGGAATCCATCTGATGTCCCCATGATGTATAATGTATGTACTGTAGTATGGGCTCCGAGGGAGTCTCTCAGTGGATGCCACCGCCAAAGCTTAGTGAGCTTCCAGGTAGCTTCCAGGGCCTAACTATCAGCCTACCTACCTGTAATTCCATAGGCCAAGTCTTGGCGGAGATTGCATCAAGGCGGTGTGAGCCCAAACCCCGGCAGAATCTCGGAAGATGCCGCCAAAATTTCGAGGAACTCGAGCTGTACAGAATAGTTAGATTGTGGCTGCATGCCAGCGCCCCGACGACACGGTCCACCCAAGCTGTGACTTCTTCCCACACGGCAACGGCAGCCTCGACGTCGCCCACCACCAAGATGCTGTACGAGACGATTGGCATTGTGCGTGTTTTCTGCTATCTACGACACGGCAATAAACCGTCTTGCTAACAACCCGGAATCTTAGGTCCGCCCGGGCAGTCTGAAGGAGGTGAAAGAGTACGCTCTTGCCCTCCTTCTCCTCCCCCTTCTCCTCCTCCTCCTCCTCCTCCTCCTCCACGCGCCTCAACCTTCTCTCCCCCAATCGTACACCCGCTAACCGCCTCTCTCGAATGGAAACCAGAATCGTCCTCACCGCCGGCCAACTGATCCTCCGCCAAGGCGGCGTGATCCGCGACATCGCCAACTGGGGCGTCTTCCACCTGCCGCGCGCCGTCTCGCTCAACCAGACGCGCTACACGCGGGGCCACTACTTTGTCCTGCGCTACGACGCCGGCATCCGCACGCACCAGGACCTGACGACCACGCTGCGCGTCGATCCGCGCGTCATTCGCGCCGGAGGCGTCAAGCTGGGCGATGGGAAGCTGGAGACGTTGAGCAAGTTCGGGATGGTGCAATGGAAGAATATGGAGTGATTTGTTTTTCATTGGTTTTGATGGGGGGGGTAGGATGTGATACGGCGGCATTCATGGGCGCTGGAGCGAGGCTATAACAAGGGTCGGCATAGGACAGAGAGCCCTGCGATCTGATGCGCTTTCGCTGTGAGCGGAGATTGGGAAGGATGGGCGCCGGTGGTCTGGATTCGATTCTAGGCATGGTGCTGTAGTGTAGAGATGCAGCCTTCCATGGCGACGAGGCTGCCCGGAGTGGATGGGCGAGCCCGGCATGATGTGGCGCGAGGCTCTTGTCTGTACGATACACGCTGAACATGTACATACCATAGATTTGCTCTGGCTGGGCGAAGAATACTCAGCTTGTGCATGGCGGCGACACAGCAGATGTAACACCGAATGATAATCTCCAACAACAAATCCATTCCTACTCTGCCAATGCTGGAAGTGCACAAGCGGCGCTGGACACTGAGGAGGCAAGGCCTGCGGTTGGTGCGAGCTTTCTCGGCCCTATTTTTACGCAGAGTGCTACAGTACTTTACCTCGCCGGTCCGATTCCTGGGTGTTGAGAGTCCCAGGGATGCGACACAGCGGACCGAACACTGCGATGCCCATGGTTACCATCGTGCACTGCACTGGACTCCGGAAGTAACGTGGTATCCCCCTTCGTTGCCTTCAACCAATGGCGTTTGCTGAGCGCGGGATCGACATCTCACCGCCCGTCACGCATGAAGAGCCGACGGACTGTATGAACCAAGTCTGTTCCCCTTTTTACCCTTCTAGTTTCGGTATGCAAGCCGAGCGATGCATGTCTTGAAGCCATCGCTCTGAGATACATGAATGTGCCTGGGTGTATGCCTGACCGTAATCCAAGAGATATCCAAAATGGCCGCCAGCCTCCATTACTCCCGTGTACCGTGTACTTCCAGTTCGTCAACAACAGGGCCAGCCGGAGCACCAACCGGCGCGGGCTTGCCGCAGTATAGCGCATAGACTTGCCGTGCGCGCATCCGCTTATGCTTCCACTTCCATAGCGTCGCCACTCTTGTTCCTAACAATGCCCTTCTCTCGGCACCAGACGACAAACTCGTCAATGAGCCCCGGCCAGGCCTGTTCCTCTGACCAGAAACCTAACGTCTCGTCTTGCAGAGTCTTCTCGGCAAAGAGCAAAGTCTGGTTCCACAAATCCTTGCTGACAGTTCGCTTATACTCAAGTTCTTCATTCCCCTCTTTGTCCACTTTCCTAACGCCGAATCTCTCCGTCAGGTAGTCCGTCCATGCCTGAAGCCAGTCGACATTGGCCGTCTTCCACCGCTGCATCGTGGGCGCAAGTAGCTCCCCCCAGTACGCCAGTGCTTCAGCCATGCCGAGCTCCTTCTTTCCGAACTCCTTGCCGGCAGCAAACGCGTTGCGGTAGACCCTCTTGAACAACGGTAGGTCCGTCCGAACTAGACCGATCTGCGATCGGACGTATCTCTGGTGGGCTCCCATGTCCGGTGAGACTCTCCCATTCGTCTCCTCCGAGACTTGCTTCCACCCCTTGACGAAACCTTCGCGAGTGATTTGGCCGAAACTCTGCGACTGAACGATGTCTGCAAGGACGAAGAATTCGTAGTTTCCCATATCAACATCCAGGGCCCGACAGTACCTCTCTACCCCATCGAAATTTAGCTCGTTGCTAGTAGCGTCTATGCTAGGGTGTTAGTGAACCGGTGCGGCGTCCTTTGCGAGATCCTAGCCCTTACCAGATCTCAGAGAGTCGAACATGACCGACAAGGCCCCATCAACGTCGACTTTACCATTAGGCTTTCCGAGGGCGCCAGCACCCGGGTCATTGGATGAATAGAACCTACAACCAGGTACATGGTCAGTATGACGTTTGATGCCCAAAGAAACAGAAAACAGGTGCACTAAGCAAGAAGCGACATGGGGCCGGACCTGGTCTCCTGCTGAACTCTCAGGTAAGGTTTCCGGTCCTTAGCCGACTTGAACGTCGATTTGGATTTTGAAGTCTTCGGCATGGTCGGATCTGATGAGGCGGATATTGGAGTGCCTGGTTGTGCCTTTCCCAAGGTAGAGACTTTGGTCCGATCTTGCCTTGGGGGCTCAGGGGAGTGTGGTGTTGTTGATTGGATATGTACAAGAGTTGGATCACTGCCGTCCGTTTCATCTGACCCTTCAATGTGGGGGGATTTTGGGTGCAAGCGATCTGGTCTTTTTTGGAAGCAGGAACTGAAGAAGCGGCGAAGCATCGCTGGAGATTCTGCTGCGTCTAAGGCAGTCATAGGGCCGGCCGGAAGTAAAGAAGGAAAGAAGGAACAAATAACACGGGATGGCCGTGATGGTTTCGACGGGAAGGTGCGGATAAAACAAGAAGGCAATCTGGCTCCACTGGGAGGCTTGTTCATTAAGGGGAGGGGAGGAGGCAATTCAAGGGGCCTTTCTCAAAACCACAAGGAGAGCTTGAGCACGATATAAATGAGGCCAAAAGAAGAAACAAAAGCACGAGCAAAGAGGGAAACGAGGGATGTTCGGTTCGGTGGTGACGGAGCTAGGTATATGAGACATGGTGTCGCAATGCCGATCTCATCTTCCAGAACCCTTCCGCGCGGCTCTCACTGGGATTTCCGGAGCCAGCAGCCGGACATCTCTCGGCCGGACACACCAGGCCCAGCCGCCCGGTGTCCTACGGGGTTGTGGGGGGGAGAGCTATTGATTCGCAAAAGGCGGAATGCTCACTCACTGATTCAGCGCGGCATCGAGATTGTAATTGTTGTTCCTCAGGTACTGTCGCATTTGGTCCAACCGTCAGCGCGTCTCATGCAAGCAAGGATCGAAGGCCCATCGGTATCGGCCCGAAAGAAGACCCCATCGGCCATGCGGTACGATAGAGCGGTGCGGTCTGGCGAAACAGCAGAAAAACCCACCGCCTGCGCGTTCTCCTTCGTAGATTTTGTTATCGCCACGAACTGCTCTCCAGCTTGGGCTCGCCTCGTCGAAGTTGTTGGCATTCTGGCGGTCGAACGAACGGAGGAAGGCGGAAAACAGCCCCCCGGAGATTGCGGAGAGGGCGGAGAAGGAGCGGTGATTCGAGCAGAGTAAGGCACTACACGGCGCGATGACCCCGTCGCAGGCTTTCGAACAATCGGTTATTGTCACAGACAGAAGATACTAGGTAGATTTGAGCGACGATGAGGATTCTTGTCGCGGGGACGTTCGGTGTGCGCTTGGGTAGCTCTGCCAAGACACGTTTGCTCAGGCAGAAGGCAGGGCTTGCGGTCGAATTAGGTTGCGAGACACGCGAGCCAAAGGGGTCCGCTCAGCGTGCTGCTGGAAAGGCGAGCGGGGTGAGGAGCAGGAACGAAGGGTGTCGATGGTTTGGTTCATGTGATGGTAGAGCATCGGTTGCAAGCAGGGGAGTCCGCAAACTGAAGAAAAATCCGACAGCAGAAAGGATGGAACAGAATCGGGCAAACAGCGAGGCTGAAAAACGTCATGGCGGGGGTTGCAGCTGCTGTCAGAGTGGCGGTGGGCTGCGACCAAGGGCTGCATCGGCTATCGCGATGCAGTCTTGGCAGCGCGGGGCAGCACGCAATGGGAGTTGGGTCCAGTCCATCCATTTTCAGCCAGCCGCGAGCCAGCCTCCTGCCAAAGCGACAGAAGCAAGCAATGACAATTATGACAGAGTGAGAAATTAGGTGGTTTGACCCAGGGTATCGCGACTTGAAGTCATTCTTGCTACAATCTTGCAACCCCCAACGACAATCCGAAAATGCAAATGCCGCCCACTATGTCGATGGTCTGTGATCAATGTAATGCGTGTCGACGAAATACCAACACCAGCCATCTCTCAGCCCACTCCGCAGCCCTTCCGTAACTGCTGGTCTTGTTAGTCGTTCATGTTGTGGTCTCGTTTGTCGTGCTACGCCGGCTTAGTCACCAAGGGGCATCCCCTCGAGGCCATCGAGAAGGCGCCGCCAGTTGTCGGCCAGCATTTCCGAGTACTTGACGCGTTCCTGCGCCCAATCCTGGTTCCATCGCGAGACATTGTACTGCGTGTGTTGGAAGTAACTCAACTCGTCGCGAAGACACTCCTTGACGAAAACGGATCGGTTGTGCTGGTTCACAATCGACTCCTTGTCCTGCCGTAATGTGAGTATGGAAATGCACAACAGGGCTCCTGACGAGGGGATATTTTGAGTAGCTTACCTTGATGATCGCCTCCACCACTTTTTCAATTTCCCCTGGCTTGACCATCCCTTCTGGCTTCGCACGCAGTGATGCCAACCTCGTCTCGTTGGACGTAATACGCTTCTCGAGATACGGGATGTTGTCCTTGTCGAACCTTTCCCTTCGGTCAAAGAGATCCCGCAAGCTAACGAGTGCATCGCGCTGGCGCTTAAGGTCCTCGAGGACTCCTTGGTCCCAGGCTCGCGCCTCATCCTCCATCAAGCTCTGAGCAGTGCGGAGATGCCTGCTCATCGCTTGCAGCCCGTCGTTGAGCAGCGGCACATCGTTAGCGTCGGTGGCATATGTGTCCTCGCTCACTTCTGTGAGAGACACGAGGGAGAGGGCGATGCGAGCGTGGTCCGCCGCCACGCCCTCTGAGCGCTTAACCAAGCGGTCCATGAGATTACAGACCGCGATATACAACTCGGCGCTTCTCTTGACGCCTGTGCGGGTCCGGCTAAATAAGTCTTCGAGTGTGGGTGCCAGTGAGTCTTCGAGCCCAGGAGGTAAAGGTCGCCCAACGAACTCGTCTTGGACGGATATGGTGGCTTGCTTGCGCCACACCGCAAGCTCCTGAAAGACAAACTGTTAGTTGTTGCCGCTGATCATGTCGGGGGTTGCTCACGGTTGGGACAGTCAAGAACATGATGACAAGTTGTTCTTGGCTGAGAACGGGGTGCCGAACTAGCGCATTGAGAAACCTGGCCAAACCGCGACGCCGTTTCTCTATAAAAGCGCCGTCGTTGGACAGATGGTTGCCGTTGACTACCACATGTTAGCAGGAGGGGAGATATGGTTAGGCAGCTGGCAAACCCACCGGCAACTCTTTTTGGCGGCAAGAGTGGCAGTACCCTAAAAGGGTATCGCTTGTGCAAGCAGTCGAGCAGCCACACAAAGTCGCTGTACCGCCGGATAACCTTGCTCCCCCTCCTTGAACTTGTCACCTCGTAGTTGTGATGTTGAAAAAAGAACATGCCCTCCTTCTCCGGCATCAATGTCACAAGCACCTGCTCCTCCACTGCAGCTCCTGTTCTCCCGCCGCCGATCGTTCGATTCACTGTAACCGCCGCCGCGGGCTGACCACCGCCTGGCTCTCGAGGGGATCCGTTGCCACCAACCTCACCAAACGGAGCTACAGAATTGGGTGCTTGCTCATGGAATCCGGCGGCAGTTTGCGTATTGCCGTCAAAGAATCCCCACGCGCTGGTAGTTTCTGCTACTGAGCCCGCGCCCGAGGGTGGTGCACTGGTTGTAAATGTCGACGTGGTTCGCGGGGGGACGACCGCTGGCGGGCTCGCCGCATCGATACTCCCGTTTGCAACTCTGGCTGAGGTAGAAATGTCGTGGCTATTTGGACGAGGCGGCACGGGAGCATGGTTGTGATTCCTATGCACGTCGGGTGTGTTCCAGGGGTCCTCGGGGTAGTCCATCGACGGCTTTCTCGCACTGCGATGCTGCCGCCTCGGCGAGATGGGTTCTGGGCCTTTCGGGGGGGCCGCAGGTCGTTGAGGTGGCTTTGCGCCAAGTTCGTCGACATGCGGTAAAGCTGCAGCGCTTTTGACGAGATCGTGGAGCTCTGGCTGGGGCGGATCTAGGGAATTGACGCAACAGGGTTAGTTCCGATAACAGATGGAGATGCGGGCCCACTCAGGCACATGGAATCGTCGCCAGGTATCGACGTCGACGAGGGGGCTCCGATGGATTATTCAAATCAGATAATGTGGTGAAGGACGTTTGGGCGTAACCCGTGACAACAAACACGCACGAAAGAACAGTAGAAGAATGGTGTGAACTCACCGCGGCGCCGCTCGTCCACGCCATCGAGACTAGCTGCTTCGCCCTCCTGCGCAAGACCAATCAAGGCGAGGAGCACATTGAATTGGTTCCTATCCAGAGACACCTCCTCCCCACCCCCGCTGGGCGCAATGATAGCCATTATATGCGCTTGGGCGTCGGCGGCCAGCCTTGCGGCGGCCAGAGTTCTCGCAACTCCGCCGGCGTTGATGCGACCTCCACTGCCATGTTCGGCGACAACAGTGTCGAAGGTGTCGATGTAGCTATCGGGGACTTCGGAGGCGGGGAGCAGAGTGCGAATGAGATCGGCGCGCGTTTGCTGCTTGCGTGGCGTTGGCATGTCCCACGGCGAGTCAGAACCGGCATCGTCGTCCGCGAACAGTGCTGTGGTTGTTGATCGGGTCATTGGCGGCTCGTCTTCAAAGAGCGATGATCTGTTGTTGGCGAAGTTGCTGGATGCTAAGTCGGGCGATCCCTCCGGCGGGGAGCTGCCGAAGAGGGACATGTTGATCAGCAACAGACTTCCGATATTGGATCGACGTAGTAGTTTTTGGAATGGGATGATTGTCACGATAGATTGTTTCGCGCGTCGCAGCGGGGGGTCGGTCGGCAGCGGCTTTCCAAGGATTAACGCGCAGGCCAGGCAGCCGTCGTAACGCGCTCCAATGCACTTCACAAAGCAAAGGGGTAGACACTGTAGAACGAAATAGCAAATTGGTCGCAAAAGTTCAACGAGACACGGGATGACAACGCAAAAACGATGGCAAAGATGCGGTCGTTGGTAAACGAACAGAGAACCGTTCGGAGGACCTGGGGTTGGCGGACAGACTCGATGAGGGAGGACCGCGGCAGCTTCAGCCGATTGACAGGGGTAGCTTGCGATGCGATTGGAAACACGGAACAGTTCAGCCACAGCTTGGCTCATCAGCCACAATCCAGACGAGAACCAGGAGCGTTGATCATGGTATATTGTACAGTGTCGGCCAGTGTGATATACAACTCCCTAGAGGGAACAGAATGCGTAGAAGCCTAGAACAACCTCGCTGCCTGCTCCTCGGCCTTCTCCTTGGACTTTGTCTTGCCCGTCATTGCTGTGGTGCCGGGGACCTTGAAGTACAAACTCGGCGACTCGCCCGGCTGCAGCAAGTGGCTGAGGTAGCCTCTGTGAGCAGGGTCTCGGTAGTACTCAATATCCTCACGACCCGTCGGGTCTGGCAACCGGTAGTAATGTTTCTTGCTGGCCCTGGCCTGTGCCAGCACGCCTTCGACATGCTCCGGTCCCAGGGGCAGGGGTTTGTCCGTGTTTATACTCTGCCCGTTGACCAGTCGCTTGATGGCCTCCTTCGTGTAGAATCTCGTCATGATTTTACCGCCGGCGTCCTCGACTGCCTTGATCGCAGCTGCTGATGCCCGAGACACTATGATGTCAACCGGGGTCTTCAACGTCTCCCCGCCGCGTGCGAGGAGCTTGATCCCGTCCTTAATAGTGTGCCCGATAACGCCAGACTTGATGATCTCGCGGGGTGTGATCGGCTTGGTAGGATCGAGACGGCCGGCATCAATCCAGGCCTGGAGACGGTCGAGGTTCAATTCCATCATTACTGGCGCGCGGCTGTGACGTGTAAGTAGAGACGTCCATACAGGTAAACAGAGGAAACGCAGAACACATACTGATTGATGAAACCCGCCCGGCCATGGCTGATAATGAGCGGTGTCTGACCACCTTGAAACCACGGCTTGACTTTTCCATGCTGCTTCTGGCCCTTATGACCACGGCCGGACGTCTTGCCATAGCCGGACGAGGGACCGCGACCTTTGCGAATGCGCTTCTGGTAGGCACCCTTGTTATCTGAAAGGCTAGCGAGAATGGATGCGCTGCGTGTCTGCACCGAGAGGGCGGCAAAGAGGGAGACCAGGCTCGTCGGTTTCGGATTGGCTTCGCCTGCGACAGCGCAGCATCGCACTGCCTGCGCAAACGGTAATCTTGGGGGCATTGCTGGGCTTTTGAGTCGGGCTGTCGCTTGCGCGCTCTTCGAACAAAAATGGATCGCGCCCGCAAAACATCCAGCGAAAGCTCAAGTTGAAGGTGGGTCTCCTGCATTGGTTACTTTAGCCAATCAGTACCTCTAGGAGTAAAAACGCCCCCTAGCGCTTTACAGTTAGTGAACAGCTGTCCGTCATCTGTCTTCTGGATGTTTTTTTTTTTGTTTCCGTAATAATAAGGCACCGACCAGCCAACTTCGCTCATTCTGGGGGTTTAAACCCAGGCCTAACGAGGATGCAGCTGCCCGGTCTCCCTGCTATCTACGTACCCAGATACTTGGCGACGTATTTTTTCCCAGACTCTCGCCCCATGATGTTAGCCGTCAGCCATGCCGGCAGATCATTGGTGCTCTCTGCCACTCGCCAATCGCGAGGTTCGCTGTGGCCGCTCTTTAGCGCCTCTCGGGCACTCGTGATCTCGCCATGCTCCGCAACTGAATCGACATTCACGCCTTCGTTAACCAGGAATTGGACGAACTGGTCGTGTCCCATGTATGCAGCTGCCACCAAGGCGCTCCCAAACTTTGTCTTGGAGTTTGCTTTGGGTTGCAGGTTGATGTCTGCGCCAGCTCGGACAAGCGCTCGTCCGCAAGAAACGCTTCCGGACCATGCGGCCGCGACCAGCGCGCTGCCAAAGTATCCTGAGGAGAGATCCTGGTTGACATGCGCTCCTGCTTCGGCCAGCATCTTAACCGCCCCAATTCTGCCGCAAGCTGCGGCCGCTGCAAGTGCACTGCCAAATTCCCCATACGGGATGCTGAGATTTACATCAGCGCCTGCTGTGATGAGAATCTGCAGACAATCCGTTGCGCCTACAGCGGCCGCCGCTACTAAAGCACTACCGTGTCGGGTGTTGAGCTTGCGGTTGATATTTGCGCCGGCCTCGACCAACGCCTGCACGCAGTCAGGTTTCATCCCATACGCTGCCGCCGCGAGAGGACTCCCAAATTTTCCGTGAGAGGACTCGACTTGGGCGCCGCTCTCGATCAGAGCCCGGACGCACCCGAGGTGGCCTCGGAGGGCGGCCTCGCCGAGGGCCGTACAATCCCGGCCTTGTGTCGATACCCAAAAGGTCTTGTTCACATCGGCTCCGGCGCTGATGAGAAATTCGAGACAGCCAACCTGGCCTTCAGAGGCAGCAGCCTGGAGAGCGGAGCTGAATTGGCACCATTCGTTTTGGGGCAATTCCCGGTGCAAATCGACGCCGAACTCGAGTAAGACACGCATGCATTCCATGTGGCCTCGAGCGGCAGCCTGGACCAGTGCATGTCCGGAATAGGAGACAGGTTCCTCCTCTGACGGCTCAAATGCCCCAGCGTTAAGCAAAGCCATCAGACACAGGACCTGCCCTTCGCTGGCAGCCGCGTACAGAGCGTTGGGATATGTACCCTCACTGTGCTTTCTCTTTGGGCCAAAGTACCCAGTTCGGCGGACGTCAGCCCCGCCGTTGATTAGAACCTCTACGCAATCAAGCGAGCCCGCTGCAACGACGTCAACCAAGGCGTTGGACCACCTGTTGCGAATGTTGACGTCTGCGCCGTTGTCGAGCAAAGTCTGAAGAATGTCAGGCCTCCTAGCGGAGGCCGCGGCTACCAAGGCATTGCTGAATTTGCCATGCACGAGTGGTAGGTTCACATCAGCGCCAGCTTGAACGAGTAGGTTGATGAGCTCTTGGTTTCCGTGGTAGGCTGCAGCAGCCAGAGGGCTTCCGAATATGTAGCCCCCCCAGTTTGCATTGGCATCTGCTCCTTGGGAGAGTAGAAACCGAAACCACTCCAAGTCGCCAAGTACGACGGCATGTGTGAGGGCGCTGCCATAGTCATTTTTCTGGGGTTGGTTGACGTTGGCGCCGAGGTGAACAAGCTCACAGGCAATCGCTATGCTCTCCGGTTTGCCATCCGCTACGACCTCGAGTAGTGTCTGGCCTCCCTTGTTTGTGACCGAGAGGTCAAGCACCGCGTTCTCCCGGCACTCCTTCAGGCATTGGGTCAGCGAAAACCGGACTAACGAAAAAACTGGGCTGGTTCCCGGTGCGATGAAGTCGAGCGAGGGCTGGTCCACGCGGTTCGCTGTGCTTTCTGGGCGCAGCCCGAGTGGTCCATCACGGAGGAGCTGCTGGTACCATTCTTCATAATGTCTCTTACTCCCGGTAGATAGGCCCAGGAACCTTGTGAGCAACTCCCAAAGCTGTGGATCATGTTCTTGGATTGACCCAAACCCCTCTAGGCCCTGGAGATGATTAGCCCAGTAATAGCGGGCATAGATCTGCAGCGGATGTGCCGGGCTCAAGATGTTTGCGTCGGCATCAGATGTGCCCCAAGATTCGTCGGCATCGGTATCGTAGCGCGCCTCCAGCAGCAACTTCAGGCACCGTTTAGCCATGTCACGGTGTCCAATATACGTTAGAGTATTCAAGCCCGACTCGAGCCCGAAGAAGTGTTTTTTAGCGAAGGACTCCGCAAGAGAAGAATGCGAAAACCTCCATCTGCCTCCAGAGGTCCAACCGACATCCAGGATGAGGAAGTCTGGCCAGAGTTCGCGCAACTCAGCTTCATCAAGCGCCCGAAAACCGCGCAGCCAACCCTCATCGCCGGGGTCGATGCTAAGCGCTGAGCCCAACTCATTTGTCGTTAATGGCGTACATGCGCAGTAAACCACCATGAACGCTTTCATGATCATGGACGTGCGAGGTTCCGCGAACGAGCCATAGTCTTTCGTGATTTTGGAGCAGAAATTTCTGAGATACGAGGTGTTGGCCGCGTCGTCCCAACTATTGGTGTCCTTGATGCTCAAAGACGGCCATAGGAAACTATCCATTTGAATTAGGCACCGCTCCAAGCTGACTGGGATGGCCTCTTTCTGCACTTACACGCCCTCGCTTTTCCGAACGATACTAGGGATAGCTTCCAGCGCCACATTACTATCGTTTCCGCGCACGAATCTTTCAATGTCGAAATACGTATCGAAGTAGTTGCGATATCCGATCCATGGTTCGCCCAAGTCGTTGGGGTCCCAGTGTGGAAGGGTAGAATGGAAGGCCATGGCCGTGGATGACTTGACAAATTGCCACAGAACAGAGCTGTACCGGCTGGACATGAATATTTTGAGTGGCCTGGTGGAGGACTCCAACACCAAGGTTAGCGTATCAACAAACGACCGAAGAGCTTGCGGATGAAGCGCCTCGATATTGTCCAGCACCAAAAAGGTCCTGGAATGCAGAGTGAGGGCGGTCATAAGTGTCTCCTTGCAAGTGTCGGCCGTAGGATTTACGTCGTCTTCCAGACCTTCGTCGTCTCTGTAACCTAAGAACTTCGAAATTTCGCGGATTTTGCGGGTTGCGGTTGCTGTGAGCTGCCGAATTAGGCTTCGAAGCAGGGGAATCGCAGTGTTTTTATCGACTGCTTGCAGTTCACTGCAGAAGAAGAAAGCAAGGCCCGGGGGGCTGGGAGAGTTGGCTACCATTTGCTGTATATGGTCGACGACTGCGGAGGAGAGGAAAGTCTTGCCGGTTCCAACTTGTCCAAGTCAGCCCGCTAGAATTGTGAAGATGGAGGAGCAGACTTACAAGAACCTTCCAGCCAGAATATCGCGTTCGAGTCGCTTGTTTCCCAGGAAACAAAATTGCTGCGCTGGAGCAGCCATTCGCAAGTGCCTGGTGTCCTGCTCAATCGCAGTCTCTCTTGAATCTCACGATATTTCAGGTCGGAGATCCGATCGAGCCTCAAGAACTGCTCCGCTTCGTCCTCAATTTCTTCTTCTTCTTCTTCATTTTGAGTGAGATTTTCCAGACTCAGCGCCGGTACTTCAGGTTCCCGGAAGTGCGGTGTCTCTCTGAGCAATCTAGCAGACTCGGAATCAAGTGGCTGTGTCAGAACCGCCTCACACTCCCCAACAGCATTCTCGAGCTCATTCGATATTGTGCGGAACCTGCCAATGGCCCTCGCCTCAATATCTTGGCTGAAAGCGTGTGAGGTCCCCTTGGTCATGCCGTTGACTGTGATCAAGATCTCCAGCACGGATGTGTACAGTTTCAGAGAGGCGAAACGAAGCTCCGCGAGGGCTTCCTCGGTCGTGTTGCTAATTGTGTAGACGACCCCGTAGATGCGTCCGCGGTTCAGTGCTCGGAGGGCTAGATGGAGTTGACGGAGACAGGATAGAACGATGCGCTGCTGGGTATCAGAAGGGGTCCCCTCGGCTCCATTCTGCATGATTGCGGCGAGAGCCTAGGGGTGAAGTTAGCTAAAAACAGAATTTCGATGAGGAAGACACATTCAGCGCAATAACTAGGAAAAATATATCAAAAATATAACTTAGGTACCTTCATCGGAGCATGCACAACGGCCCAGGGCAGGTTGGTATATGGCGACAGGATGATAGTCTCATCATCTCCAATCAATTGAAAAGACTCTACCATGTCATCTGCGTACTGTCGCTCGCCAACCCCGTATCGGCTGTTGCACTTCTCCTGGATGTCCCAGGATAGCATCAGGAGGTTTTCCAGCTGCTCGGGAACGGAACGTGAATTGATATCGGCCTCGTCTATCATCCTCTCAACGGTCCGCTTCGCGGCCGGTGAAAGAGTGTCAAATGCTTCTGCCCACAAGTCATAATCCTGTCGAGCAGTCTGGGATATGCGTGCCTCTAGTGCTTCAATGTCCAGCTTGATGTTGATGTTCAGATCTTGGAGATCAGTATCATCCTCCAACCCGAAGGCGGACAGCTGTTCGAGGTTCATCCTCAATCTGGTGACCAGAAGATGGCACATTTGCCTCTGCGATGCGTCAACGTGGGCAACATGAAGTGCTTGCCAGAGTAGTGATCCCGGGAGCAAATTCACAAGGTGAGCGGGAACAACGGAATCCGGTTTGACAAGGTTCTCGGCACTCCGGACGAGCTTTTGAATGGCATTGTCCAGAGCTTCTGCTTGAAGCGGGGTATCTTCGTCGTCGTCGTCGTCGTCGTCGTCTGAATCCTCGACATGCGGTTGCTGGTAGTGTGGGCCTGGCGGCGAGTCACTCGAACCAGCCGACGCAGCTCCGTCGTCGAGATCAAAATCCCACGGAAGAGCCCTGAGGGAAAAAGAGTACAGGTGAATGGCAATGTGCTCGTCGTGTTCAATGTGAACCAAACTTTTGTCATTGAGACAGAGGGGGCAAGACACGGGTTCAATCACGGTCCGTTCGCCAAGGTTCAGGAGAAGAGGTAAATCGATGGGATCGAACGAGCCATGGTGGCTCTCAAGCATGTGTTTCTTGTAGTCCGTTTCCGTGCCGAACGCGACTTCAACTTCGTCGTCCTGGTCTTGATCGATGGAACACTCCGAGCACAGCCATTGGGTTACGTTGTGAGAGGCTGCCATGTGCTCCAGCCACTCTTCTTTGGTGGAATATAGGTTGTATGGGGAATTGCAGTCGAGAAAGAGGCACGTATAGGGCCGTAAGTCGTGGGCAATGTGACCGCTGCGATGATTACGATTAGGCCAGTTCAACACAATCTTTGGGGTGGCGAGTACTCACTGCCATTTCTTCTCGCTCTTTGCGTATTCCAGGCCCAGTACAAACCCACAGTAGGGGCAGAGAGGCGATTTATCCATGATCGACGCCTTTGGGTAGTCTTGATTCTGGCCAGTACGAGTCAACTTCGACACAACCGAGGAAGACCGGCCAGACCGCATCGCCGCCGAATTCAGCTCGGATCCAGTCGCCGTCCTGGTGTAGACAGTTGAAGGTTCCTCGATAATTCTGGGAATAGGTACTGGAGGTGTGAGTTCCGGTTGCGTTCGCCCAGCTGTCCGCACAGCCTCTAACGGACGAGCTGAATAAGCTGATGGTCTCGTTGTGGCTCCTGCTTCTGGTCGGGGGAAGTTCTTGGCTTGAGCTGATACGGACGTTGCATATCGTGTATCCTTCCTCGAACACATAATTCGATGCCGCCGGATAATATTGGCCTGGACCAGACGTTCTTGTATGGGACCGAGCCTGCTGTTGATCCATGCGCGGATGACAATGAAGACGCTCTGCGGAATTTCGCCGTAGGTGGTTGCCGGGTCGAGTCGAGTTAGGAGTGAGTGCTCGGACGGACCGATCAAAATCAGGGTCTTCAGGTGGGTTTTGAATTCGGCGTATGTCTCCGGAGCATGCTGTTGGATCCTCCTAAGGTCGTCATCGGCCCGCTTGTATCGCAGCTTGTCCCCTGCCTTGCGGATGAGAACAGAGAGCCGAAGTAGGCTATTCAGGGACATCTCAATGAAATAGGCATAATGCGCCGCTGAACCACCTGAATTCCTTGATTGTCCATCAAAACCACCAAGCGCATTACTCGACGCATCTGAACCCCCAGATTGGATGGATATTGGAGACGAGGCGTCGGAGTGGCCATCATCGCTGTCGCTGTCGTTGTCTTTCCCTAGTCCCATTGAGCGGGACTCTGCGATATAGTCGCACAACGCCTCGGACAAACCGGTCAGGATGTCGGCGATGGCGTCACGGACATCCAAACGGTGAGACAACCTGCGATCGAGTGATGACCTCCCCAAAGACTGGGCTTTCAGACCAAACGCCCACCATCTTAAACGGGCCTGACAGTTCTCAAACCAGGCAGCTTGTTTCCCAGACGATCCTTCGAGCCAGAGGCATCGGTCGAGAAGATCTAGGCACTTTCCCGTCAGGTTCCGGAGCACCGGTTGATCAACCCCAGAACCGCCAAACGCTGTTGAAGAACGGGATGCCATGCTTCGACAACGCTTCACTCCTCACACTCCTTTGGAATGAGTCTCAACTGAAAAAGTCGAAATGTTTGCCGCGCAAATCACGCCATCATGGGTAGTCGATTGGCACGGAATAGAGCATGTATCGGCCAAGAGACATTTGATACCCCTGAATTCGGAATCGAGGTGAGCAAAGTCAGCCCTGTGGTGGAGATCCTCTCAGAGCCCTGGACGGAAGTTGGGGAGCCCGACGCCAGCATCAAGGAGAGGGGATTGCGGGGACGTTGCAACACCCCATCGCCGCAAAATGATTGGGGGTGATGTGTTGGTTACGCGGGCCGAGTGCGGGCCGCTTCATTGGACTCATGCAAGCGCTGCAGGGCTCCAACGGCAGCACTCCCCGAATCCAATGGAACCGTGCTGTGCCCGAAAGGCCCTGGGCACGCCGTCTGCCTAGGTATTCTTCCCCAAGACCGCAGCCGAAACGGATAAACGTCCTCGCTGTGGTTGAGGTCTAACATATCGTATCTTGTTTTTTTTGTTTGGTTGAAGGCACGTGTCGACGGTGTCTTTCATATATGAGAGTCTGTCTCTCACTAAATGATTATCCATGGCCCGCGACAGCCCTTGTGGGCTGAAATCTCTAGGCCCTAAATTGCCTGAACCAGCTCCCAGGACTCAGACTCCATCAAAAATCCCACCTACCCAGGGCGGTTCTAAAAAAGGCCCCTCAACTTCGAGTCCATCCAGCACGCTGGGTGATTCGGAAATAGACTTCGCTTTGGGAGCCATCGAAGCCCTCGAAACCATACTCGGGACGCTCATCACTCGCTATCAACACCGGGGCTCGACCAGTCATTGCCGACTACTTAGGGGCAATCTTTCTGAATGTCGTATCTGGCTCGAGAACAACCGCAGGAGAGCAGATACGCTGTATTTCTCCGAAGTGCTCGCCGCGCTGGAGGACGTATGTAAGGTGAGTCTAAGCTATCCTTCTTTCCGCTAGGATTCGAGAGCATCGCCAACAAGGAATCAGGGAGAGTCCCCATCACGCCCACGATCAAAGCCGCCGACCCAAAAGACTGCGATGGGATTTGAGAGATACCCGGAGCTTTCAAAACTTGCGCTGAAAAACTGGCACAAAGATGCAAGAGATGTCCTTGACAAGCTCTACTCCAACTCGGGAACGCCGAGGGAAAAATCAGCGAGGCTAGCGAAACAACTGAAGCTGACCCAACGATTGCACGACGTTTTGAGCAGAATCAGCACTTCGGAGGCACTTGGCGTGGTGGAACCGAAACTGTCCTCGAATGAGAATGAGGATGACTTCTCGGCTCACTTGAGCACGCTTTACACCGTGCTCTCGCGCTACAGTACTTGTCAGGACTCATCGACGGACATTATTCCTAAAATTAGTCTGAGCGGGTATCGGAGACACGATGCATCGGGCTCAATATTTGACATGCTCTTTCCCGATCACCCTCATCAAGCAGAGGAGAAGCCGTGTAGCTGGCAGAATGCCGTCATACATGTCGGCCCTGAAGTGTAGGTTTCTTCTTGGAGCGCCTTTCAGCTAATACAAGATTGCATCTAACAGATGAACCAGGACTTTCAACGAGATCAGCCCCGAAGAGACAACTGTCGTCGGCATCGAATACCATGAATTCTGCGGGACCATCAGCGGCCGGCAACAGGAACAGCTGTTTCTTACCGTGTCGAAAAGAGATTGCAAGCTCCATCAGTCATTACGGCCGGACTTTATTCAAAGTAACGCGTGGATGTCGACAGCCCAGGACTCTCCCGGCATGTCGCTCAGGGAAATTCTCGCCAGCGGGGAGCTTCGCTCATCCCAAGACGCATACGTCAAGCTTAAAACCATTCTTTTCTATCTTCTGGTGAAAGGACTCTGGCAGTTTTACGACTCGGAGCTTATGCCTAGTGAGTGGACAAAAGACACGGTTGAGTTCCTGGTTGAAGTCCGTGACTACAACGGCACCTTGACCTCAGGCGTGTTTCTCAACCAACCCCTTGTATCAGCCGAGTTCCGCGCGTCATCTCAGCAACAAAATCCGGCTGAAGACGCCCGTGGCCCTCACAGGTACCCCAAGATCCGTGAGCTTGGGATTATGCTGCTGGAGATCCTCCTCGGAAGAGAGATTGAGAGCTTCAGAACCGAGCCAAAGGCTGCGATCTGGCTGCCGGGCGGGCAAGTACGCCCATACACCGATCACAACATTGCCAAGTGGCTGTTTAAGACGAGGGTGCAGATGAATGATAACATACTCAAACCCCTCCGGGACGTGGTTGAACGATGTTTGGAGGATGAGAAGATCAAGGCATCGGTGGTGTCTGCCAGAAAGACGGACAAGTCAGGCGCCAGTCGTATGAGCCTCTTGCGGGAAGCAATCTACGATTTGCTCGTCATGCCGCTCGAATCCATGATCCGGGTCAATTGGGAGCGTCCATACGACCTTATACCGCTTCTTGAGCGCGACGCGATCCCTTCGGCAGAACCCTCCGATGCAATTCGAGATGGGTACCGGCAATATAAACGGCAGCTTGGGCTAGAAAAGACACCGTCTCGAGACACTACGCCAGAAGCCTTCGGCATGGATGCGGAATTACAGTACGTTGTCGTGTGGTATGTACCCTACTTCTCTTTACGGAGTGCTGACGTCGCATCGCAGGCCCAGTGATATCAGGTTAGGCAGGCGCTGGCTTGACGACTTGGACAAGGTGCAAGGCTTGCTGCAAGGCGATGATAACCCGAAAAGGGTCAAGGTGGTGATCCTCGACACTGGGTTCTCCCCGGCACATGGTGATCTACAATACGACATTGAGCCGGGTAACTACAAGGATTTCGTGGACGGAGCAGATGAAAAACACCAAGATCTTACCGGGCATGGAACCACTATCGCCAGACTAATCCTCCATGTCCTGGACGAGGTTGACCTCTACGTTGCTCGAGTTTTCAGAACTGAAAAGACTGTCGATGAGAGCTTTGAGTTATTGGAAAAGGTGAGTGAAGTTCCACCACGTCTAAGACAGCATGAAGCTCATCGGACGCGCCAACATAGGGCATCAAATGGGCAGTGGAAAAGGACGCAGACATCCTCGTCATGGCCGCCGGCACCCATGTCAAGGCACATGACGGCGTAAGAGCAGCCATCAACACATTGCCCGACAAGGTTATCGTCATCGCGGCGGCAGGAAACCGAGACCATGCCGAGCGCGTTATTTTCCCAGCCAGGATGACCAGAGTGATGTGCACCTATGCGACAACGGCTAGAAACTACGTCCTACGAACGCTCAACCCCAATCCGCGGTCAAACGCATTCAACTTTGGCATTCTGGGGGTTGCCATCCAGCCCGAAGGGTGGGATACGCCGCTGAGCGGGACGTCCTATGCTGCCGCCATTGCTGCAGCTTTTGCAGCGGGATTACTGGGCTTCTCGCGGCAGGCCGTCCCCAAAGGAGAGAGGAGACTGGACTTGGAAGGCCACGAGAAGATGAACTTTATCTTTGAGGAGTTGGCGAGGGACAACACGGATCAGGGGTATAGCTGCATTGTGCCATGGCGCCTGTTGCATATCCTGGAGGATGGGCAAACTGAGCAGGAGCGTAGGCGGAGGATACGCGAGTACTTGGCGGATATTCTGTTACAGCGCATGTGAATGTGCGCGGGGAGATTCAGGCCCGACTATAATTACACGCTTTGCATTCTCTCACACCACACTCTCGGAGACCGCTTCTGGGTTATGGCCTGGACCTTCCTCCTTCCTTTCCTCCTCGTCAACTATAGTGATGAAATGCTCCTCCTCCGTGTCTCCATTCACCGTCGTGACCTCGTACTCGGATTCATCCAGCCGTTCGGCGGCGAGCATTGGTGTTGGGTCGAATTCAGGCTCGAATGGATCGGCCGAGAAGGTCGCGCGTCGCCCCAGAATGGTCGCACTCCCAAACACGGTCTCGATAGACCAGTCTCTTTGGAGTCCATTTTTGGTGATCTTGGCGAGCCGGACGGCCCAGACAAAGTCGGATGTCCCGTGCTCCGTTATCGTCGAGTGTTTGCCGCGGGCAAAGTGCACTTCCGGGCCGACCTCTGCTATCCCCGGTATCTGACTGAATGCGGAGAGTTAGCGGGACCAGGACCAGTGGCTTGGGGTATAAGAGTATTATCAGTTGGATGAAGGGTACAAAAACAACAACAACAACAGCAACCACAACACACAAGAATAAGCAAATTATACGACATAAGAGAACAGAGGATTGAGCGTGAGACTCACCAACCGACACCTTGAATCCACGCGGCCCCTTTGCTTTCTGCCGTCGTCATCTTCCCAACCCCACGGGCAATGGCCAGACCCGTGATCATGTACATGGTCCACCAGCCGGGAACCGACGAGGCCCGCTTGATGTAATCCTGCACCTCGTCCGTCTTGAGGCACTTGGCGATATACGCCCTCGTCGGCGACGTAATCCACTGCTCGAGAGCGGCAAACTGTCGGTAGTGGGAGACCCGCTTGCTGAACAAGGCGCCGAGCGTAGCGGTGGCGTCGACACCAGGAACGACGCCCGCGACGGGCACACTGGCCTTCCCCAGGACGCCGACTTCGCGCTGCGCCGCATGGTGCCAGACAAAGTCGTATCTGGTGGTCGGCCGCGACGGCTTCATCCGCCGCTCAAACGGCACAAACTCGGTCGCGTTGATCACATGGTCGAGCTGGCGCAGGCTGGGCACGAGGTGGCCGAGGCACAGGGGGGCGTCGGGTATCCCCTGCCTGATGCACTCGTCGGGCGCAGGGTAATAGTGCACTTGCTTCAGGACAAACCAGCATTTGTCCATGGCGAGTGTGAGCCTGGGGTGGCCAAGGGGGAGGGGGGGAGGGTTGTCTACGGTTTGGTCTTTGGTCTCGCACAGTCGAGGGGATCTGGCTGCTGGGGGCGGCGAGCAGGGGGCTATTAGGGAGGAATGGAAGGGGGTTGCATTGCCACTCTCATCATTTGAATGCTGATGGGAAACGACGGTCAGACAACCCAGATGGACGCACAAAAGGCGAAATTCGTGCACTCGGAAATACAAAGCAGGCAACGGTAGGACCGGCTGCCTCTGGGACGAGGAGGGCGCAGGCTGAGGCGGCCGAATAATTGGCCATGGTGGCGCCTAATGTTGCTCGGCGGCTATGCAAGGCAACCTACGTACCTACCAGAGATGTTTTATGACCCAGAGATATCGAAAACAGGGATTCGCTGCAGGGCTTTCCTTCTTTCTGTTGGATTTTTGGGCACCCCTGGCCGAGGCTGTGTGAAAGATATAGGAGCATTATTATACACGCCCCGTACGATGGATGACAACGACGAATGAAGTCTTGGGTCCTGCGATTCGTTTTGTTCCTACTTGCTTTATGGCCCTTTGTTCCGATTCTATATCAGGCCGAGTTGCTGGAGGGATGAGTACAAATCAAGATAGGAGAATTCTTGGAAGAGGAGCAGCAGTAAACAGGGCCAGCCAAGGCCGTGTCAACAGAAAGCACTGGAAACTCGGAAGGCTATTTACAATATGTACATTGCGTCCTATGTCTATTATATATATTTAGGGGCGATTAGGCGAACATCAAACTCGTCAACACA
The DNA here is from genome assembly GCA_023628455.1 of Chaetomiaceae sp. B2702. NCBI lineage: Eukaryota > Fungi > Ascomycota > Sordariomycetes > Sordariales > Chaetomiaceae > Chaetomiaceae sp. B2702. The sequence goes on along the minus strand of JAMAKP010000024.1, from coordinate 205,777 downwards.
AAGCCTCCCCGCCTAGGCCAGCCGCTTGAAGGTGATATCATCAATGTACACATCGTTCGCCGAGTTCACATTCCCTCCCACATTCAACACCAGCTGCACCCACGACGCCGTGGCGTAGAAGGTTAGGGTCCTCGTCCCCCACACGTTTGCGGGCGACTGATAGAGCTGGGCCACATCGAAGGACGTCTGAATCGTGTCTGGGTACACATAGAGGTACAGGCTTGTCGTCGAGGCCGGGTTCGTGTGCGAGTAGTAGACGTTCCACTCGTACTGCTTCCCCGGCACGACGGGCAGGTTGTACGTGAGGGAGTTGCCGCCGCCGTTGACGTTGAGGTACCGCATGAGCAGGCCCAGGCTGCCGGAATGCGGCCGCGCGCCCGTGACGCTGGTGGAGACGAGGTTTGTGGACGCGCCCACCACCCAGTTGCCCAGCGTGCCGGACTCGAACGTGCCGTCGCCGTTCAGCAGGTCGACGCCGATGGTCGGGGTCGGGGTCGGGACCTGGCCGACCGTGTACGTCTTGGTCACGCACGCGGCGTCGGATTGGCAGAGGAGCGAGACGGTAGGTGCGTTGAGGCAGGCGTAGACGCTGCTGGCAATGGAGCTTGCCGCCGTGGCGGCCGGGACGGCGGCGATCGAGGTTGGGAAGCAGGCGGTCGCGGCGGGGACGGGAGTCATGCCGTACCGGGTCAGGGCGCCTTTGCAGGCGTTGACGGACATCGACAGGCTGCGTGAGTTGATGCTCGAGGCGAGCTTCCCGCATGCCGATGGCAACCGTCCGGAAGCGTAGCAGCGTTCGGGGGTTCCGTTGTAGGTGGGCTCTGGAGGGCAGCTGGTGATGGTCGTCAGGTCGGGGCCTTGGCTGGTTGTGGTGGTGGATGTTGTCAGGGCGGTGTCGTCGTCCGAGGCCGTGGTAGATAGGTCAGGCTCGGCCGTCGTCGTTGACTCGGGTGCGGTGGTCTCATCCGAGATCGTCGCCGATGTCGACGCCGTCGACGCAGCCGACTTGGTGTACAAGTTCAGTCTATCCGGTCCTCCGCACCACGCGTTGGCGTCGCCCATACACAGCATCCCGCACTCCTTCTCTGGTGCCGACGAGCCAAGCAGGTCGTCGCCGCAGTAGCACTCGCGAGAATATTCGAGCCCAAAGTAGGCGTAGTCCTTGCATCTGTCGGCGCATTTCTCGACGGTCATGTCATCGGTGCGCCAGTCGACCGCCTTGAGCGACCGATCGTCCACCTTGTCGGTCCAGCACGACGCGTACCGGAATTCACCAACAGACTCGGGGCTGCCGGGCCCGGTACCAGGGACCGGGGCCGGATTCTGGTAGACATTGATGCGGCCGGGACCTCCGCAGCGCTGGGACCGGTCGCCACTGCACACCATGGAGCATTCACCCTCGGACACTTTGACGCTGGCGATGTCTAGGGTGGTGCCGCAGTAGCACTCCGACTCGTACTCGACACCGAACAAGGCGTATCCGCCCGCGCTGCACGTAGCGGCGCACTTCTCCAGCGTCATACCATGCTCAGTCACGGTTGCGCCGGCCAAGACGCGTTGCGGTACGTTGTCGGTATAGCAGCCCTTGTACTCGTAGCCCGAGATGACGGGCGCAGGCGCAGCGGGAGCCGGGTCGAACTTGTAGACGTTCAGTCTCATGCCGGCGCCGCAAGTCTCGTCCGGATTGCCCGAGCAGGGCATGTTGCATTCCGACGCAGGGGCCGGCTCGGCAGGGGCGTTGCTCCCGCAGTAGCACTCGGAAGACCACTGCGTGCCGAAGTAGTCGTACCCGGCACAGTTGTCGGCGCATTTGGCCGCCGTCATGTCGTGGGTGCTGATGATTTTGCTGGGCAACACGCGGCTCCCGCTGTCAACAAAGCAGCCGAGGGAGGTATAGGTCGAGGCGGCGCCGGGTTCCCGGGCGTAGTGCTTCTGGCTGGGCAGCGCCGAGCCCGTCGAGAACAAGAGAGCGGCAAGCGGCCAAAGCCGCACGTTGGAACGAGGGGAGGCCATCTCCAAACGGTTGGCTGACTGGCCGTGTCAAGACTGACAGGGGTTGTAGTCAGGACTCAAGGCCTCACTCGGTCTACTGGAGAACGAGAACGAGGAGGAGAGAGAGGGTAGTGAGAGAGAGGGTACTGAGAGAGAGGGGGGGAAAAGAGAAGCGAGCAAGGACCAAGGGCGAAATGCGAGAGCATTAGCATCACGGTGCTTATTAGTTATATGAAGGGATACCATTTTCCTTGTTCCTTTGGAGTCTCGAACCGTGACTATCGATCTAAGCTCTCGGCGCCACTTGACCTACGCCGAATGGGGACGCGATCTGATAGAGCGGATGCGTAGTTGAAATTGTCCCTCTCGTTTTCGGAATTCTAGGCCTGCGATGGGGTGCCAGCTGAATCGCTTGTTTATGGCGCTAACGAAGTCAAAGGCTAGCGCGTTGCAAGTGCCCCGAGCTGAACGGCCTCGACCGCGGAGCCCTGCACGCCCGGGTCGGTCCCACAAGCCCTACGAAGTAGGAAAAATGGAATCATGGTGCCCATGGAGCCTGCAGGGGCATCGAAAGCTGGGCTCCACGCTGCCACACCACAATACACATCACCACGCGGCTTCCCCATCTTTTACTATGTATTGCTTCCTGTGCCCTCGTTTGAACGGGCTGAAGATACCTGGTAAGAGGTGTGACGCCAGGCCGGCTACTCCATCCCAATTTCCCAAGTTCCCAACTAGGTGCCCTACCCTGGGCTGCCGGAGCCGAACGGGAACCCGTAGGAGGCCGGCATCAAAGAGTCCGGGACAAAGGGACCGTAACCATTGTTGCCCCACGGCAGGCCCAGGATCTCAGCGAGTTGTTTTGCGTTGTCGGTATCACGGTTCGGCATATTCCCCATGAAGCTTTGGGCCATGTATATGGGATGATAGGAGGAGCATGTCAATAGTGTCGCGATCGTCTGGATAGAAGGATCAAAGGAGTCCATTTAGCGAGGAGGTATTGGTAGAACTTTAGGTCTGGACGTGTTGTACTCACCTTACCGGTGTGTCCTGACGCTGCACTCAGGGGCCACAGCGCCGGGTTCACGGGCATGGTAGAGGATAAGGCTGCGTTGACGGCGTGTCTCGCCACCTTCTCAAACGTCGAGATGCCGTCCCGCATTCTCTCAAGGTTGCAACCCTCGTCACGCACCATTCTTTCAAGGAACTTCACAAACCCGGTGAGCGACATCAAGTCAGTTTCTGCCTCGACATGTGTTGGCTCTTTACACACGAGAGCCAAGATGACGATACTAGCAGAAACAGGATAGCATAACGCTTTCCTGCCACCAGGCGGATTACTAAGTGTCTCTGTAGGTAGATAAAGGAAGGGAAGCCAAGGGGGACGGATAATCCTTACCAGAGCTCGACAAAAGACTGCGTAGGGAATTTTGACACGGAGCGGATAGCGGCTCTGGCTGCGGCTCTGGCGATGCTCTTGTGGCGACTAGTGCGGTTGTGGAGAGAATCAATGGCCTGGGGTGACTCCAAGAATTGCTCGGTGACGTGGCGAACGGAGGCCCAGCAGATCATGGAGAGGTTATTGTAGTATACCAAGTGTAGCATGTTCACAGACAAGTCCGCCGCCTGATCAACGCTGTTGTGGGCATTCTCGGATTGACCATGCCAGTCCGGACGAATTTCGGGTGGGACCTGGAGGTTCCATGCCTCGAGTTCCGACTCTAGAGCGAAGAGGCCTGCCTGTCTGGGGTTGATGAGCTGGATCCCGACCCGTTGCTGGATCTTAGCGAGCTGCGCCCTGTGGCGGAAGACGAGGTCGAGTCGGTTGCTACCGACTGGAAAATCCGGGAAAACACCAAGATCAGCATGCATGGGCGGCTGCCCAGTGTTCACTGTCATGTCCATGTCGAGAATAAACGCAGCCCAGAAGAGCCGGCCTCGATTTTCCTCTTCGGCTGCAGGCGGCATGTTTTTCATTGCAGTAGCTCTAGTATGCAGACAGACCGAGTATTGCATTCTAATGGCGATTGACAACAGGAGGCTCGTTGTTATTGTGTCTGCTGACTGCCGCATGAACAAGGCCATGGCCATGACGGCTTGTGATGCACTGAGGCTCTCTCCACGGGCGATGAGCTCAGGAAGGACAGCATAGGCGCTCTGAAAGAAAGCCCACGAGTGCACGGCCACCTCGCTGAAAGAGCGGTTGAGTGTCCTGATGTTCATGGCGCTGGCGATGATGGCTTTGATGACGCCCCGGAACCAGGCGTCGGGTATACTGACTGCATCTGGGCACCTGATTCGGTCGAGGAGCCAGGGTATTCGCAGGAAGGGGAGCTCTGCACACACATCATCCAGGAGCTGCTCGACCAGCCACAACTCGGAAGCTTCTAAAGCAAAGGAAGAAAGAGCTAGCTTGTCGAGAATCTTTGTACACTCGTCTCGCGGCCAGAGCGTGAAATGCTCGCATATCCGGTGAAACGGCAACGTCATGCCCTTGGAGAATGAGCTGCTGCTTGGGTTAGGAGGTGAAGAGCCGTCATCGACACCCGACAGCGGCTCAGGGGTTTCTGAGCCCGTATCTGACGGGCCCTTTTTCGGGTCCTGTCGAAGCATGGACTCCATCACAACTAATCGCTCTTCGAGGGCCTCGATCCGCTGTTTGCTACGCGCCGTTATCAGCAGGAGCTGCTTTGTATCGTTTTGGTCACTTGAGAGCGGCGTGTTACCTCTTCCCAGGCCCACGCATTTTCCGGACGGCAGGATAGACGCAACAATGGCTTCGGTCCGCACAAGGTGAGCAGGTGGGCGTCCGGCCATCGCACCGTATTTTCCCGGCCCGACATCGCATACATGCCTGCGGAGAATACAGATCTGGTTAGTAGATGCGCGACCCAGGAATTCTGATCCGTCTTGAACACCTGCCTGAGAGACGCGTGGACGGCGGGTTCCCCTTGCTCTTTTCGCCGGCATCGCGTCACGAACCATTTCGGACTCGAGCAGGTCAGCCGAGGACTGGGCGATGACACATTCAGTGGTTTTTTTTTTTTTTGACTCTCATTGGTGATGTGAACTGCGTCGTTCAAGTTCGGGAGCAAAATGCATCCGGCGACACTGCGTATGGTGGACTAAACTTTGGGTGCCGGATGCAATCTGGTTCCGGGATTGCGGACCAGCGCCATTATTATGCTGAGAAATACTGCAACTGGGGCTGTTATAATAAGCGGAAACCCTGGCCTCGGAACCAATTTGCATCCGCTGACCCCCAGTCCACGTGTGTAAGCAGGACAGCCAACAGGGCATGGTATGTATAACCGTATCAGTGAAAGGGCAGCGCATGATGGCCGACAGCGAGGAATATAAAGGCCAATGGATGTCCACGACAATCTTTATCCTCAATCAAGATCAAATTCAGCCCATAGATCTCCCAGGCGTCCCCGATCAAACCCAACTCCAACCTGGTCTTACTCCCAACCTCACCGCACCTCATCATGGCAATCGTCGCAGTCGCAGGCGGCACTGGTAACGTGGGCCGAGCCATCGTTGAGGCCATCTTAGGCACAGGGAAGCACAGCGTCAAAATCCTCTCCCGAAAGGTAGTGTACTGTACCCATGGCATTCCTCTGACAGTTCCGGCTCCCTCCTGAGTTCCCCAACAGCGGCATGCTCATTAGGTATTAATGAGCAAGCATCACGCTAACCAACGATTATAAACACTAGCCCAATCCCGACCTCGAAGCAGAGATCGGCGCGCCCATTATTCCCGTAGACTATTCTGATGTCGATGCTCTCGTGCGAGTTCTCGAAGACGAAAACATCGACACCGTAGTCTCAGGTATTGCCATGCACAGCGCTGACGGCAATGCCCCAAACGAGATCGAGTTGATTCGAGCTGCGGATCGATCCAAGACTACCAAGCGGCTCATCTCGAGCCAGTGGGGCATACCCGTCACGGACGAGTAAGTGGGCGCTTTGCGAGCTGCTCGGATTCTCCCCTTAGGGGTGGCTTACACGCAACGCAGGCTCATCGGCACGATTCCGTCGGTGATCCACAAGATCAACGCCGAGAAAGAGCTGCAAAAGACGAAGCATCTCGAATACACCGTCTTCTACACTGGCTCCTTCATGGACTACTATGGCACCCCTGGCGTCGAGTCGTACTTGGCCCGTACGCCCCTAGTGTTCTGGCTGGACATCGCCAACAACGCGGCCGCCCTCCCGGGCTCCGGCAACACGCCCGCCGTTTTTACCCACACAGCGGACGTCGCCAAGTTTGTTGCTGCCAGTCTAGATCTCCCTAAGTGGGAGCCCGAGACTTTTATCTTTGGCGACAGGCTGACGTGGAATGAGTTCCTTCACTTGGCCGAGGAGGTCAAAGGTAGTGTGTTCAAACACCATTTTCCAAGGCTATTTAATTATACTAACACGGGACAGGTACCAAGTTCCATGTTGTTTACGATAGCGTGGTGAAGCTGAAGTCAGGCCGAACCACCGGACTCCCCGGCCAGGCCCCCATGTACCAGTTTCTCCCAGAGCCGGCGCTGCACGGCATGGCCGCGGCTTTTGGTCTGTGGTTTGAGGATGGCGTCTTTGATCTTAAGCCCGCCAAGTTTCTGAACGAGGCATTCCCGGAGATCAAGCCTATGACGGTCAAGGAGATGTTGGACAAGGCGTGGAAGAGATCCTAGAGTGGGTTCAAGTGGGACGCGGAATCATTCCGAATGGTGATTATCTGTCATTCCCACTGATTATTAGTGACTTAGACGCGAGATAGCACTAGTTATTGGCCAAACCATGGTTTGTTCGTCTCTAAACGCATAACAGCCGAGATAAATCTCCCTATCGTGCCACCGAGGAATGCAGATGATACACTCGAACCAACGCAATCCGAATTATCAAGAAAGGTGTCACTCAGGACGTTGCAAGGATCTGTATCCGCTGCGTTCGGCTTTACTCTGGCATCACAACGTCGGGTATCTAATGTCTATTGAAAGCTTGTTGAGTAGCTGACAAAAGGAAAACGTCGTAGATATGATGAAAAGGCAAAAACATACAACACAGGGGATTCCCCAGTCGTCACCGACCTGGGTACTGGTCCTGCGGTCAGTAGTTTATCGTTGGGAGAGCGGACGGGATCCCGAGTTTTCTACTACCTATGGCCGTATGTGCTGAGGTGTCTCCGATAGCTGTACTCATGTTGCCCGTTGTTGTCACATCCCGTCACACGACACATGTTACGCAGTCAAATACCCTTCTCCATATTCATCCCTTAGCCGGTCTTTAGCGACAGAGATACCATATGAGTGGATCAAGAGACTGCTCGAAAGGAAGGGCGCCCATCTTTCGCGGCACTCGCCAGGAGAGGCACCCGACTCTGGTGACATAAAGAAGCAGTTACAACTCCCCACCCTTTTATTTGGAATCAATCATCGTATATGCACCCGGAATCTGGATAATCACCTCTGAAAGACTACTCCATTGCAGGGGATGAGGGGAGGGAGGGGGGGGGGCGTGGTCTACCAAATCTTTCCACCGTGGGCCACTCAGTCTTTCAGCAGGGCTTAGCATACTGGTTCTTCAATGATCTTCTTCTTTTCTTTATTGGGTCATACTAGGGGGACCAGGACTCCTACCGACAATAAAGCGGTAACTGGTGATGAGCCTCAGGTCCTTGCTGCGGAACTCACGCTTGACGCCCTCGATCAACAACTGCACCTGCTGCTCCGAGTAGTTGAAGACGCGCGTGAACAGGGCAGGAGTGTGCGAGGCCACCGACATTTGCATGTGCAGCTGCTCGAAGCGGCCCAGTTCCTTGAGCGCAGGGTCCTTGGCCCAGGGGCCGATGGGGATCTACAAGAAAATAGGCGTCAGTTTACGACCCGTTGCGAGGGGCAGTACAGTTTGTCGTAAAAAAAAAAAAAAAAAAAAAAAAAACCCACCCTGATGACCTTCTCGACAACGTCTTCAAACCCAGCATCAATCATCCACTGCTTATGCCTCTTGGCCACGTTGATCTGCTTCCCGAACGCCTTGCTCGCCTCGTCCAGCCTCTCCACCCACTCCTTGTTCCAGGGCGCCCTGTGTGGGAAGCTGTCGTCGTCGCTGAAAATCCACGCATCGTACTCCTGCATCTCGCACCAGCCCCCGGGCTTCAGGTTCTCCCGCACCTGGCGGTAGAAGTTCGACCAGTCCGCCACCGTCCCCGAGATGGCTCTCCCGTGGATGTAATCGAACTTCTCGTCCTCCCGATACGTCCACTCGTCCTCGTAGTCGTCGACGTGGAACCTGCAGTTGCCCGGTACCCACTCGGGCTGGATGGGCGAGAGGTCGACGCCAAACACCGATGCGCGCGGGAACTCATCGGCCATGTCGATGGCCCAGATGCCCGTGCCGCAGCCGAGGTCCAGGATGCGGAAGTCGGCGCCGCCCAGCTCCGTCTTCTCGCCGGGCCCCGGGATCTTGAGCGGCGCCGAGTACAGCGCGCCCTGCAGCAGGAGCCGCCAGATGTGATGCTGCAGGTCGAGGCGCTCCTGCTCGGCCTCGTCGTTGGGCAGCACATACTGGCCGGACCGGTAGGCGTGGTAGCGCCGGCCGTTCTCGTAGACGTAGTTTGTGATGGAGGACGTTATCGAGCCGGTGCGGCTCGACCCCGCGAGCGACCCGTAGGCCGAGTCGGCGTCGGAGTTGTCATCGTCGAGGATGTCGTGCTGCACAGAGAGGAAGGGTTTTAATTTTGGGTTTATCAAAGTAGGGCAAGGGCAAAGTAGGCAAGTTTGAGTGAGGGCATGGAAACACATAAAACGTACGTCGATCTGCAGCGGCTCGTGAACACTGTCGTCCCCATGCTCCTCGTAGGGTTGCCGCTCAGAATCAACCCCTGGATCCGGTGACGTCGCGCTGGGAACTTCAGCTGCCGTGGAGGCTGTGGTGTTGGCGGTGGGGTTAGTAGAAGACGCCATGTCTTTTTTTTTTTTTTGTTACTTAGTATTTATTTGGCTGTGCAAACCCCCCCTGGTGCCTGGCTGAAATAATAAGCCAGTTCAAGGATCAACGTGCAGTTATTTGGGGCCAGAAGTGGGATGGGACCCTGTTGATAAGGGCTTCCAAGGCCGGGGTGGCAAAAACCCAAGCGACTGGGTCCTGTCGGTCCCTCGGCTAGTCTCGCTAGTCCAACAACTATGCAGGCCTGCCGCGCTATCGTCCCACTGTCACACCCGCCATGCCTGAACGAGACACATGCCCCGGGGCCTGCCGGCTAACTATGGGCCCACCCTGCTGCACCGACTGCCATGCTGCCCGCCGTCCTGGGACTGGACGTTTGATCACCGGGCGGGGATACCTATCCAAGTCCGGGCTAGGGCAGCATGGCAAAAAAGAGGGGGTTCTCTCGCGAGGGTGGGCGGGGACCGCGGGGTTTGGCTGCCGAGATGGAGATACAATTACAGTACTACTCCCCGAGACGGCGGACGGATAGAAACCGAAAAGGGGCGGTGAATGTATGTATGCATGTTTCAGCTTGCTGAGCCACCAGCCTGCAGCAGAGTGCCGTTGTATCGATCGTCCCACCGGAGAAACCATGGCGTCACCACCATCTGAAACTACACATGGCAAGCAGCTTGTCGTGGTGTTGGGGGCAACAGGCAACCAAGGCGGCTCCGTGGCCCGCCGCTTCCTCCGGGACGTCCGTTATGCCGTCCGCGGTGTGACGCGCAACGCGTCGTCGGCGGCAGCAAAAGAGCTGGCAGCGCTTGGGGCGGACATGGTGGAGGCCGACCTCGACGATGTCAAGTCGCTGGAGGCCGCCTTCGCGGGCGCCAATGTCATCTTCAGCGTGACCAACTACTGGGAGCCCTTCTTCCGGCCCGACTGCCGGGCTAAGGCGCAGGAGTTGGGCGTCACCTGCCGCCGGTATGCCTATGATGTCGAATATCAACAGGGGAAGAACATTGCCGACGCCGCGGCGGCCGTGGTCGACTCGCTGGCCGAGAACGGATTTTTGGTCTCGACCCTGAGCCACGCCGGCAAGTGCAGCAATGGCAAGTTCAAGGACCTCTACCACTTTGACGCAAAGGCCGACATCTTCCCGGACTACGTCGCGGCAACGCATCCGCAGCTGGCGGCCAAGATGTCGTGCATCCAGACGGGCTTCTTCACGACGAGCCACAGGATTCTGCCGGATGCTTATTTCAAGAAGGTCGGTTGATTTTGTTCCTTGGTAATCAATAGGTACCAAAGAAAGGAGACCGCCGGCTAACCTCCCCGAGAATTCCAGCTGGACGAGGGCACCTTTGAAATGCGCTTTCCCTGCAGCCCAGACAAGCTGATCCCACACCTTGATGTCAACACCGATACCGGCAACTTTGTCTACGCGGTCCACCAGATGCCTCCCGGCAAGCACTACATGGCCGGCGACTACCTCAGCTGGTCCGACTTTGCAAAGACATGGGCTAAGCTCACGGGCGCCAGTGTCAGCTACAAGGAGGTCAGCGTCGACGACATGGTGGGCGAAATCGCCGATAAGGATCTGGGGCTCGAGGTGGCCTTGATGTTTGCCTACAGCTCGGAGCCGGGCTATGACGGCCAGATGGAAGTGCTCAAGGCCGAGGATCTGCGAAAGGTGCGTTGCCAAAGGGCTCCCATGGATGGTATCGAGGTGGACTGACTTGTTCCAGGCGGGCATTGATTGCCCAATGCTCACGGTTGAGGAGTCACTGGCGCAGCAGGAGTGGTCGGCGGTACTGAGCAAGTGAAATTGGCCAACACGGCGGCAACTTGCGTTTATTAGTGCTCATAGCAAACTACCTGCCTACGAGTCGGGAGCTGCCCCATTCCTGGTTTATCTACAGCACATTGAAAGATCTGGTTTCGTCGGCGCTCTTCCGTCTGCCCATTGCATTCCTCTCTTCTCAAGTAAAAAAGTAAAACCAAGTGCCATGTATGACAATAAAGAAGGTGGTAACGGCAGCAATAAATACATCAGCATTCGAATGAAAGCTTACCTTACATAGATGGTCAGATTAAGCCACCAGCACGATAGAAAGCACGCTCGATCCATATCCATCCATCAACAGGTGTGCCGGGTTGCAGCGTCACTGATCCTTGTCAACCGTGTACCCCAAGTCCTTCGTCCTCCGTATGTACAGATTTTATTGCCCTGGCGCATGCTTGTCTTCCCCTCTAGTAACTGGTGACTGGGGACGGGCTGGGAGAGCGGTGTCCAGGAGAAGAAATTAGCAAATGAAGCGTAATTACAAACCAAAACTCAAGATATTACAAGCAAACAGAGACTTGTGTTGATTGATACCACCTAGCATCCCCCCCGCTCCACTGCATATCACCTCTAATTATGTAGAATGCCCAGCCTTACATAGTATACTCGAATACAAGAAAGCAAGAACACGATAAGGGGGTCAGGGCGCTTGTTCAAGTTAACAAGCGCCCTGTAAAACAGCTCGCGGCCCGGCACTTGGCGACAGGTTGCTAAAAATGGGGCAGCGCCGTCTGGCTCAGGGTGAGCTCATTGTTACTGTATGGACAGTAGTGAAGAAAATCTGCGCCACGTCAGAGGAGATTGGATCGTGTGGTCACATACCGCGCGGGGTTCAGGGCTAGTTCTTTGGAAACCACCAATGGGCGCAAATTTCAATATCGATGTGGCGCCAGGAGGTCAACTCAGTGACTTTTGCAACTTGATAATCATCGACGTCAATATTGAGCCGAGCCAACCCTGTCTAATCGCCAGCGGTTGAGCAGTCGGTACGGTTACATTGCACCACATCGTCCAGGCCGGAGTTTACGAAAGTCTCCGCGGTCCACCCGCATGCCGGTTGTCGGGGCGGGGAGCACGCATCATCCGTGCGTTTCTTTCCTAAAAGAATCTTGAGCGCTGCCGCCGAATTTTGATGTTTGCGGGGTCCCGGCCGAGACGAGGCGCCCGAGACGGCAGAGGCGCTCAAGTGACGGATTTCGGCCACGTTGTTGCTGTGCAAGGTTTTGCGGGCAGGGGTGAAGCAGTAGAGATACCATAAAAGTGCTCGTTGCTCTTTTTTTCTTTTTGTTTTTTTTTCTTTTCTACCACGCCGAAAACTTTATAAAAAAAAAACCAGTTCATTGTCTTTTAAACTGCGGAGTTTAGGTACTCTCAACTAGTATCATTAAGCCAACTCCAGTCCTAACAACCTCCCCCCCCTTTTTTTTTCTCTCTCCCACCAAGTTCAACAACCATGTTCCTCGACGCCATCCTCGCCCGTCTCCCCCCCGTTCCATACCTCTTCTTCTATTCCCTCTTCGTCCTCGTAAGAGCCCCCCCCCTCAGCCTCCTTTTATCTCCCCTCCCGCCCCCACCCCCCACCCCCAAACCCCCGTCCCCCACACATTCATCACCTCTTTCTTTACAAACGCCGTGAACCCTGACGACAACAACAACAGCCAATCCTCTTCACCGTCCTCCTAGCCCTGTACAACCTCTTCCTCCACCCGCTGCGCGGCTACCCGGGGCCGCTGCTCTCCCGGGCCCTGCCGCTCCCGCACGCGCTCCGCATCCGGTCCGGCCGCGGGCCCTTCCGCGTGCACGCGCTGCACGAGCGGTACGGCCCCGTCGTCCGCCTCGGCCCCAACCACCTGTCCTACACCGACGCGCGCGCCTGGCGCGACATCTACGGCCACCGCGCCGGCGAGCACCTCCACCTCAAGGAGAACGGCAAGAGCTGGCTGTTCTACCGCGAGGCCGTCGTGGACGCCGTCGGCACCCACGTGAGCATCCTCGAGGCCGACCGCGAGGAGCACGGCAGGCTGCGCCGCGCCCTGGCGGGCGGGTTCAGCGAGCGCGCCATGAGGGAGCAGGAGCCCGTCATCAGGGGGTTTGTGGACCTGCTGGTTGCCGGGCTGAGGGGCAAGGCCGAGGCCCGGGAGAAGGTGGATCTGGTCAAGTGGTATAACTGGACTACGTTTGACGTGATTGGGGACTTGGTGTTTGCCGAATCGTTTGGCTGCCTGGAAGGGCAGACGAACCACCCGTTTGTGGATATGGTGACGGGGCTGGTGGAGGAGCAGTCGTTTTTGTTGGCGTTGAAGTACTCCGGGTTTGGGAGGTTGAGGGTGGTCAAGTTTGTGGTGAATGCGGTGGTGAAGCTGGTGGCGTGGGACTCGCTGCAGAAGATGCGGGACCTGATGGGGGCCAAGGTGAAGCACCGGCTGGCGGTCAAGGAGGAGCGGACGGATCTGTTTGAGGGTTTGATCAGTAGGAGGGAGGAATGGGTGAGTACTGCCTACTTATTTACACACTCCTATTCCATGGACTCTCTCCATGATGTATGCGGATGCTGATGAGGGCTGCTGACAACCCCCCGCAGGGCCTCGACTTGGCCCGTCTGCAGAACAACGCCGTCATCATTGCCGCCGCCGGCTCCGAGACCACGGCAAGCCTGCTGTCGGGCGTTACGTTTCTCCTTCTAACCAACCCCGATGCGATGGAGAAGCTGAAGCACGAGGTGCGGTCGTCGTTCAACAGCGTCGCGGACATCACCCTCGCCTCGGTCGGCCGGCTGCCGTACCTGTTGGCCTGCCTCAACGAGGCACTGCGCCGGTACCCGCCGGCCGTCGCCAATCTCGCTCGTGACGTGCACGAGGGAGGAGAGATGATTGCGGGCCGCTTTGTTCCCGAGAATGTGAGGAGTGCAGGTGCCCGAGCCCCTGAAGGTGTGTGATACTAATGGGGGACAAAACAACAGACCATTGTCGAGATCCAGCATTACGCCATGAACCACAGTCCCCAGCACTGGCACGACCCATATACCTACCGACCGGAGCGGTGGCTGAACAAGGTGGACTGCAAGGCCGGGGAGGCCCAGGAGCGTGGGGAGAAAGACGCTGACGGAGACCGCCTGGAAGCTATGCAGGTGTTCAGCGTCGGGCCAAGGAACTGCCTTGGAAGGAAGTGAGTTTCCTTTGCCCCGAAACTGTTTTGCTGGCCGCTAACTTGGTCAGTCTCGCGTACGCCGAGATGAGACTTATTCTCGCACGCATCATCTTCGAGTTCGACTTGAGGCTTTCGGACGAGAGTAAAGACTGGCTGAAGAATGGCAGGGTCTATACCATTTGGAACAAGTCGCCGCTCCAGGTGTATTTGACGCCGGCCAAGAGGGGGTAGGTAGATACATACATGGTTGGAGAGAGAGAGAGTATGGTGAAGGTAGGAAATTAGCTGTGATACTATTATTCCGAATTAAATATGAGAGGGATATAATATGAGACTTTTATACATCCAATTTGGAACCACCTTGGCTTCCCGTACCGGCTTGGACGGGGGACCTCCTCTTAGGGCTTCTTTTCCAGCTCTTTGATCCTGGCCTCTGCCCGCTTATAGCCGGGCTCTTCCTCCAGTCGTTGTAGATAAGCCCACAGCTTGGGATACTGGTCGATCATCTTGCCCTGGCCCTTGCTGGCGCTGAGTTGGCCAACCCTCTCGCGCGCTAGCTGTAGCGGGAAACTCATAAGGATGTCTGCCGTCGTCAGGTGAGCGCCGCACAGGTAGCTCCCCTTGCCTGGGGATGTTTCCAGTTGAGACTCAAGGAATGCCAGCTGCTTGGCCATCTCAGGCGCAAGAAACGCGGCAAACATCTTGTCAACGACGCTCGAGGTAATAGGGCGGATGAAGAAGGGGATCTTGGGACTCTTTAGAACTACCGCCGTGTATTCTAGTTAGTATCGATTCGACAGTAAAAAAAAAAAAGGAAAAAAGAAAAAAAAAAGAATAGAGATCGACATACTCCCCAGAACGAGCCCCACCAGGAGCGGCGGCATCAGAGTGCCCTCGGGATAGTGCAGATAGTACTGGCAGCGCATCCATTCGTCCGTTTCTGCGCCGGCTTGCCCCTCATAGCCGTCACGATAGCGTTTCGGGGCAAGGGATGTAGTTTGGCCAAAGTTCTCGGTCAGGTACTGTGTGATGAAGCCACTCTCGGCCAGAACGACGTCCTTCTTCCCGGCTGGGCCTGTGGCATCAGGAAATGTGACGGTGACGATGGGCGATTTGCCGAGGGGGTGAATCTTTTGAAGCTCAGGGGGTGCCAACATGTCCTCTGAGCGCTGGAACAATTCAATGTCATACTGGAGGCCGAGCTCTTCCAGCAGCCAAACAATTCTCTGAGCTCGAGAGTCATTGAGCCTGGAAAGTCATCATGTCAGCATCGGCCTAGTCTGCCCGGTGTGGGTGTCGTATGTACCAGTACAGCTTGATGCTTGGCTGAGCTGGGCTTTCTTGCGAAGCTGGAGAAGCCATTGATTTGTAGTGCGAGTCGCAGCGATTAGAGAACGTCTTGAACAATCTGATGATGATATTTAGGCCACGATGGACAAATTTTTGGGCACGGCCTCTTATACTTGCATAGGTAATTACAAACCACTCAACACGACGTCACACTCATCCTTCCGGCCATATGTGGTCAGCGTCAGCCGGATCGGGAATTCGCGGATTCGCGTTCGCATTCGCCTAAAGTACCAGCGGCGCGCTGAGAATAAGCTGTGATTAGTCTTTGCAGCGGTCATTGGACCATGGCAGCAAACCCGGGCATTCCGCGATGACTATTACGCCAGAACATCAAAACAATACACTGAAGGAGGCGTTGTCATGGAAATTCCGCCGTGTTGACTCTCTGTCTGTGGAGGCGTGATAAATGGCCCCCTCCTTCGCCCCTGCAAGTTGCTGCACTCCGAGAGTCGGCCGAAGGGTCTCGATTCCTCGGAGCTGCTTTGCGTGATTTTGGACCTCTGCATCAGGACTAGCGCAACCCGGTGTCAGCAGCGCGCGCACGAGATCAAGGTTCACAAAGGCTCACCAAGTTGGGGGCCAAGCAGGCGGCCCAGGCCCACCTGCAATGGCGCTAGCTCCCCTGGCGTTCAGCGATGCTGGGAGCCTGGGACAACCCCCTGTGACCCCCAACCATCGTAAGATCGGGCCAATCACCTGCTTTCAGTGCTCACCGGGACGGGCGCCGTTTTGCGGGGTGGCTCCTCGGGTTCCTCAAGTTCCATTCTCCGCGACAGGCACCCGAGGCACCTTCCTGTCACGACATGGAGCATCCCATGTTCGGGGTCGGTCTGTTGCGTCGGCCCCCGCATCTGAGGAAGACGCCCGGCTTGGGGAGGGGTGGAGGGGGGCTCAAGATGTCATAGGTACATCTACCTACCGTCAAGTCCAGTTCAGCAATCAGTCAACCAACTCCGATTCTTACACTACACTGCCCAGTGACCCAGCACTGAGACCAACGCACCATCGCAATGTCAAACCATCCACCATCAACACCACACATCCTTCGCATTCCCGGGGAACTGCGCAACCAAATCTACGCAGATCTCCTCGTCGTTGCGCACCCCATCTGCATCTACCGAAGAGCACCAGCACCAGCACCCAACAACGATATCGACCACGACAATGACACACCACAGCAACACCAACAGGCCCCCTCCCTCTCGACAACCCTCACCTCCCTGTTCCTCACATGCCGCCAAGTCCACCTCGAAGCCTCGGCAATCTTCTACGCGCACAACAAGTTCACCCTCCCGAGCCACGCCTCCCGAGCGCCGCGCCAGTTGCAGGCCAACCTCCTCTTCCGCTTCTTCCTCGACCGCCTCGGGCCCCGCAACACCGCCTTCCTCCGCCACCTGGCCGTGCCCTTCCCCGTCGACCCGGACGAGCTGTTCCGCGCGCACCTCAACTCGGCGCCGGCATATCAGAACGGGGGGAGAGCGGACGACGGCGAGTGCTGTCGCTCGCTGGTGCCGGCGCTACGGGCGCGGTGCCCCGCGCTGGAGACGGTCGAGCTCGATGCGGGGGGGAATACCAGGTGGCTGCGCTCGCTGAGTCGGAATCCGGAGACGGTGCGGGTCATGTTTGGGCGACTGGATGAAGGGCTGAGGGCGGCGTTTCCGGGGTTGAGGCGGGTGGATTTGCGTCTTGGCGGGCCGGGCCGGAAGGGGAGGTTTGATGAGGAGGAGTCTGCCCTGGGTCCGACTGGGGCGGTGAAGAGCGAGTGGGAGTGGGTGAGGGAGATTGTGGAAGATGGGCTGGGGTGGAGAGTCACGGCTGTTGAGGAGCATCGCCGAGATGCTCCGGCGGACGTCTCAAGCTGGACTTTGATGTGGCACCCCGACAACCCGCGCCATCCCAGTTACCTCCTCTATGGACCGCCAGAGATGGCGCTCCAGTCCGAGATTCACGATCAGTGGACCAAGCGTGACCAACTCAAGGCCTATGCCGGATTCGCCATCGCATTTGCGCGGTCGCCCACCAAGGCCATCCGGGAGTGGAGAGAGGCACACGAGTGGCGAGAGTGGAAGCGGTCCATGATTGCACAGGCCGGGCCCGTCGGCATTCCCCTGTATTGCTTTGGGACGGGCAGCTCGTCAAGCACGCCTGCGAGAGCCTTGATGAGAGAGAGTTTTAAGCGGGGCGTCCGTGGCTTTCTGACTTCTCGGCGGCAGGCGGATTGAGCAGTCAATAATACCAGGCGGCAGGCTACGCATGGGCTCTTTACGATGATGGTGTTGGGGGGATTTAGGATGGGTTTGCGGAAGGCGTTGGGGTATTTTGGGGGCTACGACTACTGTCCGTCCCGGTTTGGGGAGATTTTTTGTTGTTTGTTTTTTAATCCGAGGGGCCACACTACATATGCAGTCATGCGCACGTTGGTATCCTCGCCGTCGCATTGTATTCGAAGTTGAATCACGCTTCTTGCGGTGTTCAAGACGACTTCAATGTTCCAGTCGCCGTCAGAAACATCGTGTCAACTCAACCTGTCGTCGCCAAGCTCTCCTCTCCCTTTTCCCCGCATCTTGACCTCTCCAACCCTCGGGCCATTGAAGGCGGACCGAACCAGCGCCTCCTCTCAGTGGGCCGACACTGCAGGCCCCTGAATTGCCCGGTGAGGCTAGGGTCACATCAGCGGTGATCGCCCAGCCAGCCAGGACCACTAAAATTAGCCCCCGGGCACCAGCCTGACGTCCGCCTAAGACCAACCGTCACCGCCGGGGTTGCATCGGGGGCGTGATGGTTCAGGCACCCCGCGCTCGAGGGAGTCAAGGGATGGCGCAGGGCTGAAAGTTCACTTATCCTCCTCTCCTCACCCTCGCTGCGACGAGAATCAAGGAGCCCCTTATGCAGTCAACTGGACCTAAACAGAGAGAGAAAAGCCGCCCAGACCGCCAGTGCAGCCACCCCGTGCGCTAATCTCGCGGTCACTTTCTATCCCTGGCCGACTTGTACGACTTGTGCAGGGTGCGGGTGGATTCCGGCGCGGCGGAAATCCCCATTACGAACTCAAGCTGGGCTCTTTCTGGTCCAGTCCAGCCGGTTCAGCCCATCAAACCTCCGATCTACACTCCACACTCTCCTTTCCACGTCCCACGTGTGCCTCGCAGCGTCACCCAAGGCTCCTCCCGATCCACCTTCCCCAGAACCAGCTGTCCCCCATCCTGAACGGCCCATCGCGTTGCATTCCGGACTGGAGACGCAATCTCCCCGACGTCCCATGCAGGAGTCAGCCGACGATAGGTACCCAACGATGCAGTTCGCTCCAACCCCGCTCGTCACCACCGTCACCCTGCTCCTCGCGTCCGAAACCCGAGTCTCCACCCTCGTCGAAACCGCCTTCGGCCTTGCTGCGTCCGACCAGGATCACGGCAACGGGGATGACAGCGGGGACAGAGGTTGGGATGACAGCAGCCACGGTAACCGCCGAGAGCGAGGGCGGAAACGCGCCATACGCTGTCGTCACAATCTAGGAAATGTCCGCTGGGTGCTAGAAGAGTTCAGATGGACCTTGGAAGAGTGGGATGGGTTGGCGGTTGAGAGAAAAGCGATGGTGGAGGTGCGAGAGGTGGCCGCTGTGCTCGGGGCGGGAGTCGTCTTGTTCAACGGTGTGGAGGGAGCGATGAGGGAGTTGAAGAGGCTGTACGAGATGGAGGCACAAATCAAGAGCATAGAGCAAACTGGGGAGGGAAGCCCGACCGCCAAAGACAAAAACGTGCTCAGGTTACTGAGGCACGATACAAGGGGGGAGATGCGGGAGATGATGGGGGGGTTGGATGATTTAGGGGACGCGCTTTGCCAGGTTATGAAGGTTTTGAAGAGGCAGGTTCCTCTTATCCTTTACCTCATGTGGTGAACCCGTATCGTACTAATAATGATTTTGCAGTCGTTCCGATGACACCGCGACCATGAAGCGGGAGAACCTGCGTGCCTCGGTGGCCGCAATTCTAGGACAAGACAATGCACTATCAAGGGAGATCAAGAGATTATATCCGGAGCCAGAGGTTGGACTGGGCCGTCGGGAGGCTGGAGCAGACGCTGCCTCGATGTCAGATGGATCATCAGTTGGACGAGATACACCCCGGACCAGCGCATGCACAGACTACCGTCCGAGTCCGAGTATTGTCTTCCTCGATGACTCTGACGACTCCGACTCGGAGGCTGGACCGCCAACCCCATCCTCATCACAGTTCTCGTTCCCTGACACGGCCATCGAAGGACGTCTAGATACTCTGGCCGACATCTCCAGTCTCGACGACGTCCTGGTCCCAGTAGCCGCGCCTCCTGACCCAGCGGCTCCAAATACCAGCAACAACACCCCCGCGCCCACCCTCCCAGGACCTCCTCACCGGAACTCCGCCTCCCTCAAAGTCATCACCGTCTCCACCACTGGCGTCGACATCTCCCCGCTCCCACAAGACTTCAATCCCTCCTCCCTACCCCAACGCACACGCTACTCCGCCCTCTCGGCCGACGCAGTCTTCCGCGTCCCCGAAGTAAGCGACAAGATCGTTCTCGACTTCTTCCACCGCGCCATCCGCGTCTCCCGCTTCGCCCCGTGCTTCGCAGACGGGAACAAACCGGCCGGCTGGTCCGAGCGCCAAACGTCACAGCAAAAATTGGAGAACCTCTCGTCGCGGAAGCTGCGGGAGCTCTGCACGGACTTGTACGACGAGCTGGTCAGGCGGAATGTGGAAGATCAGAACAAGGGGCGGCGGGGCAGTGCGGCGAGGAGGAGGTTTGTCGAGCCGGAGGGGTTGGATATTAAGAGGTTGTATGCGCGGGGGAAGTTGGCGCGCATGGAGGATGGGCCGTTGGCGAGTTTTATGGCGGTTGTGTTGGAGGAGTTGGAGCGGAGGAGTCAAGGGCCTGAGGTATGGCCGCAGGGCCCGGCGAGGGGGTCGGTCGTTGCTGAATTGGATGTGCCGGCGGGGATACCATCCGATGGACAAAGGTGATCCGTGATCCCGTGTACGACAGACGCTATTTTATCCAGCATGGACTAGCGTGGTGTTCCAACCCATACCCCTGAATCAGGCACACTGCTGCAGCAGTGTGCATATACTCTCGGAACTGCATTCTTCGAGTATTCCACCACCTATCAGAGCATTGCAACCTACATTCACTACTCTGACTATTATTTGGTAGTCGAAGCGGGGTGTCTTTCATTGTCTGGCGATCAATGACGAGAGCGTCGTCTGAGTGACATCATGGCCCCCTCCCTTCCCCTATAAGCAACTACATTACCACGCTCACCTCATACACACCTCATCAAGGCGCCTACAACTCTTTCATAAACACCTTTCTCAGTGTGATTGCAACAAGCCTGAAACCCAAAGTCACCAAAATGGCCGCCGTTCTAATGCCCCATGTCGGCGCGAAGCCCCATTCGATCCACGAGTACGCTGGCCTCGCCAAACCGCCTCACCTCACCCGCCTCGAATCCGCCACCCACAAGACAGGCCATGTCGAGTCCCTCAGCATCGACGTGGACGACGCCAAGGGCGGCTTCGTCCCGGCTTTCCTGCACCTGCCGCCCGACTTCTTCACCAGCCCCCCTCCCCCTGCCGCCTCGGGCGGGACAGCCGCCGCCAAACCACCCCAGACCGCCCTGCCCCCGCACCACCATCGCACCGCCGCGATCCTCCTCTCCGGCGCCGGCGGCGGCGTCACAGGGCCCAGCTCCATCTACCTCTCGCTCGCCTGCAAGCTCGCCACCCTCGGCCGCGGCATCCCCGCCCTCCGCCTCGACTACCGCTACCCGGCCGACCCGGAGCCGTGCGTCCACGACGCCAAAGCGGGCATGGCCTACCTGCGCGACATGTACGGCCTGGACCGGTTCGTGCTGATCGGCTGGTCGTTTGGCGGGGCGGTGGTGTTCGGCGTCGCGGCGGACGATCCGCGCGTGGTGGGGTGCGCGACGGTGGCGAGCCAGACGGTCGGGTGCGACGGGATCGCGAAACTGGCCCCCCGGCCCGTGCTGCTGCTGCACGGGAGCGGCGACAACACCCTCTCGGTGGGGTGTTCGCAGCGGCTGTTCCACCGGTATGGCTGCGGCGACCGGACGCTGCACGTCTTTGAGGGCGACAACCACTCGCTGGGCGGGAATGCGGAGCGCGCGGAGGAGATGCTGTGTGAGTTTGTGGCCAGGTGTGCCGGGGTCCGGGTGGACGCGCGGGAGAGGAGGGATGTGGTGGCCGCGGAGTTGGTGGAGGATGGGGAGAGGCACGCGCTGATGGAGAGGGGAGGGGATCTGAGGGCGCCGGAGAGGGACGATTAGCTTGCTGCTGTGGATCAAAGGTTGGAAACTGGGATGACTACTGTATGTACGATGGACAATATGCTGTGGTACGAGCAGTATATATTTGGTGTACTGTATTCGCACGGGATAGGGGGCATTGACGCTGTAGGGACTAGGGATTCAGGGGCAGACTGTGGGGCGGGCCACGACATGTATGTATGTATGTATGTATGTATATACGAAAGTAGGGCGGCCGCATAATGGAAAAGCTGAATTTCCCATCGTCTTTGCATGGTCTTGTATTGGAATTTGGTCTCCCAAGACAAAGCTCGACGTTCCCCATCCCGCTTGACGGCGCTTGTATGTACATATGTACTGCCCTTGCCTGCCTGCGGGGAAGCCCAGGGATTAAGAAAACCCACTGCTTCCGAGCGCCGCAGCCGAAGCCGTGTGGAGTGCGGGGAAAATGGACCCCGGCTGTGCCCGGTGAACGCTTATAGTTACACTCTTCCCCAGACCCCTGCGGCCGCCACCCTCCGGGGACAGTCGGAGCAGCCCCGGACGCGGCAGGACGGACCCAGCCAGCACCGGGTATGCTTTGGCTCGGTCAAGGCTCTCGCGGCGATCCAAATCGCGAATCCGCGACGGATATCATGTCACTTATGAAGACGCAAACGACAAACGACTACTAGTACACATGCTTCAGATGTGGCCACTGGCACCGGCCTGTTCCAGGTCTATATCCTCACTTCCCGACACCATGACCCCAGAAGCTGAAAAGGTCGACGTCCTCATCTGCGGCAGCGGTTCGGCGGGCCTTTGCGCCGCCGTTTGGCTAGCCCGCTTTGGCATCAACTACCAGGTTCTCGAGCGCCGAGACGGCCCGCTCAAGATCGGTCAGGCCGACGGCGTGCAAACCCGGACGGTCGAGATCTTTGACAGTTTCGGCATCGCTGAGGACCTGCTCAAGGAGGCATACCATGTGCTGGAGGTTGCGTTTTGGTCGCCTGACCCGGATGCGGAAGGCGACGTCAGGGGTATCAGGAGGACGAGGTATGCAGCGGATAAGGAGACCGAGATCAGCCACCAGCCGCATGTGATTCTCAACCAAGCGCGGCTGAATGCGCTGATGATGGGGGAGTTGGGCGCGGCGCCGCCGGTTGAGTATGAGTGCGAGGTCAAGGGAGTAGAAGTCGATGAGGCCGCCGCGAAGGACCCGGATGCATATGCCGTGCGGGTTACAGCGGTGAAGAATGGGAGGGAGAAGTTTTACCAGGCAAAATACGTGCTAGTAGGTAGTCTCCTTATGGTCCGCCTTCTATGTTTCTCTTCTCACTCTCATCTCAGGGCTGCGACGGCGCACACAGCGTCATCCGCAAGTCTCTCGGCTTCAGAATGGTTGGCGACAGCACCGACGCCGTCTGGGGCGTCATGGACATCTACCCGCGCACCGACTTTCCCGACATCCGCAAGAAGTGCGTCATCAACTCGGCCGCAGGCAGCATCCTCATCGTCCCGCGCGAGGGCGACTCCATGGTCCGCTTCTACACCGAACTGCCAGAGGGCACCAAGGTCAGCGACGTGAGCCTCGAGAACCTGCAGAACCATGCCCGGAAGGTCTTTCAGCCATACACGATGGATTTTGCCGAGACGTTCTGGTGGTCGGCTTATGCTATCGGCCAACGCCGGGCGGACTTCTTCCATCGGGACTTCCGCGTCTTCTTGACGGGCGATGCCTGCCATACGCACTCGCCCAAGGCTGGCCAGGGAATGAATGTCAGCCTGCAGGACGGCCACAATATCGGCTGGAAGCTGGGCATGATCCTCAAGGGGCTAGCGCGTCCGGAACTGATCGAGACGTATGTTCTCGAGCGAGAGCGGACGGCTACGGAGCTGATCGACTTTGACCGGGGTTTCACGAAGCTTTTCAACTCCAAGTACCGCGAAGACCACGGTGTCACGCCGCAACAGGTCGCGGAGCAGTTTGTCAGGGCGGGGAGGTACACGGCCGGGCAGGCCGTCACCTACGATGCTTCGGCTATCACGACAATCAGCGAGAACGACAAGGGGATTGCGTCCAAGGTTACGGTTGGCATGGCGTTTCCCAGCGCGCAAGTTGTGCGGTTCTGTGATGCCAAGGCCATGCAGTTGGTAAAGGGGCTCCCTGCGGACGGGCGGTGGTACGTCGTGGTCTTTGCAGGCGACGTGACGCAGCCAGATGCTGCGTCAAGGTTGAAGCACGTATGTGTGGTCCGATGTAAGAAGAAGATTCATCCAGGCGCTTCTGGCTGACAATGGTGTCACAGGTTTCCCAGACTCTCGAGCAAACCGCACAGCAGTTTACGCCGCCAGGAGCTTATCCAGATAGCGTCATTGATCGCGTCTTGGTGATTGCGTCGGACAGGACAAATGTCGAGCAGGAGGAGATTCCCGAGTTCTTTACTCCTGTGACGGGCAGATGGGGGATGAAATGTGAGCTAACGCCCGTCGCCATGCATCTCTTGACGCCCCCTAATGAACTGCCACTAACTTCGGACCAGGCTTAACCAAGGTGTATGCCGATGAAGAGAGCTACAACTCGGGCCATGGGCATGCATATGAGGCGTACGGGGTGGACGCCCAGAGAGGTGCGTTGGTGGTTGTGCGGCCAGATCACTGTGAGTATAATTACCGAGAAGCCCAACAACAACCGGATGCTATTAGGTACGAATACTGACCCATGCTTCAGATGTGGCCAAGGTTGTGCCCCTGAATGAGCTTGATTCTGTAAGGGAGTTCTTTGAAGGCTTTTTGATTCCGAGCAGGTCCTAGATTGGTAGAATACAACCGACTCCTTGCCACGACAGGCCCCCAATATTTACCTGCTTCCAGCGTTTGCTATGATGTATTGAGCCCTATTTCCTGCGCTTCCCGAACAATGCCCGTTGCTGCCCAGTGCATTGATCAGCCCATATATGATTGGCTTTTGGCATTCCCCAGACTGAAACTGTCGGCCGTCGCTGTCAACCACATGGCAAACATGTCAGCCATCGATACAGCGAGTCACGAGTGCGCCGCCACTCGCTAATGAGAAGTGCTTTCGTCCGCCATCAGTGCTTCCGCGGCGAAAAGACCCGGACAGCCTTGTTTTTTGGCCAGAAAGGCAACTGTATTGGCTATTGATTGGCCTTGGCACCGGCTGTGCTGGCCACCTGCAGACGGTCCTAGCTGCATAACAGACGCGGACGGATGCATCAGTTGGGCGAACAGAGCAGCACCGGTCAAGGCTGCCAACACGAAGGCGGCCATGGGGTTTTACGTTTAACTGCCAACGCCCGTCACTGGGCATGGTAGGCCTCAACCTCGGAACACTTTGCTCTTACTTCCACACAATCAACCGTATTTGATGTTGAACGATATTGCCTACCCTACAACTCCCCACTGAGACACCGCAGTCGACAGATTTCACTATCGCCATGCTTGCTGGAAAGAAAGCGAAGATAGGCCTGTGCCCGGATCTTCTCAGCCATCGAGAGTGCTGCACCCGAGGCTGCACCTACTCTCACAAAAGCAGCAAAATCAAGTATTGGCGGGGGAGCAATGCAAAGATCACATGTCCCCACGGCAGGGACTGCTCGTTTCTCATCACCGGCAACTGCGTGTTCTTTCATCGAGAGGAAGACCGCGTGCGGGAGGTGAGACGTCAGCATATGGAACGCATCGCTGAAGTGACCGGCGGCTTGGTCGACCTGGAAATCGTGACGGCCGAACATCTGGCAGTGGATGGCAACTTTATCGGCATCACGGACGACCGGGACCTCGCCAGTTTTAATAAGATTTCTGACAGCGAGATCGCCGTCCCTGGTTTGTCCTTTGTCCTTCCCCCTTCTCGTATCATAGCGGTCTTCTCCCGGCGCTGACGCGACCTTTGGCACAGGCTGCCCTCCCCAGTTCCACCCACTGGTGCAACCTGTCAAGATCCCACAAGACTCCGGCAACAAGGCCATTCCCGCCACTTTCCCTCGATACACCCACCCGCTAGAACCCCTGTTGCGATCTGTCGAGACAATGCAGCCAGGATTCGACATCCTCGAGTCCGTCGATGTGGTCAGCAACGCGGGCAATTTGCGCAAGCTGTTCGACCTTCTTTGCAACACGACGTGGATGCTAGAGCGGTACGACGTAGAGGTGAGGGGAACCACGCTGCTGATCTCTCGCTGGAACGACGACCCGAACCTGGCACGCACGTATGGCCGGGGGGCCGGCTTCGAAAGGGAGACATGTCGGTATGCCCCCGACGATGACCCGGTTCTTCGGCGCAGCGCGAGCCACCACCGCGTAGTAACGTACCGCTTTGGTGGGCTGCAGTGTCTCGTTCAGTCCGAAGTAGATGCATACTTCTGCGACTGCGGCCACTCTGGCTCGGAAGCTTCCCCGTTGCCCTGCAGCCGCAGCCGCCCTGGCCACCCTCTTACCAGCCCTCCGAACCCGTTGTCTCCGGCTACCGTCCCCTCGGCCCTTACCCTCGGCGATCAAGGCGACAGCCCGGTTGACACCGCCGCCAGTGCTCCTACCTCCCCACTCAAGATCTATCACGTCGGTCGTCGCGTACCCTCTCCATGCCTCATCGAGATCAAAACGCGGAACGGGCGCACCCCTCAACGCTCCACTTACGAACCCCAGCTCTACTTCTCTCGTCGCAAGCAGCTCTACCTCGCCAAGCACGACAGGGGTTTGTTTGAACCGCGGCGAAGCGTCGCGGTGGGAGATTCGGAGGCGCACTTGAAGGCCTGGGAAGAGCAGGAACAAGCTACGCTGCAGAAGCTGGCGGCTCTGCTGGTATTGATACGAAACGGGGCGCGGGTGCTGAAGGGGAGCGGGGTGGAGAGGGTCAGTCTGGTTTGTGGGTGTGATGGCAGCGGGCGAGATGAAGGCGTGATGGTGAGGTTTTGTGTGAGCACAGAAGGGAAAGGAGAGGGGCTGTTGCCACCTTGAATGCGCCTCTACTCGGGGTCATTACCCCGAGGGTGCGGGAATCGAGGGTCTGAGAAAAGTCCAGATGGTGGAATCGAAAGGGGGGGGAGGGGGGAGATGTGGGGAAGATGATTAACAGATGCTAATATATATCAGGATAATTAGGTAGTCTAGCTTCATACATAAATCTATGATAATGCCGTGCCTGTCGCAACAAAAACAAGAATAGCCCGAGCTCATCCAAGTCAACTCTAGATCCTAAGAACATGTACACACACACACACACACACACACATATATATATATATATATATCCAACCCAACCCCTTCCAAGCCAGCGACTAGTAACTAATGACGGCCGCCTTCCCAACCCACTTCCCCCCGCCCTCGACGCAGTTCTCAAACACCCACTTCCCCACATCCTCGCGACTGATAGTATACCCCACGGCCGCGCCCTCCCTCTCCCCCGTCACGGGATCCTCCATCGCCTCCCGGACCAGCCCCTCGGTCGCCGGGCCATTCGTGTAGAAGCTCCCCCGGATCAGCGTCCACTCGGCCATCTCCCCGCTGTCCATGACCACCAGCCGCTCCATGGCCTTCTTGTCCTTGTGCGCCGTGTGCAGCAGGCCCTTGTACAGCGGGACCATCAGCAGCGGGACGTCCCGCCCGTGGTCGCTGATCCCCGTCGAGCTGACCGCCACGAGACGCAATTTGGCTGTCGCCGCCGTCTCCTCGCGGCTGCGGCGGCGGCGGAGCGCGGACAGCAGCGCGGCCATGCCGTGCTCGCAGACGTGGGGGTCGTCCATGCCGCGGAGGGTCGGGCGCGCGCCGATGGAGAAGATGACGGTGTCGACGGGCCGGGACGGGTCGGCGGGGTTGCGCAGGCATTCGGTCAGGACCGCGGCGTCGTGCGCGTTGCCTTGGACGAGGTGCAGGTTGGGAGGGCTGGTGGGGAACTGGGCGAGGAGTTTGGCGGGCGTGCGGCAGAGGGCTAGGCAGGTGTGGTTTGCGGCGAGCGCGCGGCGGAGCGTCGACAGGCCTACACCGCCCGTTGCGCCGAGGAAGAGGATTGTTTTGGGGGATGACATGATGGTTGTCTTGACCGAGGCGTTGTGTGATGTTTCTTTTAATTTGGGGGGAAGGTAATCTGAGAGACGAGCCGTGTTTACGTCAGACAGAGCGTCGGTTGCTATCGTCAGATGGTCAGATGCTCAGTCTGCTTGTATTACTGCGCGGATAATGGTGTGTGTGTGTGTTCGGATGGGTGATGCTTCAGACTCGGTGTGTCCCTCGTGGGAGTCCGACGCTCTTTTATCCTCCTCCTCATTTTTTAACCGGCTGAATCCTGCCATCTTTGGTGGTGTCCGGTGACGTGTACTGTTGGAGGATGTCGGAGGAATGTTGAAAGAAAGTCGTCGACGCCACGAAAGGTAAGCCTCCGGCCATGGCGATGGACAGTCGAAGTGCCCGGGGACATGACGCCGAAGGTCTGTACCATTTGCGCGTTCCGAGCCGGCAGTTTGCCAAGGGTTCCTCCGGCTCCCCCGCAATGATCCGCTGAGGCGTTTTTTAGGGCCGATCATTGGACGCCATCGTCGTCCCGGCCCCGACTTGGCAGACGCCATGGATCTGGCATGGCTCAGCGTGGCCCCCCTGACCGATCCCTGTGGCGACAGGGGAAAGAGAAAGGAAGGCCAGGGGGGGGGGGGAGGGGCTACTTCGTATACTACAGTAATGCCTAACCCTGAGCATTTCAGTGGTGACCAACCCTTGAAGGAGGAAATGCGCAGTCGAGAACGTTTATTCGTGAATGACGCGGCAGGACTCCTTCTCTGTCTCGGAAATGCAATGCTCCATCGCTGACATCGCCCTCAACACACGCCCTTTGCGAGCTGAGGTCCAGCCCTACGCAGTATAGTGGATTGCCGCTTTTGCCTGCCCGCAGATGGCGCCCTGCATACTGAAACCCTATATTGGTTGGAGGGTGCCATCGTCTCAGACCTGGGCCCGCACTAATAATCCCGCGTGTGCTGACCCCCGCGCAAGCTGGAGCTGGAGGGGTCACCAACACCGCGAGCATCTGTTAGTGTGAAAATGCAACGCCCGCTAAGGGGGGGGTAGGGTGGAACGGGGGGAACGGAGAGGGGAGGAGGGGAGGAGGGGACCTGACTGCAAACGGACAATGCTCGGTTCCGACAGCTTGGAATGGACGTGTGATGAGCAACATCTGCGCGCATATGGCCTGATAAGAGTCGAAGGAGGCCTGCACGGCAGCGGCGCGTCGCCAATGAAGCCCATCTCTTCGCCCAACACGAGTCTCAATTAAGCCGAGCTTGTGGTGTGGAACCCCGGAGAGCGGCTGCGGCCTGCAGATAAGGCAGGTGTCGAAGCAAGCCGCCGCCCAGCGTACAATCAATCGAAGCCAGAAAGGATTGCGGGAGTTAGGTGCATGGGGGAAGGGGAGGGGGGGGGGGGGATTTTGTGCATGGCGCAAGCTTACCGTCGGCTTGACTGCCGAAGTTGTACAGCACAGTAAAAAAAGGCTATCTGAGACCCAATAGCTGAGTCTGACATGAAAGGTGTACCATACGTGTAAGTCACAATCAGCAAATTGCCTGTCCAATCACGCCATTCTTGGCAGACGGAACTGGAGACGGGCAAAGTGTGTGAGATGTGAGTGTGTGTCTTTGTCAAGCAGCCCCCGAGATCCTAAACTCGGTCCTGAACCTCGGTCGTGATGACTCGCACCCTGGGGAGGAAAATGAGCGAGGTTCGACGTTGGTGGTGACCTGCCATGCTATGATCCATGTTGCTGACTAGTGACCAACGGAAGAGCTGGCCCTACTCAGCCATAATCCCGGGCCGCGGGTGGTTGGCTCGAAGCGTCCGGCCGCATCAACCCCCCCCCCCCCCCCCCGTGCGGCCGTGCCCCCCTACGCAAGGCTATGTGCTCCAAGTCCCGGAGTGTGTCCCCGAACCCCAAATTGCAGCTCCAACACCTGCGTGCCAATCACGGCGCCTCGCTCTCACTTTGTTCGGAAATTGCCAATTTTGGGCCTCATGACCACACTGGCGGTCTACCGCTGCCACGGGTCCAGCTATATTGGCGACTACGTGGGGGAATAAAGCGCCGCCTACCACGTCGTGACCGTTCCCGCGCCGTTGGGGGCTTTGTTTGTACGACTTCAGACCACGCACACGCCAAGGTTCGCTTTGATCCGCCCGCGTTGCTCAGCGTATTGTGCCGCAGTCATGCAGGCGGCAGAGATGCCATTCTTTATTGTTCTCCAGATTCCAAAAAACCACGGAGCCTCACCGACACCACAGGGCTCTAGTGGCGGCGATGCTCTCATCCTACATCCCATCTAATCAACACCAATTGCTAATCCGCAACGTTAAAAAATGTCGGCCACAGCCGTCAGCTCGCACCCGCGGGCGGTCCATCCTGCATTCTTGACATGGGCGGACGCACCACTGCTCCAAATACCCAGCCTCGCCGCCGCGCACCTGCTGTCGTTCAACGCCATCGAGGGGAATCAGATCCAAGACGCTCCGCGGAACGGAAACATGCGGCTGACACGTCCTTCCAGTAGTTGGAGAGCCGGGCTGCTGCGCATCGAGGAGGAAGCCCGCATCTTGGAACTGGATGCTCGGGCTCAGGACGAAGGACAGCGGAATGGGAGTGGCGGTCAGCCCGAGGCGGACGGAAACGGCACGGTCTGCGTGCTCCGGAACAGGCTTGACGAGATCCTGTCGGAAATGGTTATTGTTGTCCCTTGCAAGGACGAAGAGCTTTCAGTCATTAGGGGTGTCGTTTCTGCAATTCCAGCGCGTTGCCTCGTCGTCCTAGTTTCCAACTGCCAGCGGAAGAATGACGACGACCAGTACCTGCAGCAGGTAGCCATGGTCAAGGCCTTTGGCGGATACGGAAGGCAGATGCTGGCCATCCACCAGAAGGACCGTACGGCGGCCGCTGCGTTTCAGGCATCTGGCATGTCGGACCTGCTCGACCCGGTCGACGGCACAATACGTAACGGTAAAGGGGAGGGCATGCTGCTGGGCATCGCCCTCGCGTCGGCCTTCTGCCCGAGACAGCGCTACATCGGGTTTGTCGACGCGGACAATCTCCATGCCGGATCGGTGCATGAGTACTGCAAGGCCTTTGCTGCCGGCTTCGCGACCGCTCAGTCTCCGGCGCGGGAAGACACCATGGTCCGGCTCCGGTGGTCATCCAAGCCCAAGATGCGCAACAACGGGCGGTGGGACTTTGTCACGGAAGGCAGGTGCTCGAGAATTGTTAACTCGTGGCTCAACAAGCTGTTTGTCCCCACTGCTGCGGCGCAGCCTCATGGAAGTCACAAGGGGCAGGCGGATGTCAACAAAAACAGCCCCTTTGTTACCACGGGCAACGCAGGTGAGCATGCCATGACCCTACATCTCGCGCTCAAGCTGAGGATGGCGGCTGGTTATGCCATCGAACCCTTTCACTTTATCGACCTGCTGGAGCGACACTTGAAGGGCTCGAAAGGAGGGCAGCACGCGGGGGCCGCCCACAGCACTGGCGGCGCACCCCATTCGACGGCGGCGCCCCTGGAGAGACCGGTCCGGGTCGTCCAGGTTCGCACGCTCAGCGCCCACTTCCACCGGGCGTCGGGCGACGAGCACATCCGCCGCATGTGGGCCTGCGGACTTGGGTCCGTGTATCACGGGCTGGCGCCGTATCGCTCCATGCCGGGTTCGGACGACGGAAGCATCTCCAAGCTGCGCGAGGAGATGCACGCTTTTGCGGTCGAGGATGGAGGCATTGACGGCACGACAGGAGAGCTCCCGCAGCCAAAGGTCTACCCGGCTCTGGAGAGCATCGACATGGCAAAGTTCCGCAGCGTGCTAGAGTCCAACCTGGAAATCGGTACCCTGAGAGCTTTTGGGCTCGCTGCCAGTTGTGGACACTGGCAGATTTAGAGGTTCGGTGGTTTTTCTCAACCTTTTCCATTCCTGCATTCCTGCATTCCGTTGGCCTTGGTTTCTACTATTACATCCATACCTGGGAGTTTTGATTCAACCCTTCTCTTTCCTCGTGGCACTATTAGAGAAGAAAACACGGTCGCAAGACGCCCTTAATCCGTATACCCCAGGAATTAGGCAGATAATGTGCGATTCTGGCAATCAGAAGCACTTTTAATAATCATAACACCGGGAAATGCTGTTTTCAGAATGGTGGTGAAGAACGACGTGAGCGCAGCAGAAGTTGACTATAGTTGAGGGCTAATCACCGGTTGCATCCCGCGACAAGACAAAACCCCCTGAATTGAAACCGCATAACTGAGCAGTTGAAGCAAGCAGGCGCTTTTTTGATTTCCATTCCGACGGCAGTTACATGACCGCCTGAGTACCAAACACCTTCGAAAGATCGCCACATCCCCCCGCCAACCCGGAACTGCCCTCCGCCATGCACCGATCCATCGTCTTCCTGGACTGTTGCGGGTGTTGAGTGCCGGGGGGCCGGTGCACGCCGTTGCAAGGCTACGGTGTTGCTGCCGCGTCGGCGGGTGAGGTGGGATTCATTTCTCCGACGAGCCGTAGATGATTAGAAGGGTGTGTCCTCGCGGAATTCACTCGGTTGCGAGAACGAGGAGGTTGTCGTTGGTAGAGTCCACGGAAGAAGGCGGAGTGGAGACCGAGACGGCGGCCAGGAGGGCGGCGAGGGTGGGGGGCCTGCGTTCATTTTAAGTGGTGGTGGTGGTGATGTTGCTCGCTGTATCAAGGGGTGTTTTTGTTGAGTCTTGTTTGTTTGTAAACTTGCGTGAAGAGTACACTCGGGTGCGGCGTTTGTTGTTGGGCTTCATGGAGGAGAGTTCTCCCTCTTTCGGACGGCTGAGACGAGAACGCTAATTATATTGGGCCCCCATCTCGAAAGCGATCCCTGCGACGCCCGCGGAGTGAGTTCCGCCTTTCGTTTCATTCTCTTCGTCCCGTCAACTCCGGTGGAGAATATTGACGGCCCCTGATACCCCTGTCGCTTCCGATTCAAGCCGAGCGGTAAATACTTTCGCCAAACGTGGGGAGATCAGGAGTTAGCGGCGGGTTTGAGCGCCGACCTTGGAAGGTGTGACGTTGGGATTCAATTCCTTGACCCGGTGCTGGTTACACGACAGGAGGTTCACTTTGTGTCTTTGTGTCAGTGAATTGAGTGGGTTCCCGAGTTGAGAGCCACACGGGCATGCACTCGAAGTTTCACAGGCATCTTAGAGGGGATCGATCCCCGTGTTGACGAGCTGTCCCTCGTGCTTCCTCTCTGTCTGTTTGATGGAACAGACGGAGAGTCACATTGATTAACCTCAATTTCTCTGCGGGTGTGAGTTATAGCCACTCAGGCCATGTCTGTCCATCGAGACAAACTCCTCCCCTCTTCCACAAAATCCATGGCTGGCGGCTGCTGTTAGGGGCAGACCTAGCCAGGATTCTGAGTAGTGTAATGAATAAGCGAACGTTCTATATAAACGAGAATTGCTACAAAGTTCTCCCAGGCCTATCTCGCAAGCGTTTGCTGGACCAAGTTAAACAAAGGCGCGCCTCGCTAGATTTGGTGTAGCCAAAAAGGTTGACAACAAGTGATAAAAGGGCGTTCCAGTCTGCTTTTATCATAGCGATGGGCCGTTTGTGTTCCGGGCTTTTATTACCACGGAGGTCTTGGAGCGCCGAGACACGGGCCAAATTGCTCATTGCCAGGTATGCATACCTACATACATACCTGAATTACCAAGTCCATACACCGAGCCCTTCTCTCCTACCCACCACTCCAGCATGCTGCATGGAACCTTATCAGCGCCTGCGGCAACGACCAGCCCAATCATCAACCAAGCATAGCCCCCAATCACGGAATTTGAGCAATCTGATGCAATCAGGCTCGCTGTTAGTGATTAAAGTTGGCAGATCATCGGAAGGCTCTGGGGGCTGAAGATTTTTTCCATTCAGACTAGTTAGTGTAAGTAATTAGCCATTATTTTTCTTGTTGAATTTACCTACCTCTACCTAATCAGGTAGCTTGCATGTATGCAAAGCTGCCTGGCTACGCCACACCACCCCTTTGCTCACGCTGATAGGGCGCGCCTCGCGAGAATAAAGCGGCAAGGCTCACCCGGCTCATCCGCGAGCACGAAAACAGGGGCGCGCCGGAATGATGGTCCCTCTACAGACCACAACAAGACGCCCGCTGGACGTGTATGGGCGCTCCTTGATCAACAAGGACCCTGACTGTCATCTTCCCCCGGGACACGACGGCTGGTCGGCAAACCTACTTCGCCAAGCTGCAACCACGCCCATCTCTACCTCGACACGCATCGTCTCGAGGCAAACGAACGTGTCTACGGAGTGGCGCTTCTACGTGGACCCTCTCCGTCGATCACTGGGCGTCGGCGGACTTGTGGTGGGATGCAGTGCCAAGGTTTTGTTCGTGTCGGCGTGTGCCGTCCGTTGCCTGAACCTCACCACAGCCGGTTCCGCCACCGCGAACTCGACTGGGCGCCTCCATGCCATCTCAGATCCGCTCTGCGCTTGGATAGGTGATAGGTTTGGCGCAACGCCGCCTTGAGGAGCCCGGCGATATTTCGGACCCCTTGGGCGCCCAAATAACGCCCGTTGGTGAGGTGTCCCCCCGACACACGAGAGGGCCGCGTACGTGCCAGTTGGGTCGAAGCTCGCTTCATCAATGAGCATAACCTAAATCAGCTTCTCCTCAAGCGGCCCACTGTGTGGAGGGGTCAGGCTGAGCGGTCTGACCGAGGCTTGATCGGGAAGCGGTGGATGTGTGTACCGCTGAGGGGAGAAGAGCGCAGCATTACAGGTTGTGCAACCCCACGGCTCTCCCGGCGGTCCGGCAGTCCGACCCCCTAAGGCGCCACCGCTAAGACGAGGCGAATCGCCAGTCCCAGCGCGCGAGCCCCACCATCAAAGAGCCGACGTGGCGGATCAACTTCGCCCTTCGCCCTCGGGTTGACGAGTTTATAGGGGAAACGGCAACCTATCAGGCCGTTGGTAACTTTAATAATAAAAATTAGCGCCTGTGGCAGGGTAAGAAAAGAGTTGGCTCTCATACCTCATACATACCTACCTACTCAGGCACGTCAGGGTGTCGAGCTTGGCTTGGGTATGTACCACGACATGGACCCAACCCAAAGCTCCAATACACGGATTTACCGCTCGGGAGACGACGACCCATGCTCATGCTTTAGATGCGGCTCATATGGCAGGCAGCCTTGTGCATGCGCCCAGTCAGAGAGAACTGATTGGAACTTATCAGGAACACGTCCTGAGCTGTGCAGTAATCAGGTAATAGGTTAGGTATTTGCTTTCCGGCCCAATACAGGCAGCCATGCCGAGCGGCAAACGCGGTGTCGATGCGGCATTTCGTCCGATCTTCCTGTCCGAATGGGAGCCCTCTGCCAGTTCTCATAGAAAAGTCAGAGGACGGATCAAAGACGTGCGAAAGGTGACTGGAAGACTGTTATGAGAGCATCGATGCCCAAGTGCGCTCGCTGCCCACGCTTACACCTGCAGCGTGCACAGTGCACTACATACATTTCGAGCCCGGTGTTCCTGCGCGAGAGAGATCAAAGCCTCGTCGACAATACGGACGCCCCCAGTTCTTGCACGGTGCGGCACCTATGCATTGCAGGCGGCGAGAACATCCAGCGCCATGTCCCGACGGATTTCAGACGTCACCTCTATTATGCTCTCTCTCTGTCTTGCATTGCATTGCCTACCATGCAGGGCCAAAGTCATCGGATCCGACTCGTCCGCCGGCCTCGTGGAAATCTACAGGCCCTTTCTTACCGATCTCCCCGACAATCCGGCAAAGTTTAACCCTTTCCTCGGCGGACAGGACTTTGATGTTTGCTGCCGCCTGGCCGTCAACGAGAGCCTCGTCATCGAGAATGACACCCTCATGATTCGCCCTGGCCAGACGTTCTACCGCAGCGATATCGCCATGTTGGAGAGGTTTCCCCAATTCCCTTGCTTCGCCAAATTCAACGGCACCATGGCGGGGCCGCCACAGGACTTCTGGACCCCTTACTCCTGGTGCCGCCGCCGTTGCCCCGGATGGGCTGCCACCAAACCAGAGGCCTTGGGCAGTTGGCTGAAACCGCTCTCGGCCTTTATTCTGCCGTCCCTGATATTCTGTCTGAGCATCCCGCGGCGGCGGCGCATAGAGATTCCGAAGCGCCTCTTTTCCGAACCGAGCAGCTTTCTAGGGACGCTCTTCATCGCCCCCAAGATCCTTGCTGCCGCCACCATTGCTTCGGTTGAAATTCTCATCTGGCTCTCCGTCGTGTTTGCCGTCTCGGGCCCCATCCTGGTCTCTGCCGTCTACGAGGCCGTACTGGACGCCAGGATCCTCGAGTTCTTGCACAAGCGCATTGGCTCCAACTCCTTGTCCGTCCGCAGTCGAGCCCATCTGCTGCTTGCCGTTTTACTGGGCAACCTGGACCTCGATCCGGCGTGGCACCACTCGCAACTCTTTGTCAAGCCGCTTCCTATGGACCCCTTCCTGGCTCGGCTGGGTGTGTCCACACCGGTTGCCGGAGATAGCACCCCAGCGGGCGTCCCTCCTCCCTCCGACACAGGCTTGGCGGACCCAACGCCACCAATTCTTCCTTCAACACGAAAAGAGCTCTGGGCCGACCAGACCCTCTCGACCGAGATCCAATCCGTCCAATCCAGGCTTCAGGCAATGCTGGATTCTCAGTATAGTTTCGGTAGCACGGTGGGCGCGCCCGTTCTCTTCTACGTCGCCGCATTCAGTTGGAGTGTGTACGAAATCGAGTCTACCTATGGCAGCTAGTGAGTCTTGAGGAAAATTCCGAAGGAAGAGGAGAGGCTTCCGGGTTGATTTGCTAACACGGCCCAGCTCGTCGGCTCACCAACTCGCCTTCGGGCTTGTGTGGATGACGATACCCCACATCGCGCTCGTCACCAGTCTTCTTCTTGCAGGAAGTAACCCCAATGTCTTCCAGGGGTCCGTACCGCAGGACGGATCCTTCAACAATACCGGCACCGCGCACGCGAGTACTAATGGGAGCACACCCTTTGCCCGACAGCAGATGAGGCCGGCTACCCCCCCACCGTTGGTCACTGCTGCGACCGGAAAGCTCTACTTCAAGTTGCTACGCGGAGTTAGTATGCCGTACAAATCCATGCACAGGCACTCGTCCTACAAGTCCGCGTGGGTGTGGAATCGAGGAGCGAACAAGGCGATGTGGATCGCAAGGCTGGCTGGCGAGTACCCAACGCACCTTGCGTCGGTTCACAAAGAAGTCCTTCAACATCGCTTTGGGAGCAACATGTGGATGTCAGGGCTCTCGGCCTTCATTCTAATTTTCATCCCCGTCTTCTTCGGGGGACTGGTCAGGTAGGCGTTCACTCTATTACTATCCCACCTAGCCAACGCAACCTTCCTTCTTTTTTTTTTTTTTTTTTTTTTAACAAATGACAATTAGCTACAACACTCCTCAAGTTGGCCTCAGCTGCCGGTCGTTGACAATGTTGTCCTATGGGCTGATCCAGGCCGTTCTCATTATCCTCTACCTTGTCGACATGTGTGTATGGCAACGTGGGGATGATGGGAAGGTCGTCTACGACAACGGCGCAGTCCGAAAGTCCGGGAGCGTGGCTGGATATATATGGTATGCCAGCTTTGCGCTCTCCGTTTGTATTGGCGTATTCACGTCCCTCGGCGGAACGAGTATGTTTACCGCGCCCTACGTTCTTACTACTGTAGATCCAAGCACATCACATCACCATGCCGCAGCAGACGGGGACTGACAGAAGCTCGTGGTTAGTTTTCTTGATGATCGGCTTGTACAATAACTGTCTGTGCTATATACAGGTAATGTTATTTTTCAGCGTCCAAAACAGCCGTCCTCGTTGCGTAATAGTCCCGCAAACTGACCACCACCTACAGGCGCGCTACTGGTTGGTCGCCATGACCGATCCTGGGGCGCTCGTTTTCTGGAACGGCGCCACGGATTCCCAGCTCTACTACTCTCAGAAGTGGTGGTTTCCTGCGGGCATTGCCGCGGCCGTTTTCATGATCGCCGTTGCCTACATGGGGTGGTGGTATCAACAACGCCTCAGAGCACGGTTTCATGACCTTGTGTCGAGGATTGCCGTGTTTGACGAGAGGCATTTGAGGGAGAGTACAGGGTTGGACTTTGAACGGCCGCGTACGAGCCCGTCGCATGTGTCGTAGATGATTTCTTTTTTTTTTTTGGGAAGGGGGGGGGGGGGGGGGTTGGGTTCAGAGCATTAGAGGACAACAAAAATACTAATCAGAGTTGATTACTGAAGATATTGTATATACAATCCGTACGAATGTTTATAGAGTTCGACGGGCCGGCACGGCGACACTGAGTGGACGATTAGCATTATTAGACTACCTAACGAATTGATTATTATCCGTTGCAGTCTATAATCATCCTGACCTAATGCCTCGACAGAACCCTAGTAACACACTAATTAACCTTGCTAAACGACAAAGCCTCCAGAGTCCTGCTGCCTTGTCTCGCTAGCAGCCTCAAAGGTCCCATTATAAAGCCGCCTCACCATTTGCAAGTCTGACCCATGTTCCAAGGCCCCAATAACGTGACCCTTCGCTTCCAAATACCCTATCCTGGACTTGTCGAACGCGTTCTCAAACACCATCTCAAGGGGGAGTCAGCACCAATGCAATATTCGGGAAAAGGGGGGGGGATAAAAACCTGATTCGGCACAAGCTGATCGTGAAATCTGGGTTCCGCCACGGCTTGGTGGAGGGTCATGTGCCGATCGAGCACATTCCAAAGACTTTGCGTCGTTGCCGTAATTATGCGTGAGCCCCCAGCGGCCCCGGTAACAAGATAGAGAGTGTCGTTGGCCAAATACTCGACTATGACGGGGCTGATGGACGAAAAGGGGCGTTTGCCGGGTCTGATGTAATTTGCGGGCGAGGGGAGGTAGCCAAAGGCGTTGCTTGAATTGGGAAGCGAGAAATCATTCATTTCGTTATTCATGAGGATTCCGGTTTCCGGGTCCATAAGCAAAGAACCAAAGAGCAGGTTGACAGTGCTGGTCAACGAGATGGCCAGACCCGAGGCGTCAGCAACTGACACGTGCGACGTGCCGGGACTACCTTCTGTTAGTGCGTAGGCATAGAAGAAAGGGTCGGCTCCGGGTAATGCTCACGTTTCTAAGCTCTCAATTCCATCTGGATTATATGCTTCCACCGGCTGGGTTCGATCATCCAGGATTTTTGACCGTGTTTCTGCCGCCGTCTTGTCCGACAGCATAGACGCTTGGTACTCCTCGGCGCCCTCAACGTAATCTGGGTCGCCCAGCTTGGTGCGCTATGTTCCTTCAGTCTCAAAACCTATCGCGCTATTAGGGAGTGGGGTAATTACCGCGCCATAGGCGAACCGAATGGCCTCGTCGAGCCGATGCGTGGTAAGGTTGATATTCGCCGGATCCCCCACGCCTTCGTAGCCCGAAAGAGTCTTGAGAATCTTGAGGACCACTATGCCGCTGGATGGGG
The DNA here is from genome assembly GCA_023628455.1 of Chaetomiaceae sp. B2702. NCBI lineage: Eukaryota > Fungi > Ascomycota > Sordariomycetes > Sordariales > Chaetomiaceae > Chaetomiaceae sp. B2702. Next base: position 166,723 of record JAMAKP010000024.1, on the reverse strand, counting down.
CCCCGCAACTGGTAATACGGAATCCCTTATACTTGATAGACCGCGGCAGGCGACTCACGGCTTTGTACTGCCGGAGGTCCTCGAGCGTCATGATCCCTTTCGCCTCGCCGAGTGCTTTGACGGTCGATCTGGCGATGGAGCCGGTATAGAAAGCGTCGGATCCACCTTCAGCAATGGCTTGTAAAACATCGGCATAACGTTTCCTCGTCATAACATCGCCCGCCTTGAGCCTTTTCCCTTGCGGGGCAAAGTCAGGAGCCCAAGCGGGGCTGAGGAAGACGGGGTCGTTATCCAACAAGTCCATATAATATCCCAGATCTTTCCCGATCACAAAGCCGCCTCGAGCAAGCTTGATGGCCGGGTCTACCAGCTGGGACCAAGGAAGGCGGCCGTATCTCGTATGGAGCTGATATAGTCCTTGGACTTCGCCCGGGACGCCACTGTGACAGAGAAAATTGGATGGTCAACTCGAAAACTGGGTTCTGAACAATGCTTACCTGGCCAGGCCCCCGAAGATGGAAGCGTTGACATTGTTGTTGTACATAGTCTCAGAGCTTGCCGCCGGAGCTGTCTCCCGAAAGTCTATAAAGTCGTAGGTGCCATTCTCACTTCTCACCAACATGAACCCTCCCCCACCGATCCCCGTCAGATGCAAACCTGGAAGATATCAGAGTGAATGCCATGCTGAGAGTTGTCGCGCGTGCGGAACGTACCGACAACACCAAGGCAGAACTGGGTCCCGACGGCCTAGTAGATGATAGTTATCGCTTAGCTAACATGCTGCTGAAACCCCCACGCCCCCAAGGATACAGCAAAGTAAAAGAAAATTAAAATAAAAGAATAAAAATAAAAAAAGGGGGTGGGGAGGGCCTGCAACACTTACAGCATCTGCCGCGTTACCCCCCTTCTTCAGGATTTCGATTCCCGCCGTGGTACATCGGCTGTCCAGCGAGGAGACAGCACCCCGTCGTCCTTGGCCCACCGGGAAGGGCGGCTGCTGCCTACACAAGGCCAACGTAATGCGACATAGGTAGAAAATGATGAACAGGCCAGACAGCGTCATCATGAGGGACTCAGCCTTCCTTCGCATCGGGACTTGACCTAGCGAGCGCGAGGAATTAGGCAACGGGGGCCGGAATGCATGAGTGTCACTGCGGATTGCGGTAGATGAAAAACCCACAGAGGAGGAGTAATAATCCGATGTCAAACCAAGGGGGCCGCGGGGGGCACGCGAGCCGGGCGTCATCGAGCGATGAGCAGGTGGGCGGGAAGGGGAGCGTGTCCAGGCTCGATGTTGACAGTTTTGCGATTTGTGGCGCGACGCACCAAGGTGTCACCCAAAAGCCAAACAGAGCCTCTGGAGTGGGAGAACCAATCAGTTTGATCCCGCGGCGCCTCGGGGCTTCCTTAGGGACATACAACCGATGTAGCATGTTACATATGTACAGTACATATTTACACCAAACTTACTCGCACACCACCAACCAGCTGAGTAGGTATCATTCCTCGGCCAAAATAGGGCCAAAATGGATGATATCAAGTGCAATCTAAGGCCTGCCATTGTTGCTCGTAGATTTTACGGTTCTTTTAGAATCCGAGATATCCGGTGTTGTGGGAGAAAAGAAACGGTTTGGAGGGTGGGACATGGACCCCTAATAAACCCAACACCTGATTTGGGTGTATGTATGTACATACATGTACTGTAACTCTCCGTCTTTTTTTTTTTTCATTGTCCGCATGGAGCGCGGCCAATTTCCCCCAGTCGGGGACGTGCGTCTTCGGCATCGAATCAGACGGTGTCTTTGCCACGTCAGCGTCGGGAGCGTTGCCCGTGTAACCCCAAAATGCATTTCGAAGGGGGGGAGGGAGGCGTTGGGGAATTCACACGCCTACTAGTTAGCACGCCTCGCCGAGAGACGTGTCCAGCTGACGGGTTGGAACAGACCCAGAGCAAGCCTGACTCTGTTGACCCGAGCCTCTCTGCCTACCCTGTACAGTACATACAGTACTCGGCAGAGGGAAGCCCATCCCCAATGTATCGTGATGCATCCCAATAAGCTCGGATAATCCGTCGGGGCTGCGATGAGGGAGATACTTCATAGTCGACTGTCTCCTGATCAGAGACCAGGCTTGCAGGCCCTCTCTGTCTATCAACGGGTGCCCCTGATAGAAGCCCATTGGTTGCGTCAACGTTGGAAGAGGTGTGAAAGCAATCGTCCCCCGCAGATGTCTCTTGGCTTGATTGGTTGGATAAGTCGCTTTCCCCGTGTGTGTGAAAGACATCATGACACACAGACACACCCTCCCCAGCGTGACACAGACGACGGTAATTAGAGCGGAAGCGTCAGTTGAGGCTCTTGAAGTGTGTATATATGTATGTACGTTAACCCGCTCTGTATCCGTCCTCTCCCGGTATCTCGTTCGTCCATCCCACAGCTCAAACCAGTCCAGCGTACATACCTACCATCTGGCGTCCTCCTCCCTACAAGGTAACCGTGCTCTTACCCCCCTGACACGAGAGCCAGACTTTGTTTAACATGCTGTTTGCCGTCCGCAGTAAAGCACTTGCAAATCTATCTACTGCCAGACTTTGACCATGACTGCATCAGAGCAGAAGACCGCAACCACTGAACTGCTGGTGGATGATGTCTACGGCGAGTCTGAGGTAGACACCCGAGCACGCCCGTGGGAGGGAGCCGCAGCGAAGTTGAAGGAAGGTGAAGACGAGCGCGAGGATATTGTCGAGACGGCGGAAATTTACATGTCTGGAACCGTGTCGGCCTGAGCCTTCTGATCTATTGTCCTCGTTCTGCTCCAGGTATTGGTAGCATTCCATATTCGGGATAGGATTTGTTTATCAAGGAATTGAGCGAATATAGAATGTTAGATATGGACCCCTCCTGGCCTCCTGCAGTGAAGCATCATCTACTACGCTGGCAATGTTTCTGGTCTATTCCGTTTGTCAGGGTGTGACCCATACGACTGTGAGCGAGTCGACAGCAATTTGGAGTATCGTTCTCTTTTCCCAGGAAGCGATTATAAACGTATCGTAGGCCGTCGTCTTCAAGAACGTCTCGGGCCAATTGTTGTTCCGTCGAGGCTCTTGGTCAAGACGTAGGGCGGGTATATAAAGAGGAAGCCAGGTCTCGTGGGCCACCCTGCATTGCATCCCGGGGGATAAATCTCTCAAAGCCTGTCCAACACAAGCTCAAGCCTGAAGATAGCAATGCCACCGAGAGACGAAATTGCAAAGATACGATATGCCAAAGACCTGCTATTATTCCAGCGGGAAAAACCGTTTCTAATTCTCAGCAATTTCAACGCTGGAGAAAACGACCCTCGACGTACGAACCTCGAATTCGAAGATGGAGAAGAGCAAGTCATTCAAGACATGCGAGGGCGCGAGAGCCAGTTCAGCTTGGAATCGCACGGGTTTCAGGTCACGAACCATGTCTCCGCCCTGGAGAGCTGGGGTAGCATCCAAGACGTGGAAGAGGTATACTTTAAAGAAGTGGAAGAGCTTTTGCGACGAGAGATACACGACATCACGGAGATCCGAATCTTCGATTGGAGGGTTAAGTTGTTCCAACCACCGAACCTATCTGTGCTCTGCGCTTACTCGGATCAAAGCTACGGCGCAGTGTGCCACACGAAACTGCCGGGATCAGCCAGATCGATCTGAACAACAGCACGCATTACCTCCTTCCCGTCACCACCGCCCACATTGGTAGGCAACAAATTTGCCCTTGCTTGCGGGCCATCCGTGATTGACAGCGTTGGCCAAGATCAAACCCCGAGAAGCGTGCTCTATCGTGTCCGACGACACATGGGTGAGCGCGCGGATGAGCTTCTCCGCGGCCGTGTTCGGCTGATCAAGTAAGTAGAGTCCTGTACATACACTACTTACTCGTACCCCACCCATCCGAAAGCGTTGGCGGTGATAGTTAACTTCAAATGACCCAGCATCTGGAGGCCCGTCAAACACACTGTCGGTGATTGGCCGTTGGCGCTTTGCGATGGCAGCACCGTCGAGCCAAGCGATCTTCTCGCCACGGATCATATCACTAAGAGTTATGTCGGAGAGACGTACAATATGTTCTATCGGGAGAAGTACAAGTGGTACTATCTCAACCAGCAGGCTCCCAACGAGGTTTTCATGTTCAAAATGTTCGACTCTGATCGTCAGGTGACGGCAAAATGTCAGTGGTACCACCATTCATGACCCTGAGATTCGGGCATACTAACATCACAACCGTCCTTGCCCAATTTTATATAGGGTGTCCGCATGCCTCATTCCAACATCGTGTCGTCAACCCAGACACTCCACCGAGGGAAAGCATCGAAGTTCGCGCTCTGGTGTTCAGCGAAATTTAACTAGGAAGGGCGATCAGGGGTCTCTGAGATAAGGCTATGTTATATCTGGCTTTTCCAATTTGCGTTTTTGATGGACCCGTAGCAATACCTTGAGCGCCCGTCTCCCGTTTGAGAGTAACTGCACTCTCAGGACTCAAAGCCTTGCAAAGAGCCAAGCCCGCCGTTCTGGCGTCCCCAGTGAGCCCGCCTTCGCTAGCCGCCTATTATACTCGTCCGTGATGGCGATGTATGCGTCAACAACTTTGCTTCCAAGCTTTTCTCGCATGAGGTGGTCCGCACTCAGCGCGCGATGGGCCTGGTCGACCCCACTTGGAAGTTCCTCCGTGACACCATACTGTTGGCGCAGCTCTGGGGTCGCGTACGCGGGATCCACTGGATTAGAAAGTCAGAATCTCTGCAAGTATAGTGTCCGGCGTTTTGTTTTGTGTTGCACTCGCTTGTGTTATCAGCTATCGCCAGCTGGGATTTTCGGTTGATCCCGTCTAAACCGCAAAACATGAGGGCGGCCAAAAACAGATAGGCGTTTGCAGCATGGTCCAGGAATCGAAACTCCCAGAAGCCAGCACCCTTCTTCCTGACGCAAACCTCGCGGTTCTGTGTTCCCCAGGCCTTGAAACGACCGGCGCATCCGCGCCCTGTGATGGTTCGGTCGTAGCTCTCTGGCCGAGGCATTCCAAGGGCACAGAGCGCGTCCATGTGACGGAAAACCCCCGCAAGAAAGCAGCTCTCACGCTCGGCGTCAGGCCCGGGGTCCCGGTCTTGGGGCCCGACATGGCTTAGTATGGATAAGTTGAGATGCAAGCCATTGAGCTCGGGAAAGGAGGGGTCGAACGAGGCTTCGAATGAGTGACGGCGGCAGACTCTCCGAATCGTCTCGCGGGTGATGATCAGGGCATCGGCCGCCTCGAGAGGAGGCAGTGGGCCATTTGCTAATTCAAACTGGTTCGTAGTGCCCTCGGAGTGGAAATGCTGAATCACGAGCCCGACGTCCTGAAGGGCATCGGCGATCTCACTCAAGACAAGCCGCATGCCGCTGTCTTCTAGGGTTCGCATGCCGGCTAGCTGGTGGGCCTGCCGTGCTCCGGGAGGAGATGTGAAAGCCCCATTCCCGCGCGTCGGCCGAGATACGAACTCAATCTCAAACCCAACCAAAAACCCAATCCCCATTCGCCGCGCTTCGTCCTGAGCCTCCTGCAGTGGTCGGCGCGTGCACGCCTCTCTTGCCACTGGGCGGACAGGGCCCCTGGGATTGATGTCCAATGTGTTGGTGCCGAAATTGCAGAACACGGTTGCATGCCCTTTCAAGCCTGGATAGCAACGGAGAGAGCTAAGGTCGGGGATGAGGCAGCCTTGGTCGGCGACACAGTCACCTTCACGGTCGTTGAAGGCGACATTCGAGTCGACCAGCAGGTTGTTGAGTCCAGAGAGGCCATGGTAACGACCGGCTTTGGTCAACTGTCGTAAATGGTCGATGGCAAGGACGCGGCCTCGGAGAGTAGACGTGTAATCCAGCCATTGCAAATGAACAAAGCGTGTGTCGGGATGCTGGCGTATGAACGAGTCTAAGGTGTCTGAACTGCTGGTGAGTGCCATCGTCCCTGTACATACATGTATGACCGACGAAAATTCGGTAGTGTAAATAATAATTAGCGTGTTGGTTCTCACGGGCAAACAAAATGCGGTAAAGGACTCTCTGATGACGGACGATTGGTCGCGTGGCCTGATAGTGAAATTGCTTGTCCACGGCCCCAAGACTTGCAACCAAAAAGACGAGAGAGACGGGTAGGTCAGTATTCTCCCAAGAGAGGGACCTAAATAAGATTTGTACGTTGGGCATGAGCCATAAATTTGATCTGCGGGAAGGGCAGCGGGGCACCCGTAATACTCTCAATCATGTGTACTGTATGTACATACATACTTGGCTTAACAAAAGCGGCAATCCGGGATATGAACATACAGATCTGGCAAGTATCCCCAGCTCACAGCAGATCTCGCTCAAGCATTCCGTTTCTGGCGGTTTGCGAACTGGACATTGGCAGGCTATCCGCACGGGTTGAAATATATTGCGGTGTGAAGATACCGTTGCCTATGCCATTCCTAACTGCAATGTTATTGTGAAGGAGGAAACAAAACCAAGGGACTGTACTGTACGTACAGTACCTAAGGTGGTAAGCTTGTTGGGCCTATCAGGCGCCTTAGGCCCCAATGGTTGGATGTGTGCTTTTGGTGCTGTGCCCCTTGAGGCATCTTTCAGGCCCCAAATATTCTCTGCCAATGCAGGTAGGTGGAACAATCTAAGTGATACCCCGGTTGGTAGTGTATGTACATTCATACATACATACCTCAAAAATACTGGTAGATTTGCAGGTGCCCACTTGTCGTCTTGCTCTATTATTGACTGCCGCCTCTAAAACCGCGTCCGTCACCGTGTCCAGCAATGGACCGAGGTCTGAGAGCTGACTTTTTCCAGCCGGTATGGTCTTTCCGGGACCTTTATCAGATACAAAGACACCAGACCATTGTGGCCCTTGAATTCTGTGGTCCTGCCGGGTCTTCTTCGTCGGCCAGTTAGACCCCTACAGTGTAACCAGCCCGCCTTTTTGCCCAGGTATTACATCTCGCCATACGTGCATAGGTAGCGAAAGCGATTGATACCGAAAACGGCTAAATAAGCACCTATAGATTAGATCAAAATGGGAGAGCGCGTGGCGCTAACTAATCAGGGCCAGCCCTGATTGGTCCGTGCCCCGTAGCTGCAGAATCTTACATTGCGAGCCAATCGCTGGCTTGCAACAACGATTCTGTAACTCCTACGATATATACTAAATTGACGATATTATAAACAACCACCATTATATATAGTGACTCTATATCAAATGGTAGCTACGACTATAAGATCTAGTCGATAACCATCTCCTATTATTCTCCTTCGAAGCCGAAGAAGAGCCATTCGAACAATCCGTATATAAGTACGACGGTTCTATCGCAAAAGGCGCAAAACGCCAATCGCTACCATTACTATTTTACTACCCCCGACGTAAATCGCCTCGTAATTGCCGAATTTAGGTACGTAATAACAAGCGATATATAAGCCCTAGTAAAGCCAACCGTTCGGCGAATTTAGGTACCCGAACGGCAAGCAATACTATTCTCCACCACTCCATAACGACGTTATATATCACTACTCCGATCCAGGCGGTCAATTTCGGCGAATTCAGGTACCCGAGATTGACTGACTTGACGCTACAAGTTCCCTTACTTTACCGAAATTTAGTAGGCTATAGGTAGTATCCTTCTAATCCTTCCAAATCCGCTCTTCCCTATTAGAACCCTATATAGCTAGAGTAACCTCGGTAGTAAATAGCCGGCATATTACTAGGAGCCTTTCCTAGTAGTGCCCGACTAATCTTACTAGCTAGAGCGCCCTTGCCTAGAAAAGGGCTAGACCCCTATCAACAAGCTCTATTAGACCGTTAATAGGTAGTCCTCGAAAAATATACCTCTAGAGATACTCTAGTCCCTTTACCTCTATAACGAGCCGAAATAGCTAAGATAAGCGAATCCTATAGCCTAATATAGCTACCGCTTCTACCAATCTAAGTACTAGAGTATAGAATTCGCGACTCTTAAACTACTAGATATAAAGACGAACTAGCTAGTTAGCGAGTTAGTACCTTAGAAGAAGTAGAGAAAAGGAGGCCCGAAAAGTTCTAGGGAAATAAGGAATCGATATTATAGCTAAACGACAAGATAGATAGCTAGTTAGCCGAGATAAAGGACTTTTCCGTTCAAATAGCCGATAAGATATTCGACTACCTTAATAAAGCTATCGAAACTTAATTAAGTCATTTGACCGCTAAGGTCTAGAAGGCCTTAAACGAAAAGGAGATAGTATAGAATTAGTATCTATAAGAGAATATAGAAGCTCTCAATATACGACTTGCTTGCTCCGAGGCTAAATTAAGCCTCCGACTCGATATGTTAGAGGCCCTAAGCGACAACCACGAAAAGAGAGGAAGTACTATACTAGAGGAAGCTATAGAGTAGAGGTCTTACCTATTTATAATCCTAGAAGAAGGTATAGATATAGGTACCTGGAGTAACCTTAATTAAAGTAGTCCTAGCGAAAGTAGTAGAGATCGGAGACCTTAAGTCCCTTTACCCCCTACTTGCCGTATAGGTAGAGCTAGTAGTAGCGGTAACGACCCTAGAGACAACGATAATAGAGACGATAAAGGCGATCACTACCTATACAATAATAATAGCTATTATCCTCGATACTTCTCTTATAGATAGGAATAGTCCTATAAGTCCGGTAGTATTGGAGCTAGCTACAACAATATCCTTAAGATTAAAAGAGAAGATATCGGATAATTTAACCTATCTTTTAACGACCTATTAAGCCTAGGAGTTATTAATAATGGAAAAAACGTTATTTTTACTAATATCTACTACTTTATTAAATATATTAATACCTTCCTAGAAGATAAGGATATATTTGCGGCATTAGAGTAACAAATACTATCCTTCTTCTAAACCTTATTAGGTAGGCCGGCTATCTTATAGTAGATTAATAAAGTTATAAACGCCCAATATTAGTACCTATAGTAGTAGGGCCTATAAACGATACTATTTAACCTAAAAGGATAGTTTATACCTAACTTTATAATAGCTACTTATCGCTTTAATAAGACTTTCCTAATATTAAAGGAAATCGGCGAAGATAAATAAGCCTTATCTAATTATATATAGAAGAAGTTATAGTAGATACGTTCGATAGGTATTCTTAACAATAGAAATACCAATTAGTAGGGAGTTATAGTCTAAGTTTAGACTAGAATAGAGCTTAATATTTATTAATATTTACTACCTCCTAAACGATTTAAATAGTTAAGTTAGTATATATAAGAAATCGAGGAGTCTCGATCTATCCTACTTATAGCGGCACTCGACCGCTACCTTTACCTTTAGAAGAAGTCTTTAGGGGGATATAAATTATCCTTTAGGAAAATCGACAAAAAATACTCCTCTAAGGCGCTTCGGACTAATCATTTATTATCTAGACTACCATTCTATCGCAACCGATACTAGTTACGAAACTACCGGAACTTTAGCTAGTATAACTATAATAGTGAGCGTAAATATAATAGATATTATAACGCCCCTTATAGAGATAATTATTATAATGATCAAGGTAATAAAGGTTATAAATATAAGAACCGTTACTAGGATAATAGTAAGAGAGATAACTAAGATCGGGACTACCAATATAACAATAAAGGGTACTACAAATATAACCAATATTGTAATCGGGTATATTAGGCCGATAGCAATACCAACCTAAATATAGAAGCTAAATAATCGGATAGCAATTCCGATACCTTATAAATATTAATATTGTTAGCCGATATAGCTATTATATATATAGTTATAGATATAGAGCTTACCTATTATAAATGCTATAAAACCTTCTCGACTAAATAAGAGATACGCCTATATATTAAGGCTTACTATAGAAGAGGACCCTTACTAGCTTAGTAGAACTATAATAGTAATATCGTTAATAGAGAATACTAGACTTATAGCTTCTATAGTAAACTATCGGATACTAGAAATACTCTATTTAAGTATTTAAAGTAATACGAAGATACTGGAATAGGTACCCTTAATCGACTAGATAAGAAAGAGGAGCCTAGCTAAACGATACTAGAAACGGAGCTATATAATACTAGTACTCTAGCGATCGAATAAGGCGCTATTCTACCGGTTATAAATATACTAGCGCTGTTAGCCGCTATAAAAGGTAGCCTACTAGGCAATTATATATACCTAAAAGTGGCAGCTCGAACGTAACCTAGCGACAGGGATATTAAAATATATTTAGACCTGGGCGCTAGCCGATCGATCATTTCGCGAGCCTTACTATCACGGACAACGCATTCTATCGAACGCCGAAAAGGGAAAATCGAAGGTATTAGTAATAAGATACTAAGCCTTAGTTAGTAGGCTACTTTTAATATTTACCTACCCGGTATAAAGGGAGGTAAGGCTACCCTAATAAAATTTTAGTACTCTACTTAGGTCGCCGATTCTTTAGCCCTAGGCCTATTACTCGGCAACGACTTTATAGATATATACTAGGCTAGAATTGACTATAGAAGCAAAGATATAACTCTCTAGTCGTTTAACTTTATAATAAAGTTTAGTATATAAGTATATTCGATATCCTATATCCAAAAAGTTATAACTATAAGACGAATTTCCCTCCTCCTAGGCTAGAAAACGATATTCCTAGTAGAATATAAACTACTACTAAAAAACCGCTCTTTTATATTTAATTTTTACTATACGGCCGCCTATAATATGGTTATAGAAGCAAGAACCCCTAAGGTAGTAGCCGTAAAAAACGCTATAGGAGGCATTATTATAATACTAAAGCGCTACGTTATCGGGAGGATTAAGGAAATATAAGATAGCGGCTTTTTTGCCTACTTATAGGGAACGGTATTTACTGCTATAACTGTAAGTATAGCTATAGAGGCTATCGCTAGTCTATTGGTAGCCGCTAATATCGACCCTATCTTACTAGTAGTTCGATATATAGACGTTATACCGCTTAATACCAAGTTCTTGTTGACCGATAGGGTAAAAGCGGTTATCTTGGATAGCGTTATAGCGAACTAGAGAAACGTCGAGATGGCTAATAGTAGTATACCAGACTACGAAACGTCTAGTATACCCTTTAGCGACTATATCTTTAATATTATATAAGGTACCTTCGGCGATTCTAACGACGGCAATAAACTACTAGTGCCCGAAAAGTACTTAACCCTAGGACTAAAAATAGGTATAAATATACTAGAAATCGTTATACCCAAAGGTATATATATATATATAGTAAATAGGTAGATAGCCGACCGCTTTATAGATGTTATTAAGGACTACCCGTCGTTATAGACTAATAGTAGATTAATCAATATACTAATAGAGGATTAAATAAAGATACCCCTAGTAAAAGGATAGTAGAACTAGAAGGTTAAGGTACGATTATATCTACTAAGTTAACGTAATAGAGCTATACTAGATAAAACGTTTAATATACTATACGCCTAAGGTTATATATAGTATACTATAGAGGCTACCCCTTTTGCCTACCCTATTTTTATAGTATAGCGAATGGTTAAGGGTGAGGTAAAAGGAAGAGTGGTTATCGACCTATAACTACTAAACAAAGTTATAGTACTAGACAACTACCCTTTACTATTATAATCGGATATAATCACGGCCTTATAGGGTAAGTTGTTTATTACCGCTATCGATATAACCTTATTTTTCTATTAGTTTGGAGTCTACCCTATATATCGTAACCGTTTTACCCTAATTAGTCTATATAGACTAGAGTAACCTATAGTATATCTAATAGGATACCGAAATTCGCTAGTATATATCTAGCAGTTTATAGACCAATTACTAGCCAACTACTCGTTATATTATAGGGCATTTATCGACGATATTATAATCTATTCCGATATAGTAGAGGACTATATTATATATTTAAAGACGATCTTTAAGCTCTTTAATAGTAAGAACATTGCGATTTCCCTAATAAAGTCCTATATAGGATACCCTAATATAGAGCTGCTCGGATTCTATATCGATAGCCTAGGCCTAACAAATACTTCCTAAAGAGTAGAAGCCTTTAGATAACTAGTATTTCTATCTACTCTAAAGGCGCTAGAGCAATATATTGGTATATCTAGCTTCCTATAGTACCTTATTCTATACTATACTAAACTAGTAGAACTATTATAATAGTATAAGGTAAGCCTATTAGAGTATAGGTATAAGTCTAGGGAATTTACCGCTAGTAATCTAGGTAAAAGAACCGGCTACTATACCCGGACTAAGTTTAACCCTACCCTAGCCAAGCTAGTATCCTTTAAAGCTATTTAGAACGTTATTTATAGCGACAACCCGACAATACTATACTACTTTAACCTGGACAAGCAGCTATTCCTATAAATTAACGGATATCTAGAATATAGTTATAGGGTTATAGTCTTTTATTTGCAAGACGGTTATAAGTAGGAGCCCGGTATAGTTGTCCCCTCTAACCAAGTACTACCTATAATATTCCTTAGTCGCAGATTAAAGAAGACTAAGATATAATACGGCCCGTTAGAATAGGAAGTTACTTATTTAGTATAGAGTATTAAGAAGTTAAGGACTATAGTATACTTAGCGAGGCTACTAGTTGTAGTATTAACTAACTATACTGCTATATAAGGTATTACTAAACAAACTATCCTAGATACTAGCTTAACTAATAGGGCTAATCGTCGTTTAATCAATATATCGGTCTACCTCTTATAGTATAACCTTAAGGTCTATTACCTACCTAGAAGATTAAACTTTATACCCGATACCCTTAGTCGGTTAAAGATACTAACGGACCCTACTAAGCGAGACGATAGCGAGGCTATATTGGATAATATATAGCTTGCTTTTACCGAGGCAAGATTAGAAGACGATTTAAGGTATTAATTTATTAAAGGATATAAATCCGATAAGAAGTATACTACTATTATTAGCAACCTCGTTAAGGGTAGGAAGGAGACCACTAAAGGTAGCGGCATTTTCTCGCGCTATAGACTACTATTTATTCTTATCGATAACCTACTCTATAATATCCACGCTAATAGCCTATATATACTATATATACTATATAGCTTAATAAAGCAAATAATAAGCCTTATATATAACGAAAAGTACTATTTTAGTAAAGAACAAATACTATATAACTTATATAGTATATTATTCGAGTAGAAAATATACTAAGTAAAAAAATATATAAAGTACTATCTAGCCTATAGAGTAAACGCTATAGATAGAATAGCTTCTATTAGCAACTATTAACTAATTTACCTAACCGATATACTATCGATATATATTATCGCAATAGATTTTATTATAGGCCTTCCGATAGCGCCTATAACGGGGTCCCTATAGTAGCTAAAAGACTATAAGGAGTTCGACTATATAATAACTATATTATATAAATCTTCCAAACGATCATTACTAATCCCCAGCTACTCTATATATAATATAGAAGAATAGGGCCTTATACTAATAAGGTAACTACTCTTATCCAACTAGGGAGTTCTATCTACTATTATCTTAGATAGGGATCGCAAATTTATATTAGTACTCTAGAGAGGTATATAGGAAGTACTAGATATAAAGCTATTAATAACTATAGCCTACTATCTATAAGCCGATAGCCTAGTAGAATATAAAAACTAGACTATAGAAATCGCCTTATAGTTCTTTATATTCGAAAAACCAGACTCTAACTAGCTAGAAGTTCTACTGCTATTACAATAGCATTTAAATAGTATATACTTGGACCCTATAAAGTCCTTGCTATATAAGTTGCTATTCGGCTTTAAACTAGCTAGACTATTAGAGGTACTAACCTAACTAGCCGCAACGTTAAGTAACTAGCTAGTACTATAAGAATTCCTTTAACAAGATATATAACTAGCTATAGACTTTATAGCTATAAGAGTAAAAAGACAATATAATAAAAGGCACCGCAATATCGAGTTTAAAATAGGCGATAAAGTCTATTTATAGCTATATCGTAGATACTACCTCCCGGGCAACCTATTAAAGAAACTATCGTAACAGCGTACAGGCCTATTTACCGTCAAACGACATATAGGTAGACTAGCTTACAAGCTCGATTTTCCGTCTAATATAGGCATCTATCCGGTCATTTCGGTCGCCCACTTATCGCCTACTCCATCTAGAAAAGACCCCTTTAACCGAGTCCAGCTACCACTAGGCCCAATTAAGAATAGCTAGTCGGGCGAGTCTACCGATTTAGAGCCTAGCGAAGACTACAAGGTCGAGCGCATTACTTAGTATAAGCTAGTATACAAAAGGTATAAATACCTCATTAAATAGAAGGGTTTCGGCAATGAATATAACGTTTGGAAGATAGTATATCAAATATAATACTTGCCTCGACTACTAGATCAATACTAGGTAGATAGGGGAGGTATATCTAAGGAAACGATATCCTTAGGGCCTAGCAACAAGGATATTATCGCCCCGGCTCGGAAGTATAGTAGACCGCGGAAGTACCCTATCGACGAGGGGAGCAACGCCAAGCCCGCAAGTAGCGCCTCCCGACCGCGCCGTAGTTAAAGGGATTAGTCAAACAGAGCTCAATTAAGGAAGGCTCTATAAGGTTATAACGACCTGATACTACGAATGGCGTAGTGTGGGCACTACGTTTTCTCATCGTGCCTGGGGACTTAATACCGAAAACGGCTAAATAAGCACCTGTAGATTAGATCAAAATGGGAGAGCGCGTGGCGCTGACTAATCAGGGCCAGCCCTGATTGGTCCGTACCCCGTAGCTATAGAATCTTACATTGCGAGCCAATCGCTGGCTTGCAACAACGATTCTGCAACTCCTACGATATATACTGAATTGACGATATTATGAACAACCACCATCACATGTAGTGACTCTGCATCAGCGATTTAAGACCAAGCCCGGGCTACTTTGGAATTCTGTTTTGCCAAGGGCTTGCTGAAGAGGCCTGAACCGCACACTTCGACCCAGGCAGCAGCGCCGGCGCCAAGCGCCCAGCTCTCTGCAGCTGAGGCACCAAACACGGGCTCGCTCAATTTTTTTTTTTCGCGTGCGCGTCCCCGACTCTAGGTCCTTCACCTCCAGTCTGCAGCTCCTTTAGCATTGCAAAGAAACCTATCAAATTAAATCTGATTGAGAATGACTGCATCGGAAACCGTATTTGCCAATTTGCCTGAGCTTCTGCGCTGTCTGGCAGAGCAGGTGCGCGCTCGTCCCCCTCTTTGGCCCTGTCTCGACTCTCTCGAACTCCAGTCTCCCGCCTCCTCACCCTCGCTCCATCGCATCGGGCCAAGCCATCGGATGCCAACTTGCGCGTGTATGTCTGCTAACCTCCCCCCTCCCCGCGTCACTCTAGATTCGGAATCGCAGGCAGCTGGCCACGCTCTGTCTAGTGAACAAAACATTCAATGCGGCAATCACACCATTTCTGTACCGGGAGCTGGACATAGGAGGGACCGAGGCCCAGTCACAAAGCGCCTTCACCAGTAATCGCCATCACGACTATGTTAGGAGTCTTGTTTTTGGCACAAGCGGCGACCTTCTGAATAACCAGCTCAACGGCACTGTGCTGAAGATGCTGCAGATGCTACCCGGAATGCCTCTCTTGGAGAGTTTGATGCAAGTCATATACCACTCGCTGGTACATACATAGCCGCGCTCTCATAGGGGTCGAACAACTGACGCTGGATAAGATGGCGCGGCCAATCATCTCTCCCCTTGAAATCTGTTACTCTGGACGTCCTTCGCGACTCATGCCCGTCGATCAAGCGACTCGAAATTCGTTACCCCGAAAACACGAGCACCATGCTGGGCTACAGCCAGTTCGTCCAGCCTGACAACTGGGGGGCCATCGAGCGTGTGCTCTACCAAAACCCCAATATCACAGGATTCCCCAACCTAGAAGAGCTAACACTACAAAACCTGTTCGAGGACTTGCCTTGGTGGAAGTCCCAGATCGTTCAGGTGCTCAAGAGCTCACCTCGCCTCCGAAAGCTAGACCTGTCGATTTCCGTCGTGACACTTGTCAATTACAAGCAGGAGGAGCAGAGAGAAATGTTTGACAACTTTTTCGATGACCTGTGTGACGAGTACGGCGAAACAGGAAGCGGTCCGCGGCGTCTCCGGTCGCTGCGTCTCGGCACCGCTATGTATCCGCTCAGAGCCGACTCGCTCAAAAAGCTCACCGACCTTCGCTTCCTCGAAGAGGTTTACATCGAGAACAGGGGGGTTTGGTGCGATGGCATAATCATCGACATGTATAACGACGACGAGGAGGATAGCGGCATTCCCTTCGACGCCTTCGGGCCTACTCACTGCCCCAACCTCCGCCGCTTGGACGTGGCCACCTACCACCGGGATGTGCACGCCTTCCTTGCCAGCATCAGCGATGTCTCCTTTACCCGCAGACTTGCCATCTCGGCCGTACACATGGGGCTGGGCTACGAACTGGCCGCACTGCTCCGGCCCGACCAGCGATATCCTTCCCTCCCACTTTGCCCGAGGATGCTCAATATTGATCTGCAACGCGACCAGATGCGCCTCCTCGACGAAGACGGCGAAGACATCGACGAGGACGACATACCATCTGCCAAACAAGTGCTTGAGGATCTGGTGTCGGCGGACAACGGCACGCTAGAAGGGCTTGGAGTCCATCTAACCGAGAACGTAAATGACGGTCCAGACGATGGCTTCGAGGAATCGGAGTTGGATCTGCTTGTCCGTGCCGTCGGCAAACTCGTCAGCCTGACCCAGCTTGCGGTCCTGCCGGCCATTTACTCTGCAAAGTTGACCAAGGAGGAGACGTTTGAAAGGGCTGCCCGCAGGCTCGCCGCTGCCGCGCCTTGTCTTCGCTACATCAGTGTGTACGGTTTCTCTTGGAGGATCTGGCGCCGCAAAGATGACACCATCGCCCTGGATGTGCTGGACAACCACGAGATTGACGGAGTCGAGCTCTTTCGGGCGATGAACTGGGAACCCTAGAGCGCTGGCCGTAAAGCTTGTGTTATGCGTACATGTACCTACATAATCACGGTAAAAAAAAAAAAAAAGGTATCCGTCACACGCAAGAAACTGTCCATTCAACCCTCCGTCTTCATCGCTGCCGTCGCCGCGAACTGGTGCACATATCTCAACTTGCCATCCACCACCCTCAGCTCAAACACGGTCGGCGCCCCCTCCAAATTCCCGTCCTTCGCCAGCACGCTCACCGCACCCACCGATTCATCCACCACAAACCTCCGCTCGGCCACCTCCCGCCCTCCCCCTCGCCTCGGCTTCACACACCCCTCCTCCTCGGGAACAGCGGTATACACGGCCCCCTCCAGCCGCGAGCACGGCTTGCCCCATATCCCCCCCAGCGCCGCAGTCCCATTCCCGTCACCGCCGGCACCGGTACTGCTGTTCCCGCCGCCCAGATAATCCAGATACGCCCCCGCCACCCCCTCCAACACGGCCCGCGTGTCCTGGCTCACCCGGCTCAGCGCGCCCCAGTCCTCGCCCCGGATGTGTCCCACCAGCGCTGCCGTGGCGTTGGCGTTGGCGTTGGCGTCGCCGCTGCCGCCAGGCATCTGCCAGTCCCCCGGCCCCGCGAACACCAGGTCCATCTGCCGGACGAACGTGCCCATGGTGGTGTAGTTGTAGTAGATTTGCGCGCCTACGACGTACACCGCGCCTGCGCTTGGCTGGCTCGCATCTTGCGGGGGCGTTGAAGAAGCGTTGGTGGTGGTGGTGTTGGTGATGTTGACGACCAGCTTGACAAACCCCGCGCAGGCGTCCTGGTCGACGATGCTGTGCGCGTGCGCCACGGACAGGGGCTTGGCGAGCAGGCTGCGGGGGAACGTGATGGGGATGGCGAGGGCGTTTTGGGTGTAGACTAGGGAAGGGGAGGAGAGGATGGTGGAGTCGGACGGGCTCGGGTTGATGCCCGCGGCCAGCGACTCCAGCACCATGTCGGTTGCCGAGCGTAACGTGGCCCATTGGCAGCGCTGTTGCGCTTGGGTGAGGACAGGGAGGGCCAGGGCCAGCAGGAAGAGTGGTGGTGTGAGCGCCATGGTGATGGTGGTGGTGGTGGTGGTGCGTGTCAGCGGTGAGTGGTGCGGAGAAGAGGTGGCGTCAGCGGTAAGGGAGGAGGGGATATGCAGTTTGCGTTGACTGGCAGCGCAGTTCTGGCTCTAGATCTGTGATGTCTCGGAGTAGGCGAACCGGGCTGCAAGAGGCGTTTTCTCCCCCCCAGATCAAAGCTCGAATGGGTTTTTTGTTCGCGGAATGCGGAGTCAATGTCCCTCATCTAGCGTATGCCATCGTTCTCGAACGCTTCTAGCGCCCACATCTGCCGTCGAGGCGCACATATTGATTGCCCTTGCAATGGAAACCCCGCCGGCTTCTCGGGCTCAGTCAGGTGTGTCGCAGCCGGAACCGGGAATCTCGAAACGTGCAGAATTATCCAGAGATTAGCGGCAATCGACAGACTGACATGGACGATCTGCAAATATTGCAGCAATGGTTTAGCCGTGATTGGCCTCATGGGGCGATACCGGGCGCCACGGCGCTCGCGGGATGCTTCTCGAGTTTCTGGAAGATTGCCCGATTCAAACAGTCACATATGATGCAGCTGGTTTTGGTGATTCTGCGCGAGCTGCCTTGGTCTGGCTCGGTCTGGTTTGATCTTGTCGCAACTTCCATGCAGCAAAAAGCAACAACCCCCCCCCCCCCCCTCTCCCCTTTCTCTCCCTGGCTTCTCTCCTTGCCAGATTCTCTCCCGGCCTGAACGCAATGGGGCTGCAGGCCGTCACACACCGGCAGTTGCAGCATGCATCGGTATGCTCCGGCCGGTTGGTTGGCGGTTAATGGACCAATACACGGAACCCAATCCGGCGCTGACCGCAGAGTATCGGCCGCGACACCACACCCGTGGCTGTTGACTGTCTTACGACTCAGTTTGTCTTTTCGGCGAACTCTTGGCGCTCACAAATAAAAAAAAGGGGGCGGTTTACCTAGCAGTGCAATTTGACTGCGTTGGTTGAAGAGTGCGGTGTTGGAGGGAGCTTGGATTTGTCGCGAAATTGGAGAGACACAGCCCCGCCATTGATTGGTGGCAAGTCTCTGGGGAGACCTCCTGCGGCCCGAACAGAGGCCCGGGCTTAGATTTCACCAAGTTACCAACACCACAAAGAGCGGAGAATGAGAATGGCCAGACATTGGGCAGCCCCACGGCAGCAGCCCCCGATTCTGGGGGCGGCACCTCGGTGGCTTGTACTGCGTAAAAGCGGACCGGGCGCAGCCCGACGCAAGCGATTTCGACATGCAGAGCAAACCAACGGCGTCCCCCACAGTGCCTTGGTGACTCCTAGGCATAGCTCACAGCCGATGACGGCGGTGACGGGAGTGTTCTTGTTCATTGCAGCGCGTGCACCCCATGGTGAGCCTGTTGCTGTTGCAGGTCCACGTCCGACGGGAGTCCGGGCAGGAGACAGGTCTTTTCGCCGATGCATCGGTGAAATCCGAGCAAGCTAAGCAGCGAGTTCAGGTATCGGTGAACTACAACACATAGTTATCAGAAATTGAGTCCCTAGATTACATACTATGTATGTAGGGATCTTTAATAATAAAAAAGAACCAGCGTATGCAGAGTGCAAGTGGCGTTTAGCCACCACCATGGCTTGAACGCGTTTCACCAGTCCTGTGGGATCTAATAGCGGCTTGTTGAACCGGAACTATTCGGCGTTATGATTCATGTTCGTGGTACAAGACGACAATGTAATTAGCGTGTAGCGCTGTCACATGCATGTGCCAGAGACGTACCTGCCGGGCCAGGAACAGCACGGGCATGGTAGGACAAGACATGGAATGGACGGATGCTAGCGCATTCGTGCAGCCTTGCGGAGAGCGTGCTCGAATTCGGGATTATCCAATGGCATTTCAGACCTTCGGGTTTCTCTAGAAGTTGCCTTGCTTGGTTGCAGAGAAAATGCACCATATTTCATTTTCGGCGACAATGAGCGTTAGGGCGCACCGTCGAAATCTGCTGCGACGGCAAACCATTGGCCAATTCCCGTTGTCAAGGCATCAACAAGAAGGCGGTGCAAATGCTCTAGGTGCCCCAAATGTCAGGTTCCGGCCACAGGCGGCCGATAGGGGGAGTCATGGACGAATGCGTTGGCAAAAGTGGAAGCCATGAGATTGAGCCATGAGATGATGGGCCTACGAGGTGGGTGTTGACCGAGCATTCGCCTATCGGTAGTGGAGGGTTGCTTGCTTCTGGGTTTGCTCTTTTTTTCTTTTTTTCTTTCCCTTTTTTGGTTTTTGTTTTTTTCAATGTGACACTTTTCTACTATTACAACAGCTTTGGCAACCAGCAGGGTCGGATACATGCCAATCAGAGGTAGCCCGGAGAGCCGAAAACGGGGCCGGCGGCTAATTCCATGCACTGCGTCTGTCCACCTTCCAGGTGCGCCTACATCACCCCTTGCCATCCAATGGGGCCGCGGCGTAGTGCACCACGCCAGGCCTGCAGGGAACAGGCCTTCCATCGCTTCCGGGCGGTGGTTTGTAGCAGCGTTGCAAGACATCTATCGAAGCTTCCAAGGTTCTTACGCCTTAGTCCCAACGGGCGCACTGCCCCCCTGCTCTCGCCGCAAAAAGGGGGTGCAACGAACAAGATGATCCCTGCTCCCGGTTCATAGGGCAGACACCCCCTTGCTCACCCATGTCTGTGAAACCAAGTTGGGACGACGCCAGCGTAAATTGGTGCCAGACCTAGGTACATACAGACGCGGTACAGTGGTTTCTGCCGCAGTCGGCCTATGGAGGCAGAACCACCCCCCGGCACCCATCCCAACGGAGTGGTTCTCGTCGGTCAGGGGCGCTGCTGCATACTTGGCCCCAGAAGCGGCCACCCACAGCTCTATCAAAGTCACCTGCCGGTACAATGCCGGCCTCTTCTCTCTCTCGCTGCCATGGCAGTTGGTCATTCGCTCGAGTCTTCGCCGTACTGACCGGCCGAGGCAGTCTACTGCTCTGTTTCTGACTCAGGGGGGCTTCTTCTTCCTATTCAGACCAGTTTATAAAAGGGCCCCAACTCCTCAAACAAGCACCTCACTCTATCACGGAGCATCCAGTCGATCCTCTACATCCGGTACTGATACCCTTCATCACCGCTCCCTCAACCGGTCACCCCAAAGACCTTCACGTTGCTTCCTTGATAGAGCTTTTGATCATCCAACCTCATCTTCGCCCATCCGAGCATTTTCATCAAAGCGAAACGCCAATAGAATTCCAGGCCAACATGTGCATCTGGGAGAAGATCAAGTACGCTTGCAACCACAAGGAGCGGAAGAAGATGGCATACTCGTGTGATGTCTACCGCCGCCACGTCTACGGCCCCTGCCAGTACGACGAGCGTTATGACCGCGAGCGAGTTGTCAGGGTCATTAGCGACGACTACTGCCCGCAATGCAAGGACTTCTTCCAATACGTCGACTACCAGTAGGGCAGGCCCGGTCCTGCTTTGAGGGTATGAATGACGGCGCAACAATCCTCGCAAACCAACCACCAACGTGTATGACCACTGCGTACGGTATGAATTCTTTGATATTCAAATTGGGCTTGTCAACCTTTACTGACTCGTTGCAAGATATCGATTTTCATTACCAATGTACCATTTATTAGTGCGCGACCTCGGAGCAATTTATAGAGAGGAGGAAGCTTGACGGGGGTATATCAGAGCTAGATTTGGTTCAGCATCACTGCACTCGGCGCAGGGGAACTGGAGAGTTGGATTTCCATTTTTTGTACACTTTTTTATTCAGTGGTCGCATGTCAATTAGTTAGCACGTAGTTTTGACGTTACAATACATAGTTTCGCACTTTATTTGATGGTATATTCGCAAATAACATCCCGCCCCCCGCCCTTCAGCACAATTCCCATGACTCCCGCGCCGACCTCTGCATCTCATACTTACAGGCCCAGATTTACAATTGACCTCAGCCGCTCTCGCCAACAACATGTCCAAGCCACGGGTTCTTCAGACCAACAAAGCGGTGGGCACATCTGCTCATACCATCGATTGATGTCTCCGACGGGCTATTCCACGTCATTTTTCCGGCCCAACGCCTCCGGCAAGTGCGATGTGGCCCTACGCCCGATCCTCCCGCCGGCTTCGCCGCTCAGTAAGCTGCATGGTTGCATCTGAACCAGGGCCAACAAGGTTTTGCGGAGGCGCCCCGGAAGCAAGGGGTAGGGGTCCGGCCCCACCCGGGAAGAAGTGGATCCGTGACTCCGGAGGTCCGGCCCGAGGATTCGCTCAGGACCCCATTCGGGCGCTATTTTACAGTGATACCATTGTGATGACGCAGAAAGATGATTCTTGATAGACTAAATACCATCCCAAGCCCTCTCTTGGTGAGAACCAACAACAACAATGCGCGGGTTGGGGATGGCCGGTAATTGCCTAATCCGGCAATGCGGCCAATCAGCCACCTAAAGCAGACCTCCCCCCCCCCGAGCACCAACAGTGTGCCGAAACACTTGCAGGGCTGTCCGTGCCACTCCCCCGCGCCGACCTCCAGTTATTCGTTATTACTCTACTCTATCCCTCTAGCGGTGGAGCGGCACAGCTAAGAATGGGGGGGGCCCAACTGAGGAAAATCGGTGTATCCCTTCGAGTCCCTTCGTAAAGGCTCGGTTAGTGCGACCGGTCCGGGAGCCATGTTTACAAAATGCACTGTGGGCCTGCAAGCCCGTCATGTTTGTCTTGTTCTAGTGGCCCAATTGGGATCACAGCAAACGGGCATATTAAGCGCCGAACCCGTAGAGATCACCACCACGGCACCACCTGCAGGGGAGAACATATCGGGAGGACCGAGCCATCCCTGGCCCAGAAAGCTCCACGGCCGATGTCAAAGCGAATGCAGGGCGTCTTCCAGAAGGCTTCTGGTAAGGATACGCTTCTGCGGCGTCCAGCTAACTGAGACAGCAAACAATCCGAAGGCTTGCAGGGGCAACGCGACGAAGGGGCCGAGAACATTCTTTCAGGGCTTCTACCACACGAGGGGTCATTCCATCAATGGCGCCGTTGCAATACTGCTACGCTAGGGCGGGATACACGGCGGGCTGAACACCTAACTTTCCCCAAGAAAAGCAACTGCTCCAGCCGGCAGGGCTGAGCAAGCTTCGACAATACGTTTCACTTTTGAATGGGTAGGGTAATTGCTGAACCACCATTACGAACAAAGCCCGATTTAGCACACCTGCCCCTTCTTGGCGGCCACGGTATGGCTCAGATGGGGACACTGCCAAAGATGCGAGGTGGCCCCCACCATGGCGACCGCGCCGCGTCGTCCCGGCCGCAGCCAGTCGACCACGTTAGCAGCGACGCAAAATGCGGCACAGAGGGTGGCTAGTAGATGAGATGAAACCGTTTCATCATTTTGCACCTCGTCTTGGAGTGGCAATGCCAGAAGAGGTCGCTCAGGGTTGTTCTACACCTCATTGATGTCGAATGCGATCTGTGCCGTTCGTCTGATATCCTGCCCCAAATGGGACATCATATGCAACGCTACCAGCCCCCAAAGAGTCGCCGCCGAAGATAGTGCCGAGCTGGCAAGTTGAGGCGGCGTTGCAGACCGAGGACAATCGGGTTTGAAAAGTCTGCCAATAGCTGGGTTAACCAATGAGCGGAAGATCACCATTATGCCTGGGAACAACAATGATAAATAGGAAAGTCACGGGAGTCACACGTAATACTACTGATAATCACCATTATCGCTGATACAATGGTGAAATAAGGTACGGACTTACATCTCATACATACCTAGGCAGTCGCTTCTTAGGATAGTTTTACAAGTAAGCAACACAAGTAGTTCACTATGTCGAATCTTGAGACAATTACACACATATATATATTATAAACCCTTCAGCTTCACTGAACCAAGTACCCTTCAATTAATACTCTTATTATACCCTTTTAGAGTAGTTAAGGGGAGGAAGGGGTGGTTGAAGCTCCTGCAACGGGCCACCATTCAGGGCTCCATAGCAGGTCTGAGCGGTGAGTAGCCTTCTGTAGTATAGCCCTCTGGGTCTTGCCCCGCACAAACAACATTGCTACCTACGTTTCTTCATCTTCCACCCATCGTCTTGCGCACCTGGCCTTGTTTTTCTTCACACATCCCGCCTTTTCTCTCGATAGCCGAGAAAAATCATGGCAAGTTCCGGGAACGCGTCACCTCGATTGTCTAGAGTCCGCTATATGGGCGATGGCCGTATCATGTCGACTATATTCACTTTTCAGTACAACGGAGCACGCTTCGGCGAAGCTCTTGCTTCCACCCTCTACAAGTTTGACGAATCCATAGAAGGAAAATTCCTGACAGAGCTCACTAATCTCTCCTGGGGCGAGTTTGACGAGGCAAGAGACTCATAGAGCGAGCGAGCGTCTCTCGTTGCGAAGCTAGCCGCCGATTTGTGCTTCCCGGCCATACAGCAACTAGCGCCGACTCCAATTCCAGACGCCCAAACATTGGAATAATACCTTTACCCCCAAACCTATACCTTGCAAATTCTCACCGACTTCGGGCGCAATACGCCGACGTGCCGAACCCCGGACGGCTACGCTGGAATCTCTGAGCACCATCCGCCCGTCTCCGAGGACAAGCTGCGTACAATGGGCCTTGACCTCGAGACCATCGACATTCCAATTGTCAAGGCATCGCAAGCGATCTTAGTCCGTCGTCTACAGGGCCTAGTCTGGAAAGTGCGAATGGACGGGGAAGAGATGATTTGTAAGGCCTCGTTCGACATTTTTGAGCATCCAATCAGCAGCGAACTCGAGACGCCCCCGTCCGTTCTCTATTATATATAACGGACTGCTATCCTTCAGTCAGCATCTGACCTGTTTTGGTTAGGAATCGTGGTGTCCCACAGGGGAGTGATCAGCATTCTCCTTAGCTATATTCCAAGTCTGGGCTACTATCGTTCCTCCGCACCTGGGACACGGCCCTCACATGGCCCGACGTACAGATTGCTCAACACAATCAGGCCGGTTACAGGGAGCTCGACGATATAGGATACATGCTGAGGATTCGGACCCCTTTATTCTATTCGTATCCGATGGTTTTCCGCTACCTACTCAACTGGTCCGCAGACTATGGTGTTCAACCAGCGACTAGAAACGAAACTATTGCCGGTCGTTTCCTGATCGAGTAGGCAGGCTCTTTGTTCCAGGTGGACTGTGCTCCCTTTGCTCGGGAATTTCTACTCCTTGAAAGGGTGGGATCGTATCGCAAGCGGCCCACGAAAGGAGCCTGGAAGAACGCGCTGAGAGCTTCTTGTCACTTCAACGATATCATTTTTGTTTAACGCGCCGGGTTTCAACGCATAGCGCGGACCTTTGGCGCAATTGGTAGCGCGTTCGACTCCAGATCGAAAGGTTATCCGTTCAAATCGGGTAGGGTTCAAATCCCTTTCTTTTTCCCTTTTTCCCTAGCAGGGAGTGTCGAAAAAGTTATTTTTTTGCTCCATTGAAGATGCTTTTAATTACATAACATTTTTTCTTTGACTTTTTTTTTTACCTTTTTCTTTACAAGAAAGTATTATACAACGAACATCATCTAATTATAACCCAGTCTTTGTAGTGGACATCTTCCCGGGTAAACTCAATAGGGTTATGCTATTCTTAGCGAAGGCATTGGCTTGAAAAAATGCTGAAATATCATGTAAAGAGGCTTGATACCAAGAAGATTCTCCCCCCCCCCCTTCTCTTAGGTTTAGCGCTGCAGCAGAGAATGGCCTCGATCGTATATCTTTCCCCTTGCATCTTGCTAAGTGCGCGATGCATCGGCAAGATCTTGCGCCAACCCAAAACGAACGAACGCCCGTTAGGTGGGCGGCTACTAGTGGTCAAAAAAGCAACGTGGAGAAGGGAAGCTTGGGCGTTTGTGCTGCCGCCGTGAATGTGAATGGCGGGACCATACAAAGTCTCAAAATCACCAAGCACAAAGGTTAACTACTGGGGTTCCTACATAAACGACTCTACATTCCAGTGCCCCTGTCCTATACATACCCAAAGGGGGAGGATGGCTCTGCCTGGGCCGCGGGTTCTGTAGTGGGAGCGGGCGCGGTTGTGTTCGACGACTCGAAAGCATTGTTGGAAGCCATATCCTTAAAATGGTTGGGGTAATCACCAAGGGTACAAAGCCAAAGACCATCTCCAGCCGGTGCTGAAAGGGATCAGAACCATAGCAACGGTTGCAAAACACTGTGCGAAATAAGAGAAGCAGCGGTGTGGGGATACCGAGACTCGACAAATGTCTGAAGATTGATTGTATTTTATTGAAACTAGGAGGGTATTCATTGGCGACTGATACCAGTAGCAATATTGGGGTGGTATTGCCGGGGCGTCCACGACATATTGGTTGCGATACTTACGTCCTGGTGATGATGGCTGTAGAGTAGAGTAAAAGACTGAAGACGGAAGTCTAGAGGGCAGGCCAATTTTTCTCTGAGAACCTCCGGGCCATACCTACGTAGGTACCTACCTACCTAGGAGCTTCCAATCTTCCTGAATTAGGAGGGGCATTCCTCGCCTTATTGTGGCTCCTGAGGTAGGCGCCCTGGAGTCGATCCACTCCATCAACGGCGGGGACACGGTTTCTTGCTCGTCGAGTTCATCACATGCAAAGAGGCAGATCTGAACTTCTTTCTGGACGCCTTTTCCTCGCTCATGGGGCCGACACTTTACATCCCTGGGCTAATTATTCAATCTCCACGTGCACATAGAAGCGGTTCGCACATCAACAAACGAGCTGTGGAGGCTGTCAATTTTGACATCTCGCCTGGGCCACCGATGCCATGATACTCTGGCATATTTATTAACTCTTGTAAGCTTCGTGGATTCCCTTTTCATAATCAGACAGGGCTCAACCTTTTCTTACCGTCGCGTCCCTGTCGTTTGTCGAGGAGAATCCCCTTTTCTCCACATCGTCCTCCCCGTCTCCACCACCAACCACACCAGGAATTTTCACGCTCCACCTACACCACAGGCAGCTGAATGCCGCAACGGGGTCACAAAGAAACAACAACCAGATAACTGACGGGCGTGTGGCTCAGTTGGTAGAGCGTTCGCTTAGCATTCATTCCGGGATAACATCATGTTCCAGGGGACCGGCGCCTGCGAAAGGTCCTGGGTTCGATTCCCAGCTCGTCCAAAGCACTGTCCAGCAGGGCAGTGTTGTGCTTTTGCTCAGGTTGTCATGTATCATGTGTTGTTTTGACTCTTTGCCCGTACAGGATGAATGAATCTGCCGCTAACCAGCAGCTCTGCCCCTCTTGGTTACACAGCATGTTTTCTCCGGCTCCCTCTATCTAGTCCACGCCATCCCCGACCTCTACACCTTGACCGTCACGGCAAACACGCCCTGTCCCGCGCCAACATATGCCACATTTGCATCCCTCTCGGTCCGGCCAAAGGCACACGACGTCGATCCGGTCACGCTGCCCACGCTCGTCGGCTTGCCCACCGCCGGGTCGACCTCGACCAGCGAGTTCCGGCTGTTGGTCGCCACGTAGATCTTGCCGTTGGGCCCAAAGCACAGGTCGTCGCCCATCAGGTTGGTCCACAGCGTGCTGAAGGCGCCCGTGGCCTTGGCCGTGACCGGGTCGACCGAGACCTTGTGGAAGCTGTTCTTGAAGATGTTGGTGTACCACACGACGCCGTCCTTGTACTTGATGCCGTCGATGCCGAACGGGATGCCGCCCGTGGGCGCCATGGTCGCGTCCTGCAGCACCACGGCGTACGCGCCCGTGTTGACGTCGAACTTGTATACGACGCCCTTGCCCGCGTCGGCCACGAGGACGGACGAGTTGTCGAACACGGCCAGGCCGTTGAGGTTGTTGGCCTCGGTGATGGTCTTGATGAGCGACGACTTGGGCGGCGTCGAGGTGAAGTCGACCTTGTAGATGCCCTTGCCGCCGATGACGGCGAAGACGTCGGGGGCGTACTCGCCGATGCCCGAGAGGCCCGACGCGCCCGACACGGAGAGCGCCGTGGTGGACGTCTTGGCGACGGGGTCGATCGAGTACAGGTTCGCCGAGTTCATGTTGGTGGCGAGGATCTGGCCGTTGGCGCGGACCGCCACATTCTCGATGGAGCTGAGCCGGACGACCTGGGTCGCGCTTTGCCGCGGGGTGATGGCGGCGCCGTGGGCCAGGGCGGCCAAGAAGGGGAGGTAGACGAGCATGGTGGTTGGTTGATTCGAGACTGTTGTCTGGATTGGGAAAAAGAGAAAATGGTGTTGAGAACCGCCGACGAAATCGATCCAAAGCTGTCAGCCCCCTTTTTCAAGGCCCGCAAAGACAAACCCCCCCCGGCCTTGCGCCTTCACGCAATGGCCCCGGAGGGCGGTATAAAAGGCCTTGGCGCTTCATCGTGAGAAATTGGGGCGGCGGCGCCTAAATACTGGGTTGGTGAGCGACGAGCTCTAGTCCATACGTGTTCCCTGGTGCAGCAATCTGGCTAATCACAAAGCTGTCGTCTGTTGCCGAATGAGGCAACACGGCTCGGCGGCTCGATCCGAGAGTGTTATATTCCGGCACCAGTATTGTGGTCCGACTGCGGGGAATGCATTATGCCCCCTGGTATAGGTCGTGTTCCGCGCACTCGATGTCTGGGCCCAGATCGGCAATGACATAGATGAAAGGGTGAGAGCATCTGTAGTCCAGAAACCTGTATCTGTCTGTAATGTACAGTGATCCACTCGACGGGTAGCCCAACAGCCTCTCATAGCAGTGCGGGTATACAGTAATTACAAATTCAGCTTTTATGATGGGGTCCAGCCCAGCTGCTACGAGTTGTGTGTGAGCTAGATGTATACCAGGCAGCCAGTCTCTGACAGTTCAACTGCCAGACGGCGGCAACATCTGAGGACCCTGAAAAAGCTAGATACTAATATTTAAGGTATGCATTATCCGTACTCTCATGGATTGGGCCAGCCTCGAGCTCCGCAGACATCGCCCCGGCCAGTTCCTGAGGACCGGGGCGCAGCAGACCCTTCTCTGTCAGATCAGCCTGCATTTCCACTCCATCCGCAATGGTAACAGCCTGGACCCGGGGCCCCGAGCGCTCTGTCTCATCATTTTCCCCGGAGTGCCAGTCCTCGCCCGACCTCACCAGCGCGGCCGAATGAAGGGTAAATCCTCTCTTGGTCTCCTCTCCGCCAGCGCCCCTCCTCCGCCTCCTTCCCAGCCAAAATCCCAAGCCGGATAACGCGACACCGGCCGCGAGACAACCGACAACCACGCCAGCAATCCACGCTTGGGATTGTGACGGCTCAGGGTCGTCCGGAGCCCCAGTGGGGTCGGGAGCAGCGGTGATAAGGCCCGCCCCAGGACCCGGCGCGGGCGTCGTGGCCATCGAAGAGCCAGTACTACTACTACTACTGCTACTACTACCCGTCGTCATCACCGAGGAAGGCAAACTCCGATAGATAGTGCTGGCGCTCCAGGAATTGGCGCAGTTGTGCACCACCCAGCTGTCTGCCGCCGGCGGGTAGCTCCCGTACACGGTCATGGTGTAGCAGGCACGGTCTGGCCCACACGTCCACGCGTCACCCTTTCGGTTGGTCGGTTTCCCGCCCGCGCAGGCGGTCGGAAAGTTGCAGCTGCCGCCGATGCTGCAGCATCCTGCGAAGGTGCTGGACAGGGCGAAGACGGAGCGGGAGCCGCAGTTGATGGTTTCGACTGGCGAATGTCAGGCTGGGCTGGATGGGATCCAAGGTGGGCTATGACGGGGGGGGGGGGGGGGGGGGGGGAAAGGGGGGAGGGACATACCGGCTCCGGTTGGGTTCTGGTAGAGGCCCTGGTAGCTCGCTGGGCCGTCCGTGGCCGCGGTGTGTGCCGAGACGGGATGGACGAGACATTGTACCAACAGACTTAGGAAAGCCAGGCCGTCGTGCAGGGAAGGGGGTTTGGTGCGAGACCCCATGGTGTCAAGCCCGGCGCGTCAATTGCCCAGAACATGTTTGTCAAAACCAAGTGGAAAAGTTGGAGTGGAGAAAAGGGGAAGATGGGGAGACCCAAAATATAGGTACTGTCTACATAAGAGAAGAAAACCTACCGAATCACATAACTGATGGCCACAAATAGGAAAAAGGGGAGCTGAGCCGAAGGATGCCTGTCCAAGGTGACGTCTGGGATGCAGCAGAGCGGCAATGGACGGGTCTGCCTTGGACATTAGAACCTCATTGAGACAGTGCTCCGAGAGGCGCAGACTGGAAGCGACATGCAGCCAGTGGGAGCCAGTGTAACCCGAGCCTCAACGCCGCCCCCATTGGTTTTAGATCAGGCCCCGCCGCGGGAAGATCTTGCTGCGTGTAACGCGAAAGAGCCAATCTGAACAGAGATCGAACGCGTTGCTTCCACCCGGGCTGACAGCTTCAGGATGCTCCCAGAACGAAATACGAAGTGACGCTGCCATTGGTCCAGATGCAACACGCAAACTTTATCGTCTCGCCGAAAGGACCTAGCATAGGCATACACGGAAGGTCCCTTGTCCATGGCACCGGGTTGTAGGGCTACGCGTGGTGGAAGCTGTCAAAAAGTGCTGATGCTTTTGTTGGTATTATGGGAAATGTATTCGGTATCCATGGGTGGATTTGCAAATTTCCATCACAAGTTCCACAACCGATGCACTTCCCCAACTATAAATGCAAAACACAAAAAGGTTCTATTCACCAGGGGAAAAAAAAATAAAGCGACGCCCCGTTGGAGTCATTGTCCAGATGCCGCTGCAGGATGTCAATTACTATTACAGGTTTATCCTCGTCGAACTTAGGATATTTCAATTGGGACTTCGTTGGACTAATCAAGGCAAGGAGATGCTCACGACTCCTCGTCTTCCCAGCGGAAGCGAACCTAGCCTCTCGACAACAAAGTTAACTTTCAGTCCATACAGCAAACGTCCGAGGAACAGATGTACTATAATTGAAGCTTTGGGCCAATGTCTGACTTCTCACCGCGGGACATGCTGACCACAACATCTTGATCCAAGGATGGAGAGCTACCCGACTCTAATCATCCTTGCCAATCCTCAGTTTTCCTGGTCCACATCTCGCTCCGACGCGCTCTTTTTACATTTGCGCTCTACTCATTGGCACTGACTCCAGCCCCTAGAAGTTTAGGTTTGTGAGAGAACCTCTGCCAGCTGCTCGCCTTTCTCGGCCACTTGGAACCGGGTTAGGGACTCGTTGTAGCTATCCGCCCAGCCGTTGCCGGACCTCAGCGGTGACGCATCGTCAAAGAAAGTCATTCAGATGGTCTTTTGCTGCCCACCGCCGTATATAGTGTACTTGAGCGCTATATTAGGGTGCAGGGGATGGCAGCAATTGTCTGGGTAGCCGTTGAACAAGACTTTGCAGCGGCCATGGGAAACCGCCGGCTGCTCATCCAACCGTACTGCTGTCACCTGGAACCGGAGAGGCAGGCTATGCCGCATCACCCAAATCCGCTGGCCTGTTCAGCCGCAGCGGACGGACCGCCAGCGAGCTTGGCCTGCTGCTGCCATCAGCCCGCCAAGGTTGCCGCCTAGTGTATGGAAGGGATTTTTCGGTGAATTGCAGGCTCGCGAGACTCTCTTGGTAGACTTGCATCATTTTTTCCACATGCTTGCCCATGATTGGTATCCCAGAAACCCAGCTCGCAGCTCCCTTGTCTGCTCTAGTCCTATAGTAGCTGGTGCGTAACTACTGTAATAAGCCCCGATGAACATGCACAGAACATTCCTCGACCCCCGACCTCAACCTCGTGACCTAAATCGACCCCGGAAGATTTGACCCCAGAGATGACAAGCCCCTGGTCGACCGTACATAACGTTAGTTAGTTATCAAACTCCTTCCGGAAGCCGTCTCCGCTCCCCCCACGCGAGGAGGGAACAACCCCCCCAATAGGCAGTGATATGCAAGCTATCATCATGGCGCGTGCGCTCCCGGTTGCAAATCGCGAATGGATTGCCGTTTTGAGGATTGGAGTATTTTTACAGATTATACGAGACGACAATGTGCTGGTCTGCAGCTGTCACATCCACTTTCTGCTGAGAAAATCCCGATCTACGCCAGAAAAAACTGAAAAATAGAAAAAGAAAAAAGAAAGAAAAACGAATGAGCGTGGGGGGTTGTGATGACGAGGGTAGCCTCGGAATAAAAGTTCAGCAGACAGGCAGCCATGCATCCCTGGCTCTGGCGAGGATGACCGAGTTGACAGTGCTCTCGTACAAATTAGCGAGCGGTATTCGTATTGGGGGACCTCTCGTACAGTACCAAGAGGACATCCGACTAGTTACCGCGATGAGGCTAGGCAGTTCGCCAAGTGAACATCAACCGAACCCTGCCATCCATCCCTCTCCCGGCACAAGGGAAAACAACATGAACCCTGAAACCCAACAACACCTGAAACTCGAAACCCGTCCGAAGTCAATACCGCCAATTTCAGGCGTTTCTTTTATATGATTCAGTAATAGTAGTAAATACACAAAAAATTGGCATCTGTTGTCAAGCCAAGCCAACTCAACCAGTTGACAGCATTTTTGCTTGTCCTTTCCCTCCCCGCCAGAAAAAGAGAACGCTGAACGCCTATTTGCCTGCCAGCCAGCCTGGGAACTAGACACCCCGAGGCTAAAAACCACTGACTGAACAAAGGGAAAAAAACCTCCTGGGAGCAGGAAATGACCCCTCCCCTGAAAAGCGAGGGGGAAAAAAAAAACTAAACGCTGTCCCCCATGCACCGCCGCCGCTGTCCCGCCACCAAATGGGTATTTAATACACACACACACACGCACGCACGCACGCACACACACACACACACAACACACACGTAGAGGGAAACGGGACCATCCCAATCCCAATCACAATCCCAATCCTACAAACCGACAAAAAAGAAGCTTCCCAGGTTGTGCTTGTTCCTCGCACAACTAGGGAGGGCCGAGTTGAATCAAGAAGCGATCTGCTGGGCCAGAACCGAGGTATGGAACGTCAACGACGCGCTCATCCCGGCGCTGCCCATTCCCTGGTGATGATGATGCCCATGGTGATCATGGGGTCCATGCCCGTCATGACAATACTGCTGTTCCAAGCCCTCCAAATAGCCCGGACCGTGGTGCTTGACCGACGACGTGAGCAGATGCAGACCCCTGCACTGCGTCGCTACCCCCTGCCGCATCAGGTTGCTGATGGACCTCTCGCTGCCGTCAAACACATCGTAGGGAAAGATGACTGATCGCTCGCTGACCAGCTTGCTCTGGTCGAATGCGCCCTGTTCGAGCAGGAGCACCGCACAGCGCAGGTAGCGCGCCTCCATGTGGATGTCGGAGCGCACATCGGTGCGCTGGATGGCGAACTTGACCAGCTGCAGGGGCGTGTTGCCGCAGTTGTTAAACACATTGACCGATGCGCCCTTGGCGCAGAGGAACTGGACAGCCGGGACGAGTCCAAATTCCGAGGCGTAGTGCAACGCTGTGTTGCCCTCGGTGTCGCGCTTGCCGAGATAGGCTTGCATGCTGAACTCGGAAACTTTGGATGCCGCTTCGACAACGGTTTCCAGCTTGGCTGTAAGTTCGGTGTCAGAGAGGCCCCTGCCTGCGGCGGCGCGTCGGAGGAGCTTCATCAGCGGGCTTCGGCGCACTTTTTGTGCGTTGCTCTCATTGGGGTCAAGATTGAGAATGGGGACTTCGGTAGGGTGGATGGATACGACGCTCTCGGAGCCGATGGTAGATGTGTCGGCGGTTGATGGCGCTCTGCCACCCTCGACGGAGAACTCGGGCAGATATCGGCGGATGAACTCGACTTCGTCGCCAAAGATGCGGTGCAGCTTCGGCGCCGTCTTTTCCAGGTTCCTCCGGATGCTGTGCCATAGCCGTTCGCCGTTGGCGGACTTGTTTGCGACCAGGAACCGGGCGGCTCCGTGGCCGACTTCTCGAAAAACGTAATATAGCGTCTCGATGGGGAACTCCTTCCTGGCGACGATGTGATGGAGGAAGGTATGTTTGTCCACGTCTTTGTGACAGAAATCGAAGCCGCGTGACCGCAGCTTCCGGATGAGGTTGAGGAACGACACTGGCCTCATGCGGGGATGCTCGGGCGGGTCGAAGATATGGAGGAACGTCTCGCCGCGGTGGTTGACCATCTGGACGTCATCAGTGCGCTTAAGGATCAGTAGCAGGATGGATACGCGGGCGCCCCATCTCGCCGCCACGTGAAGCAGCGAGTTGCCAAACTTGTCCACCATGTTCGCCTCTTCTTCCGTGACGCGGAAGTGTGTAAAATCGTGACCTTCGGTCTTTTGGGCGTCGATGGCCTTGGATAGCCGTTCGTGCACACAGCCGACTGATCCGCGGCCGACATAGGAAGCACAGCACATCCGGACCAGGGCTGAGTTGAGCTCCTCCGTGGTCGGATTAGCGGTCGAATATTTAGATTTAAACAGGCCACCCATAGCCGGCGTGCTATTCCCCTTAGCGGCTTTGCGTGGCTTCTCTTGAAGCATCGTGAGAAACTCCTCGCGCGTCATCTTGCTAAGAGCCGTATTGGCGCCGGATGCGTTCACATTGACGCCCTTGGAGGAAGCCGAGGAAGACGACCGCGCCAGGCTCGAGATTCCGGACGAGATGCTCGAGAGCACCGAAGCCCATGATCTGCGCTTGGCGGATTTTGTGGATGGGGTTGTCGAGGACGCTCGGGATGGCGACTTGTCCCGTTGGTATGTGTCGGGCGGTGTTGCGGTTGTACCAGTACTGATGGCCTGCGGTGTCGACCCCGGCGACTCGGACTGCTTGGCCGTTGATGGGCTGTCGGTGGAGGGGCTGTGGGTGAAGAATACGGGGTATTGTTCGATGGGAGGTTGATCGATAGACATGCGGGTCCCTGGCGGCTCTAACATGTCGTGGGCGAAGGAATTTTGCGGTCGTGTCTCGAGTCGCCGGCGAACCTTCCTGTTCCTTATCCGCCGTTCCGCCCTCACCGACCGCAAAAAGCGCACTCGTACGAGCATGGTCGCCAGATCTCTCGGCCTCCAGTCATCGATCCTGCGGTCCGGGAGAAGGTTCTTGAGATGTTTGTGCGAGTTGCGCTGCCTGTGGACACATCAGGTCAATCAATCAGCATGTGGCACAATAACACGTGGGAGAGTAAGGGGGCGCCGCCATTGTGCGCCCCCCGTGGGGAGTTTGCGCACCTCGGATCAAACGAACCATCTTTGAGGCGCTCGAGGATTCGGACGAGGGGCAGGCGCTCGCTCTGTGTGCAAACATAAAGGCGCAGCAACTTCTTCTGCTTGCCGGGAGGCCATGGCTTCTCGCGTCTCCCCCGCCGGGGAGCAGGCGGTGATACAGCACTGGCCGTGCTGGCCACGAGCTCCATCATGGCGTCTCACTCAGTCCACCCCAACCAACAGCCTGGAGCTGGCAGCTCAAATTACGACTCGCTCCTCGTCTCGTCTCGTTTCGGCTCGGCTCGATATCGACTCGGGTTCGATGATTGGTGTCAAACGGATTCGCAACGTGGACAGCAGATGTTGTTAGCGGGCGTCGGGCGCTGGGCGAGAGGCATTTGCGTTTTGTCGCTGCTGGCCCATTCAAGACTGTCCACTCGGTAACGTTATTCACGAAGGCGATAACGAAATTATCGACAGTGGTCCTCGGCGAGAGCGTAATGGCATGGCGGCATAACTGCGGACTGCAGACTGTCTGGAACTGCGCGTGCGGGCTTGCGGGTGGGTGACGATGAGGCTTTCGGGTGTGCCAGCTGTTTTAAGAGGTCAGCTCCGGGGCCAAACCGGGGCCCAGACAGGGCCGGAGCGACAGGGCCAGAGACAGTGGTTTTGGCTGGCGTGCTCGCGGGGACTGTCGCCTTCCCCAATTGGTTCTAGAAGGCATCCGCGGCCAATCACTGGGCAACAGGCAGCCCGCTCCAACCCGCTCCCACTCGTTCCCACTCGTCTCTTCACTCGCTAACCCCGGAACCAATCCCCAGACCCTGGGACGCAATTTCCACCACCCACTGTAGTTTGGACGAGAGGTGAGCCTTGTTGAATCAATCCCTCGGCGGCGTGATCACAGCCGTCGCCGTCCGAGCGACTGGACCTTGTTGAGAAAACGACCCTGCAGGAAAAAGAAAAAAACAACCTGGGAGCCGGGGCACGAGGTTGTGTTCGCCAGGATCCGTTACGACATGACGGTGCGGCATTGTCTCGAACTCCTGTCGCGAACTGACAGGGGATTCGATGGGGGGGAGGACAATGGGGCATGGATGGGATGCCCTGGAACTGCCGGGACCTGGATTGTGCAGCCACTCGAGCTGCTGTCAACAATGCAAACCCTCCACTTCCTTTGTTGCCGGACTCGGCAGCAGAAAGGGAACATGGTCAGCGACCGAACACAGCGGCGGCCCCGCGGTGGCTGCAAGAGGCTGCATGCCTGGCCCACGCCATGCGGGAAGGGATGGCCGCAACCTGGAAAGGCGCGGGAGATGGCGATGGAGAGATGCCCCTCCTGTCACTCTTGGCTTCTTGGCTCTTGCCCTCCTCGTCGCCAACAATGACAGGGCCCTGGCAGCTGTGGCTCTCCCGCAAACCCCTGGAACCCCGCCGGGTTGCACAGGATCTCCGGTCGCGGTTTAGCGCATTGCATTGCTGCGCCCCACATTGCCCGAGCGCAATGTGGTCGCCAGCTCGCATTGGCCTATTTCAATTCCTCTTCAGGCTTAGGGCCGATGCTCCGGTAGACGGTAGCACTTGGAGGGAGGCGCTTCTTCTTCGCCTGTTCACCATTGCGGCTAGGATGACCCGCATAATAAGCAAACCTCATCAGCACGAAACCCGCACAACAACAAGAACACCCAACCCTTGAACGGCGCGAAGCTGGGTCGGGAAATTCTTTCGTCGCTCTGTGGCCCGCCATTGTTCCAGCCGTCCCATTGTTTCGGCTCAGGCCGATCATCCCATCCCCTCAGGCTCCACATGCCATCGTCAGGAATCTCTCCGACCGGTCCTCCCTCGCTCCAAGCCGCAGCGAATGGTCCGGGGCGGCCCTGTGGTGTCTGTGTCTGTGGTGTTGTGGGGACAGCTGCTGCCGGCAGCCGACAGATGCCAAGCAGATCGCCCGCCTCTGCATCTTCCCTTCGACGCCGTGTTTCTCGGCCTCTGCCGTGGACGAGATTGGCCAGTCGAGGTGCTGCACTTTTTGTGTTTAAGACAAGCGCTGTCCCCGCTGCATTCTGCATGCTTGCAAGTCTTGGGGGGGGGCTTGAGGATATTGTTACATAATCACACCAACCTCAAGTGCGTTATCACGTCGCCGCTATGACATCGTACACCTCTGCTAGCCTCGAGTGGCATCTTGGTTTGACGTGAGATGGCGCACGAAGGGGTATTTACATGTCCTATGTATAACGTTATGTCATAAGAGCCGCCAGCCATCCTGGCATTCCATGACCCGATAGGGCCAGATATAGGTATCCATTGATCGGAAACATAGTGACAACGGAACGATCGCGCTAACCATTTTTTTCCCAGTCGGCTGCAGTCGGTTTTGGGTCCGGTCCAACATGAACATGAATGGCAACGATGGGTCGTCTAATGTCTTGGCCTTTTCCGTTGAAAGTCATCCCATCTGATGTCCAGATGAAGGAGCATGTGCCTCGTCTCTTGACGGCCTCTGCCCTGTTTTCCAGCTACGAGCCGGTTTCCACCCAATAC
Organism: Chaetomiaceae sp. B2702; assembly: GCA_023628455.1. Lineage (NCBI taxonomy): Eukaryota > Fungi > Ascomycota > Sordariomycetes > Sordariales > Chaetomiaceae > Chaetomiaceae sp. B2702. Next base: position 128,951 of record JAMAKP010000024.1, on the reverse strand, counting down.
GACAGAAGAGCAGCAGCAAAACCAGCACTACCAGACAACAAGCATCCACCATGTGGAACTCGTGGCGGATACGGCGGAACTCATGTTCCTGACTCATGTTCCATCAGGCCATCTTCAAGCACTGCATATTTGCGCTTGTAAATTCCAGTTGCAGTGATGCTCAGCGCGAAGGGCCGTTCGTGAGAACTCTGAGTTCAAGTCATCCCCAAATCGATCTCGGCCATCCGATTGTGCCTTTGCCACGCAACCCCTTGATCCAAGCAAGCGGGTACAGTTGCCACGGCTGGAAAATGCTGCGGCAGTGGAGATGTTTGGCTTTTCTTCTCGTGGTGATCAGTGGGGTCTCAATGCTTGATGCCGGCCCGCCGGGACACCCGGTCTCGTATTGAGTTTTCTCAGTCCTTTATAAATCACGACTCACATTCTTCGCGCTGTTCGCTCTTCTCTTGGCTCTGTAACAATCACACTCACTTTTGTCACTCGCTCAACGTCTACACAGACACCTCACTCGTTCTTCGAAAGCAAGGCCAGTCAAACAGACACACAGGCCAGAAAAAAAAAATCGCCCAAGATGCATATCCAATTCGCCACCGTCCTCTTGGCCCTCGCCGCCCCTCTCTACGCCATCAAGATCACCTCCCCCTCCAAGAATGATGTCGTTGACCCCTCCAAGGGCGTCACCGTCAAGTGGGACACCGTCGGCACCGACCCAGCCCGCGCCCACCTCGTCCTGGTCAACATGGCCTCCGGCCATACCCCCTTCAGCAAGGACTTGGGCGAGGTCGATCTGTCCGCCGGCAGCTTCGACGTTACCGAGAAGGATGTCCCCAGCGACGAGGGCTACCAATTCAACTTCGAGAGCGTCGAGAAGCTAAACACGGGCATTCTCGCCCAGTCGGAGCAGTTCGAGGTCAAGGCCTCCTCGGGAGACGAGTCCGATGACAACGAGAAAACTACCGCGTCGTCTACGACCGTCAAGACCGCCACTGTCACCAGCAGCGCCGCTTCTTCCGACGCCGCCGTCTCGTCGACCGGCACTGCGACTACCCTAGCCACTGTCTCATCCTCTGCCACTAGGACTACGACGGAGAACACCGGCTCGGCTACCGGCTCGGCGACCAGCAGCGCCAGCACCGGCGCTGCTGCCCCGACTGCCATGGCTGTTCCGGCTGGAGGCTTGCTCGCTCTGGTGGCTGGTATTGCCGCCGTCATGGCTTAAGTCAAACTCCAGGGATCGAGGGTTAAAGGGGGCGGGTGGGTGATGATACGTACACATGTGGCGGATAGGTTGGGAAGTGTTCTTAATGTAAGACGCTATTTCGTCTTGGTCATCACACGACAATAGAGGAATGCATGGATAGAGAAGGATTGGGGAATAGAGGTTGCATCCAATATGAGCCGCCTTGTCGAAAGGTCCATGTATGCTGTTCGTATGGGTTGTTTTTTTGCTACGCTCCACTGTGTTTGGTTCCGGCCGGAAGGGGACAGCCACTTGTTACCCCTGATACTACATCTATTACAGATATACTGCGTGGACATGTAACCTTGACAGCCTGCCCAGCGGCGATTACTGCCGATTACCTGGCAGCCTGGGCAGCACATCCACTTCAACAAGCGTCTGTTGCCCAAGACGTTGTGGCAAACAGCGCGACACCCGGTTCGACCCATTGAGCCATGGTCTCATGTGTCGGGACTTACCGAGTTTGCAAGGGGCGTTGTGGCGTTCAAAGCGCCTTCAGCTGAGCAACCCCGTCCCGCGAGGGGCTTCCCCTCCGCTTGCGCTATTGAAGTTGCTATTGTTAGCCCATGGCACCCAAGTTCCATGATCGACACGGCAGTTACTCCGGTTGACCAGTGTGCATTCGGAGTAAACCGGATGATCCCCGTGCGAAATTCCTTAGTGTATTCGTCGTTGTCTCAGTAGGTCGGGGTTGAGAACCGACTCGTCATGACCCTTCGAGCCTCGACCATGGCACAGGCGCATAAAACATGCATTCGTCTTGGATCGGTCATTATTAATTATCCGAAGAATTACGTCAACAATATTGGTACTAACTATTAGGGCGTCTTGAGTTCAAAGGGACAAAAAAGTTTACTGCCTAGCAAATAAGCACACCCAGCATAAGTCGGACCCCCCCCCCTTTGGAACACCCCACCTTTAGAATACTTGGCAGACTATACCGCTTTTTTAAACCCCCCAACTTCAACTTACTACAACTCTATCAATCTTTGGCCAAACAAGCTCATTTTTTAAATATAGCTCCGTCAGTTCAAGATGACTTATGCTAAACAAGATCTATAAGATGCAGTCCTACAATACTACGAAGGTGGCCAGTCATTATGGAAGATTAGTCGCGAATTCGGTATTCTAACTACTACCTTATACTACCGTATATATAGTACCTAGACCCGTTCGGCCGGGGCCGAACTATAATAGACCCTTAGCCGGGTATAAGAAGATCACCTTGTACGATAGGTCTTGACCTAGGTTGCCCTTAGTGTTCTACCAATATATATATAGATTAGGGAGTTCGCTAGCCGAGTTCTATAGGCCTAAGGAGCAGGCTATATAACTATTGGAAAAGGCTAGATAGCCCGGTTTCTTCGAAGGAACCTAATTCTTCGAACCTAGCGAGCTTATAAGATCGATTCGATCTATATTAATAGGGCTACTAACTTAGTCATCTATAGTTAGTAGCTATAGCTAAATATCCTAGCTATTAAGGATATCTTACTAGCCAACCGCTATAACTTCGATAAATGTGGTATTATAGAAGGCTAGGGGTCCAATGGCTTAGTGGTTGGAAGCTCTTAAATGTATACTATTTAATAGAAAAACCCTGGCTCGCGTACCTAGACTTTGTTCCTTAAATATATCTTAGTAATAGGGGTAGTACTCATACTAACCGTTATTTTTTAAAGGTAAGAGTATTTAATAATAATAGTTCCTAACCAATAAGGCTAAATTTAAAGACTAGAAGTTTACTTTAACCGATAAAGGCTAGATAAATAGGGTAGTTATATTGGAATAGCTTTAGAAGGTGTTTATCCTTTATATCTAACTATAAGATCCCTCCTAGAGACGGCTTTTAATACTAGACGGCTATAATAGCTATATAACCAACAACTTTATATAGGTATACTATAAAAATAATATCTAGTTACTTTTCTTACTACTATATACCTTTTATATCCTCTAGCCATTATATTTATTAGTATTTAGCCCTCTTAAATATACCTACTGGAAGCTCCTTAATAAGGTAGACTTCTAGTCCAAATCTATAGTACTAGGCAAATAGTTGATAATTAAATATATTATAGAGGCTTGGAAATAGGCTATTATAGCCTATAATATTAAATAGGGATAAAGAGCTAGTAGGTTATAGCTAGTTAATATAGCTAAGCCCCTAATGAGCCGGCTACTATTAGAAAATTCAAATAAGGTAGCTAGTACTACCGATCTAGTACCCTCTTAATAGCTCTTAGCACCTATTTAACCTTCCTAGCCTTTAATAATAGTTACTAATATACTATTTAGTACCCTATAAAGGAAATTAGACTTATATAGTTAACTAGTTAACTTGGCTAGCTATAACTAGTATATATCTATACGACGGCTATTATTCCGGAAGGTTAAAAAGGCCTTTGATTAAAAGGACTTTAAATTGGCCTAGTTATAATAGTAAAACGAAGCTCTAAAGATATAGTTGGAGGTAGCCCGGCCGTTAAGAAGGAAGAAGGTAGTTATTAATCCAAATAGTGTATTTGCTTCGATTAAACAGGTCTACTAGGCCTAGATTAATGTAGGCTGTATAGAGGGCTCTATAGCTGAAGAGAGCGGGTCAGAAAGTATAGAATCTGATGCTTCCTATATTGTAGTAGGTTAAATGGGTTGCAATATATAGTATTGAAGAAGATGGTTGTGTCGTAGGCCAAGATTTGCCAAGTGTTCCAAAGGTGGGGTGTTCCAAAGGGGGGGGGTCCGACTTAACTGTTATCTATAATCCTACCAAACAGACCATGCACAATAATAGCCTGCTCCCACTTGCCAGACACTTAGGTCAGATATTCGTGAAGATCGACAAGGGGAGGGAAATCTATATCCATAACTACAATAGATTTTCGCTGAATGCGCTCTTTTTAGATTTAGGAGTGGAAAGTTTCGTATCTATAGTTTCGAAATTATCGCCGGGGGACACGGGGGCGAATGGCATAATAATAGCGTGCACAGCGACTTGGGCAGCGTACCGAGTCCAAATGTTCCTTATATTCTTTATTTCTACAAGGGAGATCACGATTACGAGTTTGCGTCTGATGAGGAATTGGTTCAACCCAACGAGGCTCTGGTTATATATCCATGGGAATTTACATTCAAGAATTAATGTAGAATCAAACACTGCCTCGGTTTCATTCCGTCGAGCTAAACTCCAAATCCCGTGCAGCATGCCTCATGTTCAACGTAACGACAGTATGCTCTAGTTTAGCTCGTAAGACATTATTCTATTTCACCAGCCCCAACCCCAACCGAGAACCTCCTCCACCTCGAGTTCCGGCCGCCCCCCCCTTCCGTCCTACCTACCCCTGAATCCCCCTCTGCGCATACCTCCACACATCCTTCTCCCCCGCCATCAAGCCCAACAAGCACCTCTCCCAATACCCGACCAACGGCTCCTCGGGCAGCGCCAAAACCTGCGGCACCCTCCCGTGTCCGCTTCCCCCTTCCACCTTTCCCTGCCACACCCACTTCCACTTGTGGTCCTCCCCTCCGACGGGATACATCGCGTCGGCAGGGTACTCCCCGGCGAGCATGGCCGGCCCGGAGGAGGATATGCTCACCTCCCTGGGGCCGGCGCCGCGCGCGGCCGCGACGGCGCGGTCCTCGCCCTCGGCCAGCGCGCTCCCGCGCTCCAGCCGCCACCCCTCCAGCGCCGCGCACGCCCACACGGCGTTGTCGTCCAGCCCCAGCCCCGCGCACGCCCGCCTCACCCGCACCGAGCTGTGCACCCGCTCGTTGGTGCCCAGCAGGGGCTCGGCCGTGTCCGCGTTGGTCGTCTCGTCGACGCGCAGCGTGCGCCCCGGCAGGCGGACCGTCGCGCCCGCGAGCGTGGTCAGCGTGCTGGTCGGCGCGCGGACGGTGCCCAGCGCCCAGGGGCGCGCGCCCGCGCGCAGGAGGGCTTGCGCCGGGGTGGTTGGGGCCGGGTGCGCGCACGGGCATTGCGATTCCGATTGCCGGGTCTGGCGGAAGGTGCACTCCTCTGCGTCGCGCTGGGCCGGCCGGCCCGAGGGGGGCGTGTAGAGCTGGGTGTTGGCCCAGGGGAGGGGGCCCGGGTCGTTGGGGGAGGGTTTGGAGAGGGGGGGCCGTTTGCCGCCGCGGAGGAGTTTGCTGACGGAGCGTTTGATGGCGTCGAGGGGGAGTTTGGGCAGGGAGGGGATGGGGAAGGGGGGTTTGGTCGAGCTGTTGCCGCTGCCCTCGGGGGCGTAGGGAAAGGGGTGGGCGGCGGAGAACCGGAGGGTCTCGTGGAAGGTGGAGGTCAAGCGGGTGAAGTTGAATTCGAGGCCGAGAGTCGAGAGTTGGTCGCACATCCCTAAGTGTGGTAAATTAGAAAGGTTGCAAGACGAAAAGTGGACAACGGGGGGGGGGGGGGGGGAAGCGCACAAGCCAGGGTGATGTCGGAGATTTGCTGGTCGTACCACCCGCCGCCGACGTTGCCGTGGTTTCCTGGAAACCACACCTGCTTCAGGTTGGTGGTGCTGCCGGGGACGCGCTCCCACAGCGACGGCCGGAAGGCGTAGCGCGGTTCGTCGAGGGCCAGCGCTTGAAAGGCGTTCTCGACCTTGTTGGAGACTTGGGTGTTGGTGAATCGCCATGTGCAAGTTGTTAGTTGATTCCCTCGACAACAACGGCTCAGGGGTAAGAGAGAGGGGGGGGGGGGGGGACTTATTGGTCGGCTGAACCGCGGACACCGATGACGGGCGCGGGAGGGATCCCGAGAGTGCCCACTGTGTCCCAGACAGCGAGCGCCTTGATTTTGATTTCGGTCACGCCGTCGTGGTATGTGTCGCGGGTGTACTTCATCTGGGCCAGTGTCAACATGAAGTGGCCGCGCAGTTAGATGGTATGTACCGAGGTGGATTTACCTCTCTCAAGCCCAGCTTGTACTTGTGCATGCGGGCACGCTCCCACTCGATCTTGGCCTGGCCGCGCGAGCCATTGTACTCGGGCAGCCCCGGAATGAGAAACTCTTCCGCATCCCGCCGGGGGTTGCCTATATTCTCGTAGTCATCAAAGATGGCATAGAAGCGGTCCAGGCCCTCAGGGGTCAGCAGGCCCACCGAGGCAATCATGTCGGCGACGGAGCGGGCTGTGAAGGCGCCGCGGGAGAAGCCAATCAACACAATCGCGTCTCCATCAACGTAGTTGGTGCAGATGAAGTTATAGACCTCACGGATGTCCTGTACTACCAGTGTCAGCGCTTTCTTGCCTTGGACGGGCAAACGCCATGGAGAAACGCACCTGGTCCAGGCCCATCCCAAAGGCGCCACCAGTAAAGCGGTCGATAGCGTTGGATGTCCCGACGCCCGGGAAATAGTTGATGATTTGGTGGGTGCCATCGCTACAGGTCCGGCAGAAGACGCGCGAGATGCGTGTGACGTTGGATGGCGGTTCGCTTTCTTCGGTGTCAGTTGTTGAAACTCGACACGCAGACAGACAGTCTGTGTGAAGCCACAGATCATGGCGCCACATACCACTTCTCGCCCAGCGAGTCCATCCATGTCCCATCGCAACAGACAATGATGCGTTTCGGTGGGCCGGGCTGCGTTTCATAGGGATGCTGGGAATTCAGGGGGGTTGCCATTGTATGTAATTACTTCTCAGTCTTTCCAGACTCTTGAGTCTTGACCAGAACAAAGACAAGAGGGGTGGAGAGAGAGAGAGAGAGAGAGAGAGAGAGAGACTGAGCCACCAACAACGGGAAGCTGCTGATCTTTAAAAAGTGAAGCCTCGCTGTTGGTTCCAGCGCGCATGACCGCCCTTCTGCAGGTGCCCTCGGGCAAACTCAGGGCCAACACCATTTGTCGGTTGTCGCCGAACGGGACGGACCCAGAGGCTGCAGAGGATCGACGCTGCATCACGCTAGGGGCAGATTGGGCCTAAACGCGCAACCTCAGCTCTTGGCAGGCCCAGCCAGACGACATTCACATTCCCCCAAAGGTCCAGAGCCACGGGGATCGGCATCGAGGCTGGTATGTATGTACTGTATGTACATACTTTACTATACTCGCCGGACGAGCTGGCTGTGGCTGTGGCTGTGGGAATCAATGAAATGCAGAATGCAGAATGCAAACGTGACGGCGAATGATGGAGGCGCATGTGCCAACACGGCTGCATGCAGATTGTACACGGGGTTCGGATTGGGTAGCAGGGAACGACTGTACTCGGATCACGTTCCCCCTGGATTTCCCCCACCCGGTTCGGGGGTCCAGTCGGGGGAAGCAGTCAGCACTCGACAATTCAGCCCCTCCATTCTCGGTCTGTCGTCTCAGATGATAGACACGATATGACACACGCTAGTTACTGCTGACATGCATTAGCTTTCACGCAGGCTGTTCCTCGAACCAGTCTGCCCTCCCATCTGCCTGCTTTTCTGTGAACAGAGATAGATAGACCGGCGCCAGATACTCAGATCCCAACCTGGAGCATCACTCGTTGTCGGACATATCCGGGCCGCTGATATTTCTCGCCAACTTGACAACACTCTCCTAGCCTCTCAATTCTGGGTCGGCGGAGGACTGTCGCCATTGTTGCTGCTATCGCCGCCTTCGGCGTCTTGATCTGTCCAGCGCTTGGAGTTCATGTACTACTGAGTTAGTTAATAAGGAGCCAAAATCTGGAGGACAACACCGGCCAAGAACACCAATACCATATCTACTATTAATGTACCAACAACACCATATTACTCCAAGGGAGGCGTGTCATTAAACTCGTCCAGCAGCCCCGGAGGCACCCGGATGCCCGCAATGCCGACATCCTCCATCCACCCCCTAATCTCGCGCTCCTCCTCTGCCGTCACACTCACATGCGCCGCCCCGACATTCTCTTCGAGATACTTGATGTTCTTTGTTCCCGGGATGGGAAACACATCCTCGCCCTGCGCCATCAACCACGCCATGGTCAACTGCCCCGGCGTGCACCCCTTCGTGGACGCCATCGCCTTGAATCTGTCCACCAGCTCTAGATTCTTGGGGAAGTTCTCCTTGCTGAACCGTGGAAAAAGCCGCCGCAGGTCCCCCGGCTCGAAGTCGTCGGGCGACTTGATTTGGCCCGTCATGATGCCGCGGCCGAGCGGGGCGTACGCAAACACCGAGATGCCCAGGTCACGGCAGGTCTGGAGGATGTGGCCGCTTGCTGCCTCCTCGATGTCGAGGGCCCAAGGCGAGTACTCGACCTGGTACGCGTCGACCGGTGCGATGGCGCATGCGCGACGGAGCGTGGCGGCGGAGCAGGCCGATATGCCGATGTGTTTTATCTTTCCTTCTCTGTGCGCCAGGTGTTGGTATTCTATCACCTTGCTTCACTTGAAGAGAACAGAGATATTGTTCCGGTTACTTACTCCTTAAGCTTGACCAACTCCTCCATGGTCTTCTCGATGGGGGTCTTCCCGTCAACGCGGTGGACGTAGTACAAATCAATGTACTCGGTTCCCAATCTCTTCAGGCTGTTCTCGCACTGCTGCCGACAGTACGCGGGCGAGCTGTTGATCACCAACCCGCGGCTGCCGTCGTCCCGGACACCCGATGTAAGCCCAAACTTGGTGGCCAGAAAGATGTCGGCGCGGCGCTCGGGATGGCGGGCAAACCACTTTCCAAGCAGATCCTCGCTGTCGCCGTACATGTCGGCCGAGTCCCAGTTGGTACAGCCCAGTTCCCAGGCGCGGTCGAGGACTTTGAAGCGATCTTCGTCGGAGCTGGCGAAACGTTAGCCGACAAAAACACCCGGCGTGCTCCTGGGGGACACTAACCCAACTGATCCATAGGCAATGCTCAGGCCCATCAGGCCGAAGCCGATCGCCGTGATCTCGGGGCCGTCCTTACCCAGCCTACGGGTTGGAAGCTGCACGGGGGGTGCCATCATGTATTGTTACTTTGTAATTACGGCTGTGTCGAACAGGACTTCTCCGATATCTATAGTAGTACACGGAGACGAAAAGAATATGGGAAACAGTTCGTGGTGATACTTATGATGAAGACGTCGAGGTTGCATAAGGCATAAAGGGGTGTCGCCCCGGATAAGCATATCCCCGCACGGCCCGCGTTGTTGCATCTCTCGGGAAAGCCCCCGTTCCGGCCACTGATAAACATCCGCTAGCCTGGAAAAGAAGACGGCGTTTGGGGGGGCTTGGAAACCGAAGAGGAATTCTCCTTAATCGCGACCCGATATCATACGCATCGACAATGCTTCGATAACGAGAAACGAGGCAGAGACCTAGATGCTGTCTGATGCTAGAAACTGCTTGACATGGCATCTTCGGATGATATTGGCTGTGTGGCTTGATGCCCTTACCGGCACGCCCTGCTTGCGTACGCTAGTTCACACGCGCGCTCTGCATTCCAGCACCGCTGCTAACCCAGCAGAGGCAGTCTGCTCTCGGCATGAGACCTATCGTAGTAGGTGAGCGGTCTGGAGAGTACAGACGAAGGACAATAAATACGTGCAGTGGCAAGCAAGTCTGGCTTCTAGCCCTCGGCGGTTCTGTATCCCCGAGACTCTGCCCTCTGTTCGAACCCTTGAAGCTTGCCGCCTAATCCAGCATGCTCCTCAACCCTTCGTATTCTCCGCCGCCTCCTCCGCCGACTTGAGCAGCAACTTCCTCGCCCGATCCGCCGCGATATCGCACATGGCCTACACAAGAGGCAGTAGCATTAGCACAATTCCACTCAATGGCGAACGAACCGAGACCAAGCATAAAAAAAAAAAAAAAAGAAAGAAGGCAACACCAACCTCTATACACCTCCTCTCCTCCCCCTCCAAATCCCCGCCCTCGATCCGCGCCCGCATATCCGCCATGATCTCCCCCTTCCCGCGCCCATTCACCCACACCACGTACCGCAGCCCCGGAAACCGCTCCTCGTACTCGCGGTTCAGCCTCGCCAGCGCCTGCCCCTCCCCGCTCAGGTGCCGCTGCTCCTCCGCGCTGAACCCGCTCAGCGGGGGGCCCGCCTGTGTCTTGTTCTCCCCCAGGCGCGGGTGGCTCCCCAGGACCGCGTGCAGTCTCTTTTTCCCGTCGGCGTCGTCCCGCACGGCGGCGGCGATGTCGAGGAGCTGGGTGCGCAGGGTGGAGATGAGGTCGGGGTAGGAGGCGAAGGAGAGGGCGCGGATGGTCGGGAGGGCCAGGGCGTGCAGGTCTGCGGAGGGCTCGAAGAGGTGGTCGAGGGTTGCGGTGAGCGCCGCGTCGGTGAGGGTCGGGAGGGAGGTGATTGCCGGGAGGAAGGGGGTTGCGGTTGGGTTGAGGGTTGACGAGGCGGTGGTGGAGGTTGGGGGTGTCGTCGTCGTCGTCATGATCGATGATGATGATGATGATTGTGATGATGGTGATGATGATGGCTGAATAGTTTGCTTCTGGATTTTGAGAGCGGGGAGGGGGCAGCGGAGATGGGAACTGGCTGGCCGCGAAACGAGACGAGACTCGATTGAGAGGATCAACAGGTTGCTTGATCCGAAAAGGGCAGGCCGTAGGGCTGGTTTCGTAACTGAGGCAGGAGACAACCTGAGGAAGAACAGGGATTGATTGAGCTCAAAGTTTACATAGTTCGGATGCTGTCCGTGCTGGAGAAAGCTCCCGTGGGGTAGCTGTGGGGTAAATATTCCCCGCAGCGGGGGGACCGGAGTGACGTCGACGGCCCCTGAATTCGGGAGGTGGCACAGTTGGGAGACAGATGAATATCAACTGATCAACTGTAACCATTCTAGAGTTTCCAAGGTCGAAAGGTTTAAACCATCACAAAATTGCAGCACAGGCGAATGAACCACATCGCCGATACACAAGCCCTCTCTGATTCTTCAACGGCACCATTTTGACTGCTCTGCTCTGCTCTGCTCGCTCGCCTCATGCATCAATCACATCGCCTCGCAATGCTCCTCTGAACTCTGAACTGCTCTTTCACCTCGCGCCAACACAATGCCCGAGCACGCAATCCCCAAAGAAAAAACAGACATATGCTCGCCATGCAACAAAAATAACAAACTGCCAACCCAAATGCGTGCGTCAAAATCAGTTTGCCTCCCTCCCCATCCACAGTGATGCCGCCAAAGAGACACTGGTACCTCGCTCGCCATGCCAGACTGCCCTGAAACTCCTGTGGACTGTGCTGCTTAAAACGAAGCGTTGCCCTCCTCCTCCCAAAGAATAACAATAAAACCCAGCAGATATCCCTCCCTTGGTATAATACCCTTATCCCCGAAAGCCGTCCCAACATCAGCGCTTGCTTCCCATCATTTGGATCCCCAATTCCAACCCACACCGTGCCAAACCCCCACTATATCCTACTAAATGTAGACCAAAAATCAGCACCTCGCTCCCCAAGGAATCCCATCCAAATCATCCATGTAGTCCTCAAAATGTTCCGTCCCGGACCCCGACCCCATCCCGCCCTCATCGTCCTCGTCTTCTCCGTCTCCCCCACCAAAAATGACGCTGAAATCCGCATAGACCCCGCCGCCGCCCTCTTCGTCCTCCGGGTCGTCCTCGTACCGGCTCTCGAGCTCCGACGTGGGGAAGGCCATACTATCGTCGTCGGCGTCGTCGTCGTCGAGGAGGCCGTGGATGTCTTCCAGCGGGACGAGCGGTCTCGTTATGCGGAGTTCGGGGGAGCGGAGCGGGCGGAGTTTGGGGCTTGGGATGCGCAGGGTGGTGGTGGTGGTGGTGGTAGCGTTTGGCACGAGTGGTGAAGGGAGGGCGCTGCCGTGGACAATGTGGATGTGGACCGGGCCGGTTGCCGACTGCGTGTGGATGCTGTTGCTACCGGGGAGGCGAAGGCCGGGCGGCTGTGGTGGGCCGCCGAGCTTTTGTGCCGCCGGGCTGTGGAGCTGCGGCGGCGTTGGCGCGCCTGGAATACCACCAGGGCTTCGAGGCGCGTCGGCGAGGTATCGCCCGCTGACAAACGCCGTGGAGCCGTGGCCCTGGCGGAAGACGGCTGCTTTGGCCGCGAGATCGTCCGACGCAGGGCCGTTGGCACGTTCCGCTGCCGCGGCGCACACTCGTGAGCGTAGGCTGTTGAGGACGGCGGCGCGGCGGAGCCAGGTAGACGGGCTGGGTTGCTGCGGGGGTTGCGGGGTTTGAGGCTGGGCTGTGACGGTGCTATTGAGACGGCGCGCCGACATGATGGCTGATAGCTTCAGGAACCGCTTGTCACCTGTCGTAATTGACTCCCGGTTGAGAATGTGGGTTGCTGGAAGGGAGTAGGGCTGGGAGAGACGTGAGGTGATCAAGTGCCGTAGCAGGCGGCGCTTCTTGCAGCCTAGCGAGGACGTGTTGTGCCCGTCGACGTCGGTGTCTGGGCGGCGGCGTTTGAGACATGGTCTGGGTTGTGGAGGTGGTGATGAAAGTGGAAAAGTCACCACTGGCTTGCCGGAGGGAGTGAGTCGGGTGAAACCCAGAGATGCGTGCACAGTCGCTGGGAAGAGAGAGCGGCATGGCTTGGCCGTGGCGGGTCGAGTAGAGATGTCGGGTGCTGGCCCCGACGGCCCCTGAGCGACAAACTTTGGCACCTTGGACACCGAGAGCGTCACCTCGGGGCGAGAGGGACTGTGGCAGTCCGCTCTGCTCGCTTTTGATATTTCCAGAAGCCTGTCACTCAGGCCCGGAATCGCTGCCGTCTGCAGAAGCGCCGCTTCGAGCTCGGCGCGGCGATCTTGTTGGAATCGAATGTCCCCAAAGTGCCATGGCCCGTACTGCTCCAACGTCTGGCTAATAGGTTCGAGCTGGACCCCCATGTCGGGTATTTGCTTCCCAGCCGGCCAAGCAACAACCCAACCAGATATCCTCCTGTTACTGCTAGAAACCTCTGGTGTCGTGCTAGCGCATGTTCAAGCAACTCTGTTGAACCCAAGCAGTGGGGGCGGCGGTACTCAAAAAGCCAAGCAACTCTCAGTGGCGGTCCAAAGCACAGGGGTTCCTCGGGACGCTAGAAGCCAGGGGTGCAGCATGCCGAAGGGCGCTTTGAAGCAAGGAGGAATTGAGACAGGAAGGGATCCCTCTCCTTCCGCCGGACGAAAGCGTGAGCGGGCCGATCCTCCGAGGGCCTGTTGGAAAGAGTTCCTTGGACTGCAAAGCGAGAGAGGAGAGAGAGAGAGAGAGAGAGAGAGAGGCTCAGTTACCCCCGTATTCTGGATCGGCAGGTGACGCGGGGGTTCCAGACAGTCGGGAACGGAGAACGTGGAGCAAAGAGGCAAGCAGAGCGGGATGAGAAAATGGGCGCGTGCTCTCAGCCCAGCATGTATTTATTGGGACATCGGGATCCGGCCGGTCGGTGTCGGGTGGAGAAGAAGACGATCTCGTTCCACGAGGTGCGACCTGGTGTGAACAGTCCCCCTCTGGGCCACTAGCAGAACGCTAGCGTGGAGTGATGGCCCAGGGTAGCTCAGTCAGAGGCAGGGTTGCATGGTATCGAGCCCCAATGGAGGAATTTCTGGGGATGGAGGTGGGAACTTGTTGGGAGCTGGGAGGGAGGGCTGCCGCTGACTGGCTGACGCGTGGTGGCGCCCAGAGGAGCTGGACGCCGGGGGACAGGCAGACGCCACCGGGATTGTCACGGCACGATCCCAGAGGTCCGTTCAAGCCAGACGACAGGTTCGAGACTCGAGGTGGCGGCGGGCGCCGGGTGTCAACGTTACTACCTATGTATGATGTATGTAGTGCTGTGTATATACGAATACGCTAGATCGCTTGGGAGGAAACCGAAGGGGCCGAAATGCGGAGAGAGGGTGCCAAGCCGGCGGTTGCACGGCAGATTCTGAGAGCCTCAGCGGGATGGTGGTTGCGAGGCGATGGCTAGATTCGGCAGAGAGAAAAGACGGGATAAGACGCATAATAACATTGTCGGTTAGTTAGGGCTCAATGGCTCTGTATGTCTGTGTCTGTCTCTGTCTCGCCTGTTGACCACCGAGTCTGCAATTGGCAAAGGATGGGGCCACTGCCTGCCCAGAAAAGGCCACCGACAGCAAAACGGTGCAGCCAGCAGCCAGTTGTCGAATTTTGGTGGCGTAAGTGAGACAGCAATTCATTGGAATCGTTGCTTTTTTGTCGAGAAAAGCCTCGTGTGCAGTGGTGCGCTTCTGGCAGGAAAGAGCCTAGATCCCTGCAAGAAGGGCCCTTGTTCCACCCGGCACACTCGTACCAAACCGGGAACCGTGGCGGGCCCACGCCCCCCCCTCCCCTGCAAAATGCCGAATGGTCACTGCCATCAACTTCTCCCTTTTCTATCCATCGTTCTCAGCAGACTCGGTGGTGTGTGTACTTGTGGCTTCTGCAAACCGTTTCTTGCCGCCAAAACGTCCGATGACCCCCGGACAAAAAGAAAACGTGGATAAATTGCCGGTACCACAGCGTTGGGTTCAGATCGACTTGTTCATCTTGGTTGTTCTGTTGAGAGATTCCCGTGCGCGCGGAAAGCCCCGCGCAGAACTTGGTCCCCAGATTCCCCAGCTGTGCGTTTGCGGGGAAAGGGGTACAGCCAGGGAGACCCACAGTCAGCAGGGCCTCCGCGGAGCTGGTTGGGGAGCTCGGGCCACTTTTTTTTTGATTTGCATGCTTTTGATGGATGGGCTGTTTCCCGTCTTTTCCCCTCCCCATTGCCAGAGTACAGATGTCCCAAAGTATCTTGCCATCCGTAGGTCCATGGTTGAAGGAAACACTAAAGACACAAGTGCGGCCTTACTATGTGGAGTGTGCTACAACCCCCGCCGGAAGAAATAAATCAGGGTCAATGCAGCTGGATTGCGGTTTCTCGCCAATGTGCTAATTCGAATTTCGAAGCCGGAGGTCACAGGCTCGCCAAAATCAGCCACTCAGGTTGGACCGCATTTTGATGGTTCCGGGGTCAGCATCACGCGGCGCAAAGCCAGGTTTACCTTGGTATCAAGACACCCTACCACCTACCAAAACCGCGCAACCACAGAAAGAGTGCGGCCTTTCCTCCTTTCGTTGCAGCACCCGAAATTCGTCGGGCGGTGATCGCCTGTCACCTCGAGTCGCCGGGTAGACAACGACAATACGTGCGTAGCCCTGAAGAATATGGGCCGATGATGGGCAATTCGTTCTTGGCGTCTACCCAGAGCGTTCCATTGCAATTTCATCGAAACGCGGATGACCCCGCTCTTCTAAACCACTGCCGGATCACCATTTGCAATGCCAGTTGGACTAGGGACGCTGCGATGAGTTTACTGCATACAGCATACCATTTTCTATTCCTGGATATGGAGCACTCAAACCCTAGCGTTCTCTTGACACGTAACTACACAGGATTAGGAGGGTGCTCTGTCCAAAAGGCCGTTCATCAGGGCTGAGTTGTTTGCAAGTTCAAGTTTGCTTGCAAAGCAACAGACTCGGTTGCCCGAATTCTATTTGCAAACTCCCTACAGATATCTTATTGTTGGCCATTATGTCATCAGCACAGTCACAGCGCCAATGGTCTAGTGGTTAGGATTCAACCCTTCCAAGGTTGAGGGGGGGGTTCGATTCCCTCTTGGCGCAGGATTTCTCTTTCTCAAGAGAATCTTGTTTTTTATTTATTTTTACCCTTTCTTTCATACAACATCGCATATAGATGCTCGCTCATTCTTTTGGCCTCCGTTGATGTCTACCAAAGTATGACAACAACAGTCTTTTTGGCCTTCTCCTGAGGAGCTCAGGCTTCTCGGGAAAACTGGTGCCGAGCGGGGTGTGACATGACAGCCGTTTATGCCTTTCCCCAGAGTGCTCTCCAGCAAACCCCAGAGCCAATGATAGCACTGCGAGCGTCGTATGCGCCCTCCCTGATGCACCGGTTACCGGAGTCCCAGGGATATGGATCGGTTGTGTGCCGCAGACCCAAGCGGCGTCCCATCAGAGAGCTGCAAACCGTGGATGTCGAGGCATTGTTTCAAACATGATTCGTCTGGCATTTTCCACCAGTCACGGCTCTCTTGTCAGATGTCACAGATGGTGCCAAACTGTGGACACCCAGGGGATTGGTCTGCCTCCGTTCCGACCCTCCTTCTCTTGAATCTGGGGTTTCCGACCCCCACATAGCAAGAAAAGTTGGGTTCGTCCCGACCAGGCCCCAAGTGGTGGTCGCATCCGTGGGGGCAAGCGAACCACCCAAATGGTATGTTTCGGCCAGACACGACGCCCACTTCTCGATTCTTCCTGAACAGTACCGCAATGAGCCCAAAGCGATGGGGAACTTTTCAACACATTGTTCCCAAACCCATATCGCCGCAGGGACCTAGCGACTCATATTTCGCAGCCATGCCGCATGATAGAATTCTGTGCCATCAGCGAGCCACTGTATGTAGGTACATACATACATAAGGTACCTTATGTACTTCCCCAGTACATGCAACAGTTCGCTAGCGTGACGTGGGGGCAGAATCCCCACCGCGCAAAAAGCTGCCGAGCATTCCATCGCACCTCAAACAAACAAAAGCAACAAATCCACTTCCCGGAGATGGATTAAAAATACATCCTAGCGACCTAAAGACCTGTTCGAAGGGGCTTGGTTTCATTTCCTGAGGAAATCCTCCCTCTTTAGGGACACCGCTGATTATCCTTACCGTCGATCCAAAGGCCGCTGGGATGAATTATGATGTCCAAGCCCGATGTGCTCCTGAGAACAGCCCGCCGCGATAGACGGTCCCTGTTTTGAGACTTGTACGTGATTGCCATTCTCCGAAACAAACCTTCCGGCTTCGATTCCAGCTGGTCGGCGCCACCACCAGCCACGGGCCTGTCAATGTAACACCGCCCAGCACCCCCGTCCGTTCCATCACGTGGAGACCTCGGCACAAGATGGGGCCCTCCGGGCCATAGCCGGGGGTGCCGAGTGGGCTCCCGGTTGGCTGTCAGCCTCAACAGCCTCTAACAGCCTCAACAAGACTGAATGTCGTGGATGAAGGCCCGGGTGAAGTGACCCGGCTCGAGATTTACAACGTGTGTGTTTGGAGTTTTCTATTCCCGCTCTGTGCATCATCTCATTCGGCCGTTTCTAGTTGGTCAGCGGCAGCCGAGGTACTGGGTAGCCAACCGTCAGACACGGCGGTCACTCACTCTGAGTTGCGCAACCAAAACTCCACGTCGATCCGGTCTGATGAAACGTGACATTTTCCGGCACATACCAGCTTCTAATTGCCATCGCCATGCCTTCAAACGATGAACCCCCGCGGCCCTTGCAGGAGGCGCTGGACTTGGTGAAGCTGCCGCCAGCAGGAGAGACACGGCGATTCATGGGGACGAGATCGGCCTATCTCCCCGGTTCCGACTTCACAGAGGACACCGCTATCGTCAGTATTCACAAGGCTGCCTTTGGTGGCCATGTGTATGGTCAAGCAGCATTAGCGGTGGTCCGGGCGTGGAGAGAGATAGAGGATGAGAGAGGCGCAACGCCGGCCGAGAGGCTCAATCTCCATGTACGCATACATTGACCACTTACATGTTACCGTATACCTACCGTAGCATCACATCTAACACCTAGCTCACCACAGACAATCAATGGCTTCTTCACCCGCGCCGGCATCCCCAACCGGCCCTTCCTCTACAACGTCACGCCCCTCACCTCCTCCCGCACCTTCAGCACCCTCTCCGTAACCGCCTACCAGCCCTCCGAGCCCAGCACCAACCCGGCAGGCGACCACTTCCCTCTCGCCGACGCCTCCCTGCCATTATCCCCCCCGTCCTTCACAGCCATCTGCTCCCTCAAACTCCCGGAACCCGACAGCCACGGCGTCTCCACGCAGGAACCACCCCCGCAGCAGCGCTTCTCGTCCATCCTCTCCTCCCGCCCGCCAGGGGACTGGCCGCCGGCGCCGCCCGTCGACATCACCGGCATGGTCGAGCTCGCGGGCGCCCACCAGCAGGGCAAATTCCCCGTCGCCACCATGCGCAAGGTCGACATGGCAGCGTACAACCAGGCCCGGCCCGTCCACGAGCGCCGCGAGCTGCTGTTGTACAAGCTTCTGAAGCCCCTGCCCTCCGACGGCGGCGACGGCAAGTGGGATGCCAACGCGCATGTGATTGCGCACGCGTTCGTGGCGGACCGGAACGGGCTGCTGACGGCGGGGAACCATGTCGGGTTTGGGTACTCGTTTGGGCGGGCGGCGAGTCTGAGTTACTCGTTTGTGGTGCATGTGAATGCGGAGGAGGCCGTGATGCGGGAGGAGGATGGGTGGTGGGTGCAGGAGATGTCGTTTCCCCGGACGGGGGCGGGCAGGGGGGTTGTGGAGAGTAAGATTTGGAGTCCTAGGGGCGTGCATGTCGCGACCGAGTATCAGGACGGGTTGATTCAGGGGTTGGGGTTGGGGAAGTTGTGAGGGTATGGACGCGCGGCGGGGGGGCCGGCGGGAAGGATTAAACCATACAGTTGGATACACATTAGAAACTCAAGACGGTCGTAGATGGACTTAGGCATGTTGTTTTTCTGGCATAGAATAGAGCATACCTTAGACAGACAGGTTCAGCCAAGAGGGGTTTGCCAATATCACTTCCTCTGGCGCACAGAGTATAATTCCGTTCTTGGACTGTTGTATTCCCGGAAGATATTGAGCACTCAACGCAAAGCCGCCCAACTGGTCAAATGCACTGTCAACAGCCCTGCTGTGAGATTGTGTGGAAGACGTTGGTCTGCCAGCGCCTGGAAGAAGGATCGTACCTGTATCGAAACAACCTCCGTTTCGCAACACCAGACAATCGTAACCTGTTCAATGCCATTCCAATAAAACATTTTTTATAAAAAAAAAAAACCAAGACAAAATGTTCAATCCCTTTACAATTTCGAAACAGTCATGCAGCTCTTCCATGTCCACATCTCCATGGTGAAAGCCGGGGAACCCACGTGTCAGATCACATGTCTCGCTAACCCAAAACGGCAAGCACCTCTGCCCAGCTCGGCTCTGCTGGGTGCTCCAACCGGGGCCAAATCGAACCATTTCTCAAATCCGTCAAACCGGCTTCACCCCTTCCCAAACACACCCGACTCCGACACCAATTGACCCGCCACCACGTCGACGATAACCACCATGTTCCTGCAGCGCTCTGCCGTGGCCGTCGCGCGCCGCGCGGCCGTTTCCCCGCTGCTCCGTCGCAGCATCGCCACCACCGCCGTGCGCCGTAAGTTTGGTCGACTGAATTGAAACCCGAGAAAAACCCACCGGGGACGGACCGGGCCGGGCAGAGCTCCCAAAATGCCGCGCAAGCTCTCGACGGGGAGCTCCCAACCTCCCACACCACGCCGCGCAATCAAGCACCCAACATTTGACGGACACATTCACTGATGGTTGTTGGCATCTTCCAGGCAATGCGGTCCCCGACCAGCCCAAGATCAAGACTCTCAAGGGTACGGATATATTTTTTTTGTTTGGATCGGTCGTCTGACGTCAGTCAATTGGCGTATGGAACTCGGACAACAACGGTCTTTAAAGAGGACGGGTTGGATGAAGAAGTCGCTCACTGGGAGGGGGTGTGGTTCATATGGTCAATGGAACAGGACGGCTGATTTGAAACAGAGGTGAAGACGGATGACGACCTCATCGGCCCCGGCGCGCGGGTCGGCACTGTCCCCACCGACGCCGAGCAGGCCACCGGTCTCGAGCGTCTCGAAATTCTCGGCAAGATGGAGGGTGTCGACGTCTTCGACATGCGACCGCTGGATGCCTCGCGGCTGGGTAAGCAAGCTCCGGCTACTCCGGAGGGAGAATGAATGAGGCGGGGTCAGCTGATCAGTGTGACAGGAACACTCGAGAACCCCGTCATGGTCCGCTCCGCCGGCGAGGAGCAGTTCGCCGGCTGCACTGGCGTCCCGGCCGACTCTCACAACGTCATCTGGCTTGCGGTCAGTGCACACACCCGTTCCCCGCCCTGGGCTCTCCGCTCTGGGAGGAACGCTCCGCTAACATGATATGTGATGTGTAGATGACCCGTGAGCGCCCGATTGAGCGGTGCCCCGAGTGCGGCAGCGTCTACAAGATGGAGTATGTCGGTCCCCAGGACGACCACCACGGCCACGACCACCACGGCTTTGAGGAGCCCAAGACCTTTGCCGACTATGTCAAGCCCCAGTACTGGTAAAAGCGAGTATGTACGGTGGGACGAGGCAGCAGAGGAAAGTAGCGAGCAAAGAAGGGGGGGGGCGGGGGGAGTGGGCTTGTAGAATACTCACACAGGCAGATGAGGTTGTATAGAGGCTTTTCTTATTTGTTCTCCCTTGCTACACCCTGGGGCCATCACAATGCCAGCCCAGATAGAAGGCGCACAACACGGTGAGCTGAGCCCTCGGCCTCTTCCTAGTAGTCGAGTTCACAAAGAAGCAACTTCGCCTCCGCCCTTCTGAACTCCAGCAACGAGCAGGACCGCCGGGCCCGCACAAAACTTCAGTGGCACATCAACGATGACGCCTCGTCCCAGATATCTAGGTCTATCTAAGCCGCTGTTGGTCCTCCATGGCCTGTAGTGGCGACAGGGCTCCAACCAGCGGATGTCCCATCATCCGGCCATTCTTGCTCGTCCAAACGCCCTGCCACGGTTATCCCGTGTGCCAAATCTCCATGCGCTCTGTGATGGACAGGACGGTGCCTGGCAGCAGGCCCAGATAGGTTTGTTTTTCTCACTCGTAGAGGTTTGCCAACCTATGATTAGGGTGAGATAGCGGCCACGTCTCTCGGGCCCCCTTGATTTGTGTGTTCCCTATCCCATTCGACAAAGCCCGGTAAGCATCCGGACGGTGGAGGAGGAGGACCGGTAGGTGAGTGACTCAAGCCAGCTAGCTAGAAACGCTTCGTTCAGCCTTCGTCGTCTCCAAAACTAAGCTTGATCTTCTTTGCTTTCTTCTTGGTTTTATTTTTCCCCGAAGCGGCGGAATCGTCCTTCTCTTTGGCACCTGCGCCTTGCACGGTTGCGGTCTGTTTCCCACGGGGCCCGTCCTTGTTGGTCTTCTCCCCGCCATCTTCCTCATCGGCGTCGGCGCCGGCGCCGGCGCCGATGCCGATAACCTTGCCAATCTTCCTCTTCTTTCGCTGGTCGCCAATGCTGGCCAGATTCTCCACCGGCGCAGGATCCGTGTTTGTTGGTTTGTCTTCTCGCTCGCCGTCTGCCGTCCCCGCTGGTGTGGATTCTTCCTCCTTCTCCTGGACGGTCCCGTCCGCGGCAACGGTAACCGTGACGGCGTTGCCGTGCTCGTCGACTACCAGAGGCGCATCTTCGGCTTCGGCGCTTGCGGAGCGCGGTTTGACGGGCCGGCGTCGCGCAGCGAGGATCGGGTCGGGGCCGTCGTAGTCTGCTCCGGAGGGATTTTGGCCGCGCAGACGGGCTAGGAAAGGCGGCAGATTCTGGTTGTACTGTAGGTTTTTGGCCGTGATTTTCTGCGACATGTTTGGGCAGTCGGCGGCTCGTCAACTGTCTGTGGGTGTCGTGTGAATACCAGGTACCTAGGTAAGTTGGTTGGTGTGATTACATCGGCGCAGCAGGTGCTATCGTGTGTCGCAGGAGACAGCAGACGGGAAAGCAGGATGGAGATGCATGGAGCCCTGAGTGGTGGAGCTGTCCGCAGACTTCGGTAAGTGGGGCCGGAGAGTGACCGGAAGACGGCAGCTGGAGAGGCACATAACAGGTACCTTACCTACCTACCTACCTACCTAGGTAGGTAGGTAGGTAACGTTAATTCTGCACAGCACTGACCTTCATCCGCGCAATTGTTTTCAACGTACTGTATGTATGTACTGTATCTGACGGTTCAATGATCAGCTCCAGTGATAGAGACTACCTCAACTGCGTAGCGATCGCTGTCATTCTATGTGCAGTGCTGTACTACGGGACCGACCACTGACCCTTTGTTGGAGTTCGGGCGTTTTATTAGCTCGTCACATTTGCTCTCGTCCATCTCAGCAGCTCGTCATTTGTGGCGGCTCGCCGATGTGAACTGCTCATCAATTGTGTGGGCGCTGCTCACCCCATACCAGGCATCACCTTGTTCTGCTGCAGAATTAAGGTTCTCTGTGCGTCATGTCCGGGGCTGGCGTACCTTCCCAGTCGTCAGCCGGACGCGATGTGGAAACCACTTGGGGCAAGCATAAGCCGCTCAATTGCAGCCCTCATTTTAAACTGGCGGTATTCCTCCCCCACCGGGCAACTTCCATCTTTGCCGCAATCTGGGACTGCACTCCCCAGGGCGCGTGAACCCTCCCCCTTCAGGCCTTCACTCACTCCTTTTTGGGTGCCGTGCCTGACCGAGAACGCCACTGACCCGCCCGGATGTTGTCCCGGCGCCCATCCGACACCAGCAGCTCCAGCCTCGCTGGTTGATGAGTTGATAAGGCCTTTCCCAACTCGTCGCTTTCTGCCCGGCTCGTGCCAGGCCATTGGGATGCTGAATCGTCGGGGTGCCGATTATCCTCTGCGCTCTGTGTGACTCAGATGGGGTACTTTTGCTAGTTCCCAAAGGAACCCGGGGCAGGGCCACCTCACACACTAACGCACCGGCGCCGGATCCTCCAGGAAACAAGCAAGCCAACCGGGCAGGTTCCGCCGCACCTCGCCGTAACGTCAAGGCGCTGCACTTTCAAACGTGAAAGCGGTGTTGTGCAGATGATGCGACCCTGGCTACACTATACTCGATTCAGACATGATGTCCCAGCTGGTTGGGCCGCTGCCCGACGGTCGGCGAAAGAGCCCGGTTGGGGTCAGCCACCGAGTCGCTCGGCCGCGGAGAGGCTCACAGTACAGTTATCGGGCTCAATGGCTTCGTCAAAGGGAGCCGAGTGTCCGGCACGTCATCCGAGCAGCGCCATTCCTTCTTGGAGTTGTTTCCGCTGTTCTGCGCCTCGAATCATACCGGGGCGATGCCAGACCTCCTCTCCCCCCCCCCAATGCAGCCAGTCCTATTGAGGTGCAACCCACCTCGATGACCACGGAGCGCTTCCCCGCTGGCCCCTCAGACGTTGTGCCACCTCTCGCGCAAGTCAAATCAAACTTTACCTCCGGCGGTGTGAGGCACCGACCGCACATGGGTTTAGAAAACGGTTAGATAAAGCAATGCGGCTCTGAAGTCTCAATCCACCTCGAGCTTTGGCCCTACCGGATCACCCGGCTCACTTCCCCGGTTTAGGTTCGCCGTCGAGTTACACAGGCTCCGAATAATCTCCCGCCTTGCAATCTCGCTGTCTGAGTTGGCAGTCCTTGATGTCCCTTCCCTCTAGCGCGTTAGCGCTTTTTCTTTGTGGCTTCGATCCTGATTGGACCTTCTGCCCTGGTCGGTCTCGGAGCACTCACACGGCTCTCAGATCTTGCTTCGTTCCTGAACACTTACTTATATCTGAGAAGCCGAGCCAAGGGCCGAGATGGCGTCAGCCGCCACATGCCCGGAGGCAGATGAGTTGGCCCACCGGCTGCCAGATTTGAAGTATTGCAACCGGCTAACCAATTGGTCTTATAAGACACCAAAAACACCCCTCGCCCAAGCATCAGCGTCCTTTTTCCATTCACACTTTCGATCCCCTAGTCGCCCTGCCCGGTTTGTCTCCCTTCCCCGCAGCCTTCCATGTCCCCATCCCCCCCGTCCCTACACTCCGGGCTTATTGTCGTGCCACTGACATCGGCCATCCAAGAGCGGTTTACCTGTCTCCGAACCATGTCGGCCCCATCGGAGAGTCAACGTAACTGTGCAACTTACCGAACCGAGATCGAGGACTTATACTGGAACCATGGCAAAGAGCTGCCCGAAGTTATGCGGACGATGGAGGCGGTCTATGGCTTCGTCGCTACGTATGTACCCTTCCCCCCCTCTGCCACCGGCCCTTGAATCGGTTGGCTGACATTCTCTGGCAGTAAAAAGATGTACAAAAAGCATTTCAAAGCCTGGGGTTTGAAGAAATACCTTGATGCCGGCGAGTCTATGGCAATGATCAATATCGAGAAGCGACGTCGCATTGCAAACAAGGAGACAGAATTCATCCGCCACGGCAAGCGTGTGGAACCGGGGAAGCTCCGTCGATTTGAGAAACGCCACAAGTTGCTGGCGGACGGAGGCGCTGGCTCGTTACGTGATGCCCAAGGTATCTGCGGTCTGCCGTCTGCCCACTGGAGCCTCTTACGGGATGGGCTAACGTGCGAGTTCGGCAGTGGCAACTCCCCCAAACATCACGTACAGAACACCCGAGCCCGAGCGATCGGATAACTTCTCTCTCCCGCCTGCGCCTGTACCTTACCCTGATTCGGAAACTAGTGAAGGAGAACAGGCCGCCGCGGGGGATTCGCCTGGATCATACGCCCTCGACGGCATCGGAAGTCCTTCGAGCAGTAACATTCCCTGGCCGACCCCTCTAGCAATGCCCTGGCCTTCTGACGATACATATTCGGGTTCTCAGGGACCAGCACACACTTTCATGGCAGCCAACTTCATCTCGGATGGGTTTTCCGGTCATCAGGCACCGGAAAGGCCACACGACTTCTCTCAGGCCAGCCCAGATGCCCCGTATTCTTCAAACCCTTACCTCATTGGGGGTAACCTTCCATCCCATGGATATCACCCAGCCACAAATGGGACACCCTCTTGGATTTTTATCCAGCAGCAGCCGCAGCAGCAGCAGCATCCAGTTCACCCACTGGGCCGCGGGCTGGATGGCGATGTGTCGGCTTTTTCGAGCCATTACGATCCGAACATGGGCCACCCAGCGCTCGGGGTGGGCACTTTTGGCAGTCTCGCCCCAGCTCATGCGGTCCACATCATCCCCGATACTGCGCTGGACGTTCTGGATCATACGCCATTGCACAACGCCGTCGTCTGCGGCAATCTTGACCAGGCCAAGGTTCTGTTGGACGCCGGCGCCAACCCGAACTGCTCCGCGCGTGGTGGCATGACTCCCCTTCACTACGCCGCTTACCAACGAAATGTCGACATGGCCAATCTACTCCTGGGTTATGGAGCGAACCTCGACGCTATGACGGATAAGGATCGCTCAGTTCTTTTCTTTGCTCTCCGCGACCAGGCCCACATTGGCAACAAAGACATGCTCGCCTATGCCAGTCAGAATGTCGTGGGAGCCGGTTCGCACACGGACGAAGATACGGTGCGGATTGTTGATGCGCTTTTCAGCGCCCCAATCCAATGGTCAGTCTTGCGGCGCAGCCTCGCCAAGGCCGACAAGGACGGCGTGACTCCGCTGATGGTGGCGGCGGGGGAGGGCTTCTACAAGACGGCGACCATGTTGCTCAAATGGGGGGCGCAGCCAGAGGTCAGAGACCACGCCAACCACACGGCACTGAAGTACGCAGCGCGGAGCAACTACCGGAACCTGGTCCGCTTGCTACTGCTCGCAGACTCGGCCGTTTCGCTGGACCGCGATCTCTCTCATATTCTCAAGTTGGCCAGCAAGAACTTCACGGACCACATCACGGCAGGTCGTGTTTCCCAGCGAAACGGAGGGCTAGGAGTTTTGTGGGACAGCTGCCATAAGTTTGCCTCGGAAATCATCGCCACGGAGATGGTGCGCCTATGTCGCGAGATGGGCGTGCTGAATGGCCTACTCCACCTTGCTGAGGAGAGACGCAAGACGAATGTGCTTCAGCTGCTGCGGGACGCCATGAGGCAACTCGACATGGAGGACACTCATGTGGCAAATGGGTCCTGAAGATGGCGGGTTGGCAAGAGGAAAGACGACATCTCTGCGCATGGGTCAACTCACCGTTCAAAGATGCGAGCGCGCGGCGCTCGAGGATGAGGGAATAGATTCCGGTATAATTATGGACCGCTACCCCAGGAATGGAGAGGACGGGACTGGGTTTCAGTATTCCACCAGTTTCCTTTACAGACTTGTTCTTTGAACAATAAACAAGAAGCGACAATGACTCCACGACGAGGTAATACTCTAGCCTTCTGCCGCTTACACAACATCAACTAATCAACAAGCAGACAGATAGACTTTGCCGACACTCATTTCACTACAAACCCATGTTTCAGAGATGAATTGCTGTGGGGGGCAGGGCCAGCCTAGGACGGAAGTGGACATTATTTCCAGCCCGAAGCTTATTCATAAGGATCTGCAGGCTGATAGTTAGAACCAAAGTTTATATCAACCAACTATTATTCTCCGCATCTATCCCCCACCTCTTGTCAGAGCTCGCTATGTTTAGCCTCGTCCGGGCGGCCGGTGGGTTTGCTGGTTATCCGGGCCACCGACCCAGCAACAGTCTCTGTCACCCTTTGTACTGTGTAATGCTGTTGGCTTTGATTTTTGACAGCACAGCAGCTTATAAGCCAGAACCCGGAACTGTACTTGGATCGAATTTCCCCGCTCGCCAACACTGGAGCCGTTGGTGTCGATGGATCAGTGAGCTTCCCCCCTCCAACAACTCTTAGCTAGATTCACTCAAGTTAGGCGCCAAATCATAGACCAACAAGACAGATACCCAAGGCACCCTTTACTCTTCACGCAAAAGTGACATATCTGACAGAGCACGTTATCGTTGATTGAAGCTACGATACAGCCTTGACTTTCAACACGCTGCTGTCCGACACCACATCGCAACTTGGGGCCCCAAGTGGTGAGTGCTAAGGGGAGAAGAAGAGAAGAGAGAAAGAAAAAAAAAAAAAGAGCGAACGTAAGAAACTAAAATCCATCCCAAAGAGAATTGCCAAGCCTGGGTCTGGTTGTCGTCGTATGTATTCCACTCCACCACCCTTTCCCATCTTTGCTTTCATCATCTTTTCATCTGAGCCGGGAAGGGGCGTCGCCCAACATTGCGATCCCGCGCCCGCTTATTAGCAATCGACCGACACGGAGCCATAGAGAATGGTTCTGCAGCCGTTATTCTGCGTGACGACGGCGGACGAGCCCTGGCAGTTTGTGCCGCTCCAGGTGCGGACGGAGCAGCTGAAGAAATGGAGAGGGGTATGCGTTAGTCTCTCTTTGTTTTGTGTCTGGTGTCTGTGTCTGTGTCTGCCCATCCCCTATCTTTGAATGAGGGAAAGGGGGGGGCGGCGGGGGGGGGGGATGGAAGAGGGCATATATATATATATGGTTACGTACCTTCCAACAACGTGGATAGCGCGCTTGCCGGCGGGGACGGGGTAGCAGCGGTAGCCGGTGCCGTCGGGATGGAAGAAGCCATGCACCTGGCCGGTGCAGCCGTCACCGCCGTACATGTTGAAGTTGGCGGAGCGCTTCTCAACATCGCCGGCCTCGCGGGCCGAGATTTCATCAACCTCGGCGGCGGGAGCTGCCAGAGCCATGGAGGTGAAGAGGGAGAAGATGGCGAGAATCTGCTTGGGATGCATGGTGAATGATCAAGGTGGTTGCTTGGAAAGCGGTAGAGGTTTTGAGGGATGTGTAGAGAAAAGTATGCACAGAAGACGAAGATGCTGATACTGGTGCTGGTGCTGGTGCTGATGAGGATAGATAGAGTCGTGGTTGAGGGAGGGGAGGAGGCCCCCTTTATATACACGGAATTGTGTGTCTCTGAGGTGCCTCGAAGGCAATACGCCTGCTCTTCTTGGCCTTCAATGGAGAATCTTGATGGAGCTTAGCTCAAGGTAGTCAGCTGCTCAATCCCCGACTCCGGATGGAGAATGTAGACTTCCGGCTCAGTTCTGATGAGAACATTGGCTTGAAGTGTGGGCCTCTGGTTGAGTTCCAATGACAACATTGACGTTCTAAACGCCGTTGCTACGGCATAGGCCAAGCCATGTGGGTTTGATTATATTTGCTGCTTTGGACTTGTGCGTTGAGGTAAGACCACCGATGAGTTGAAACCCGAAAAATATCGGAATACAACCCCTTGGCAAGACCGCCTCACTCTCCTTGCTCAATCTCGGGGTATTCCAGAGTCCGGCAGAGAATCCTGAGTCCGCTCTCCAGAGTTCCCGCTTGTTTGGAAGCCCGGCTCACGTCCAAAATTTTCAATTGCATGTGCGAGCCAGAATACCGTCTTGGTCAAACCTCTGCATATTTATATAGCATAGTATTTCACAGAATAAAAGCAACTGAGTGAGTAGCTCCCTGAAATCCAGGACACCTAATGTAGGTCGATGTTGTATGGACTCCCCGTAGTTAATATTACTCTACGCTGTGGATTACGCTTCGCATTCCTCTAAGCATCGGTGAGAGAGAGGGGGGTATAGTAGTTTGTTACTATACTTCAATGTTGTTAACTACAGGCATTGAGTGACACTTAAACTTCCCGTGTCACACGCTAGCGAGGGCAACCCCAGAAGTAGAAAGGATGAGCTCATAGAACCAATCAATATAAGATGGGAATCAGGGCCCAGGCCTGACAATACCTAGGGGAAATACAAACCGGAAGACGGAAACTTCGCCGTTCCCGCGCGCCCAGCGTGCTTACTCCAACTCTAACGTAACGCTCAGCTTACACGCAGGGGGGAATGCCGGGGGCGAGTTAAAAGCGAGGAACTTGTGACCGCATTTCCATGTTACCTAACTGCTTATGTAGTTAGTAGGTTCCCGTCTTCCTTGTATGCACCCGCCCGTCCACACTGCATAAACCTCTAGCGGCGGCTCTCGTCGTCGAATGGGCCAATATCAGGCCGACACACGGCGGATGGCAGTTTTCATGTTTCTCCACAACAACCAAGTCTCCTGGGTGTTCACGGACGACAAGAGTGAATGTGAGCCTATGATCTTTCAAAGATTACCCGCCTGTGTAACGTGAACTCGTTCTGTTTGTGCAACCATGCCATCTGGAAGTCTAGACTCTAGACGTTCAACCTCCTCCTCTCGCTTGAGAACATCACGGCTGACAGACAAGGTCGCAATTCACAAGGTCGCCGCGCCAGCCAGCCTGCGACGTCAGCGATGCTGCTATACAGCTGCAGGACTACTGCTGATTAAATCCTCCGCCTCGTATCCAGCTCCCCTCAGTTGATCCACTCTCATAGACTTTTTTGTTCTCCTACCTCCGCTTCCGCGTGTATGTGTACGATCTATCGGATACCAGACGGACGGTCTTCCCAGCCATCCCCAAATATGAACAACCGTCTGCACTCTCCTCAGCTGGTTTGTGGGTGTCCGACACTCTCCTGTCTCCCTTTTCTGCACAATCCCGATGGTTCTTTGGGTCACTTGAACGTCCAAGCGCGGCTCTGGCCCATTGATATAACGGGACCCCCCGTTCTTGTAAGTTGCCTCGGCATTCGCCCTGTGCTTGAAAAGCACTGGGAAGCTTGACGATTTCCGAATCCCAGAGTAGTGTCAAGTGCCGTTCGTCCGTTGGGCGGAATCGTATGGTGTTGATTTCACACCTGCCTAGTTTTGCGTCCTTTCCTCGCAAAAGGTTTACGGTTTGTATTTCCTGGACTTGTGGTGACTAATACTCGGGAGGCGCACCAAAACATCCCCAGAGCAATATGCAGCAACAGGTCGAAGAAGCTATGTCGTCGGTAGGTCAGGAGGTCCATGTTGGCCGTTTCAACCTATGGTGACTTGACTGTTTACGGGGAAGTCCATTATAGCATGCTGGGAAGATTTGACGTGTGAGCAGTGATTGGGATTGATGAGGGCAGGGTGGGGGTTGGATAAGAGGGCGCGGCCTACTACGTCTGAACGAGCATAATAATCAAAGTCAATGCCACAGGCATTTGTTGTCCGTGGAGACGAGCAACACTGTTCGTCCACAGTTTTGGTGTATGTACACACTAGTCCTTAATAAGTAGCCCTCCGCCAGTCCATTCAACATCTCCCTCGTATCCTCCGCCCTCTCCTCCCCCCGCGGCGACTCTTTCCACTCCCTCGCCTCCCTCTCCATCTTCCAATACTGCTCATGGTTCCTCAGCGCGCGCGTCCGCGCCCGAAAAGCAGGCATTGTCTCCAACGCACCCAGCACAACCAACCAATCCAGCGACCCCCCCTGCCCCCTCCGCCTGCCGCAGGCTCTCCGGCCACTCATCCACCCGCATCAGCTGGTCTTACACTAATTATATCGGCTCAAAGAGGGGCCCCAGCACGCGGTCGACGAGGGATTCGTAAAGACTGACTGTGTCTCCTGCCACTGTCAGCCAGCCAGGTAGCTGGTAGAGACAACCACTGCTTCGTTTCATCCCCACCTCCAACCCAGACGACCATCCCGGATATCCACCCCCCATCTAACACACACCGCATAGATATATACCCTAGCACCTCATCTCATCCCCTTACTTCCCACAACGATCGAAATTGCTTCTGTCGCCGACGGGCATGGAGCCGGGGCCCTTACTGTTAGTCAATCTCGAGTAGCAAAAGTCTCTATCAAACCTGAAGTAATGCTAACAGTCCTGCCAAGCCAAACCGGACTGACAAAGGCAAGAAAACAGCAACACTCTCACAATAACTGAACTCGTATTTCTCCGCGAATGACTGACTGATCGGCAGACATTAGAGTACGTTTGTATATGTAGGTGTTGTATGTACACCGCAGTGTCTGTCTGTCCCATGGGCAAAACACGCCGAGCACGCCACACCAGAACCAAAGAAATACCCGCGCGGCAAGCAGACAATGTGTAGTTTCAAGCTCAATACAAGAAGGTCAAAAGAATTAGGGAGGTAGGTAGGTAGTGGAGCAAGGTTTCCGAATGCCACATCCCACTCGAGAAGGGCATGCATACCAAACCAGACATCAAATCAGATCAAGGTGTTCTTTTTTGCTCTTTGCTTCCGCGCCCATAGTATAAACCAACCAGATCAAGCCAGATCGCTCAGATTAAGTAGGTTGCAAGCAGATATACGCATCCAGCCAAAACATGATGATTGTATAGCTCGCTTAGAGAAGAAGCAGCCCCGCAAAACCGACAATGACGGCAAACGCGCTGGCACCAAGAGTCCGTTCGACACCGCGGGCGCCATTGTTGGAGTTGTTGGCGCCACCGTTAGAACCCGAGTCGCAATTTTGAGTAAAGCCGGACTTGCCGCAATCCGACGCGGCGCCGCTGCCGCTAGAACCGCTGCCTGAAGAACCGCTACCACTGGCGCCGGTGCCTGGATTGCTGCCGCCTGGCACTTGGCCGGGTGGAGTGGAGCCGCCGCCGGGGATGGCGTTGACGCCCGACGAAGAGGCTGCGTCACCGGACGATGTGCCGTCGCCCTTGTCCATGTCGGTGCCCGTGGCCAAGAAGCTCTTGAGGATGGTCGACTTGTCGCCGTCGACGACGGTGTTGTTGGTGCCCGAGGCGTCGTTGTAGTAGTAGGAGCGTCCTTTGTTGGTGCCGGGCGGGCTGTTGGTCTTGTAGCACTGGACCGTGACCTCGCTGAAAGTGGCAAAGTAGTAGCCGTAGTCCTTGATCTCCTGTCCGTTCCAGTCAATGGGGCCACCAGCCCAGTCGACGGTGCCCTTCGCGTTGGTCTCAAGCCCACCTGGCCAAATGGAGATTTGCACACGGGACGGCGTCTGTGGGAACGCCCACTGGTTTGAGGTGGCGTTCCATGTCTCGGACCTCTTCTTGGTGCGGCCAAGCTTGCCATCGACGAGCCACCTGATCTCGTCTGGAGTCCACTGGATCTCGTAGTCGTGGAACTCGTTGTAGGAGTCGGACACACTGATGTTGGCCGAGTTGTCGTCTAATCAAGGTCAGCATCAACCAGATGCTCCAAAAGTAACAGGGTACTTACAGTTGGGAATGCCCTGGAAATAGTAGTTGGTCTGGGCGGTGTCCAGATCAACACCCACCCACTCGTAGTCAATCTCGTCCTTGACGTCACTGAACAAGATGAAAGCCGTGACAACACCAGCGCCCCTCGACGTCTTCATCCTTGCTTTGACGTTGCCGTACCACATGTATCTCGTCGTGGCGAGGACGGTGCCGACCGACTTTGGCGGCATGGTGAGCAAGACATTGCCGTCGTACAAAAGCGGTTCGCCCTGGCCGACCCAATCGGCCTGGCTCGGGTCACCCAGATATTCGCCGATATCCTTGTACCGGTCGAGCGAATCCATCTTGTAAACCTGGTCCTTGCATACCGGCGCCGGCACGCACGAGTCGATCGAGAAGGAAAAGCGAGGGTCGCAACCGCCAAGGCAGTAGGCGCCGACGCCGCATTGGTTGTACTCTATAGGTTCCCCCGACGTTAGTGATGCCATCCGTTGGCACGGCAGTGTCTGGAAAGCCCTGCAACTCAAGGCTACTCACGCGAACAGCACGGGGCCTCCTCGGGGCATTTCTTGTCAAGAGAACACGACGGAGGGTCAACGGCCAGCACGGCAGTGGCACTGAGGAGGGCAGCGCCCAACGGCAGAAGCGCTCGAACCATGGCGATCTAGAAGTCGGGTCGCGACAAAAATCGTTGTTGGGTAGATTTCAAGATTGCGCACTCAACACTGGCGACCTTGAGCCTCACGACTGAGACCGGTTTGATTCACCCTTCCGGTTGCGGCTTCTCGAAGCTTGGGTTATGCGGGATGTGGAATGTGGCGGCCGGGTCGGCAAAAGTGAGCTCGGTTGTGGCCAAGTCCCAATTTCTTTGATTGCCGTGATCGCCAAGTATGTGCGTCTGTAAATGCAAGCTCGGTTGAGAGGATGCTCTGAATGTTCCGCGAGAAATGTCAAACGATCGGATCGTGTGTTCGCGGTGGAGTCGATCGCTGCAGATGTGAATTCCCCCCTAATAAATAACGTTCAAACGAATGGACAAGCGACCTTTCCGGGCCCCTCTGTGTGCGGAACGAAGGATCCCAAGAGGCTGCTGGTACGGCGTTGGGACAAGATAAAACGAAGGTAGGGCTCCTGGTAAGGTCCCGATGTCGAATGGTTGGAAGGGGAAAAGGGGAGAAGAGCGCGGAGGAAGCGGCGCGATTGCGAGCCGGATCAATTTTAGTTAGCAGCTGGGAGCTGTGTGCCTTGCCCAGGTGGCTTGTTCGGGGGGTGGGGAGGCTTGCAAAGTCCAGACCCCCAAAACGGCAACCGCACCACCAGTTCGCGGTCCTTGGCTAAAATAAAGACGCAGGTGGAGTGGGGACTCCCGCTTCCCTGCTTCCAATGAACCCAAGCCTCGTGTTGAGCGTCACGAGGTGGCGCTGATAACGAACACCCATCAATGCAGGACCGTTACGCCGCTTCAGTTTTGTTCATCAATTCTGGCCACAGTACATACCTTAAGTAGTAAGAAAATGCTTCGTACATGCATACATGGTACACACCCCAGAGACTTCACAGCATTTGACACGATGCAGAGTTCCGCAAGCGAAATGCACCAAGGGATCGAATGATCGCACTGCAGCACGAATAATTTATCGCCTGTATGTACGACATTGCATCCTTGCTTTCAATTGTCAATTGACTTGGGCTCACCTTGCCAAGCTACCGAGTTTCCAAGGACGGGTCTTTTCCCCGGATTGCGGTTTGGTGGGTGGCCAGAAGATGCCGCCACAACCCTGATTGGTAGTTCAACAAGTGTCTTGCATCATTTCTGTTCATGCATCCGAGGAACGATTGAAACGGTCTCGTATTCCCGCGGCCGCTGGGTACTCACGGTACGTACTGTACATCGCTTCAGTACGGACTGCTGAAGTGACAAAGAAAAAAAAACCCCACGGCTTGTTGGGCGAACTCGATCAATTATTTCTCGGCCTGATCACTTCTCGGACACCAATTTGCGGATGAAGCCCGTCGGTTACTTATGCCTGGCTCATCCTGGTTAATATTCATGCCCTCGTATTCTTCCCCGCCGAAGATATTTTAGGGGAATATTAAGCTCGCAACAAGGCCAACCTCTGATTTACTGCGTATCATAACCATTCCGTCGAGTCAAGAATGGGGTACGATGGTCTGGGAAGACGCCAAGATAATACACTCTCGCACGTTGCTACCGACTTCAATACAGAGCCGCTACACGCCCGCAACTGCCGACCTCGAACCAGAGAAAAACATACTGTGAGGGATAGCCGAGAACTTCAATGGCCGGCCAGGAAACTTCATTCAAGTTCAAGTAATTACTGAACGAAAACATACGAAGACACTACATACTTTAGGCCTTCGTCCCCGGCTGTGATCATGATTAGCTTCCGGATCTGGCACGCCTAACCAGCAGGGACACCGCCTGCGTTGCGGTGAAGCAGCTGGCGTCCAAAATAACAGAGGGAGACAAGTGCCAGTCTCCTCAGCACTTTGACCTCGAACCCATGACATGAACCTGCCGAAGCCGAAACACCATGAGACCCACCCGTGATTGAAAATCGACCAAGAAAACCCAAATCCGGCCCCGAGCGACATGATGAAGACCATCGGCGGTCAGACATCTGCTGATTAAAGGCCGTATTATGAAAGCACATTGACCAACTTGGTTGCCATCTGAACGGCTTTGCTAAGACGTTACTGCTTCAGCCCCATAAACGTCGGGCGAGGTCGCCCCACTTTGCAATGCAAACACCCAAAATGTCGTCCTCGTCCCGACTTACAGCGACCTCGGGATTCGAGTCCGATACGCTGGGAAATTGATTCCCGGTCGCAGGTACAGATGACATAGATGAAGGGAGACTCGGAGCAACAGCGAGCCGGCTTTATCTTCCCTTCTGCGACGGGAACAGATCTACAAGCGGCCAGTGAGCTTCTACCGTTGTTAAGGTCAACCGACATTCCGGCGAGTACTTACCAGGAAAATGCTCCTTCGCATACTGTTCGCATGCCTTGGCTGGCTTGCCGACCTTCTGCCCAATCGTCTTCCACTTGTTGTTCTCGTACTCCTTGATGGCGGCCAACAGCGCTGCTTTCTAGGGAACCCATTAGCTCCCGGCATGACCACCCGTTGGGGAAAGTATGGGCTTGGTACCTCGTCCTCAGCAAACTCGGCATAATGCATGTCCTTGTACCAATGCTTCTTCACGCTGCCCTCTGTCCGTGTTGGGAACGTCTACAACTTGTAAGCCCTCACTCATCATCGTATCGACACAAAGGGTATTCCTACCTTGGCAATCTCCGCCCAGCTGTTTCCTGCATCACGCATCTGCTTCAGCCGAAGCTCCTCCGCGGGGGTCCACGGGGTATTCGTCCGGCTCTTCTTTGCGGGGGGTGGAGCAGGTGCGTCGTCGACGGCAGAGGGTTGCACCGGCGCGGCAGTTGTTTGAGCGGGAACTGGCGCGGGGGCTGGAGTCGGAACAGGTTGCTGCTGCGGCTGTTGCTGCTGTTGCTGTTGGTGTTGTGGATGCGGCGGGTGCTGTGGGTGGTGGGGGGGCTGCTGGTGTTGCTGATGTTGCTGGTGTTGCTGTGACTGTTGCTGCTGTTGCTGTGAGGTAGGAGGTTGCGCAACTTGAGGGGTGGCCATCGGCGCCGGCTGCGCGGCTTGTTGTTGTTGCTGCTGCTGGCCAGGCTGCGGGGCCGTCATATGCTGGGGAGCATGCTGGGGTGGGTGTTGAGGAACGTGCTGGGGGTGTTGAGGCGGGTGCTGCGGCGCATGCTGAGGTTGGTGTTGGGGAGCGTGCTGAGGAGCGTGCTGGGGAACGTGCTGGGGGGCGTGGGCGGGAGCATGCTGAGGTTGGTGTTGAGGAGCATGTTGCGGCGCGTGCTGAGGCGCATGGGCCGGAGGATGCGCACCGGGGGCGGGGCGTTTCCGTCTTCCCGACTGCGTGGGCGCGGGAGCCGGGGCCTGCTGCTGCTGGGCCGGTGGAGCCTGCGCCTGCTGAGCATGAGGCTGAACCGGTGGGGCGGCATGATGTTGCGCGTGCTGCTGGTGTTGCTGCTGCTGGTGCGGGTGCTGTGGCTGCGAAGTCTGCGGTGGCTGTGTGGGGTATGCTCTATAGTCCACAGGCTGGTCCCGCCGCGTCATGTCAGGCTGGGGCGGCTGCTGCTGCTGCTGCTGCTGCTGGGGAGCATAAGGCGATTGACTGTACCAAGTTCCATGGTTAGCGAACGGGTTTGGCGGCGGAGGCGGCTGCTGGCGTTGTTGCTGTAATGGCTGCTGGTGTTGCAGCGAGGGCATCGAGGTCGTCTGCAGAGGACGCCATGATTGAACGTTGTTTGTTGTCCGCTGCTTCTTCATCACAGACGCGGAGAGCTTCTGTGTCGAGAGCTGCCCGGGGCGTGAAGCGCCAGGATGGGACCACGACAGCCAAGTGAAGCCGCGAATTGATGAAACGTGGGCAGAATGCGAGACCAGACGAAAGGATGGGACGGTTTGGGGATTCAATGTGTTTTTTTTTTTTTCCTCTTCCCGAAGTTCTTCCCGTGTGGTAGATCTACTCTGGCTCCCAAAATTCGCTGGACAATGTCCGGGAGGGAGTACATCGGGTACATAAATGGGGGGAGGGGCTGGGATGGGAAAGGGACAAGTGCCTGGAGGCTGTGTCCGGGATACGAAAAGGTACAAGGAGACGAGGTACTCACTGGAGGTCATTGGACTGGTTGGTGGAGTTGGAGTAGATGTACTCCGGCATAGGTGAAATCGTCCACTGATGCATGGCCTAAACCGCGCGTCAAAACTGTCAGTTGATTGTGCAAGAGTAACCATAGTATTGAACTATTGAGTGTGCTGAAGAAGAAGGATGGCAAGAAAGGCAGCGGCAGAAAATGCATTTTTTTTCCAACACTTTTGAGAACCCGTGTGTCTGGCGATCTGAGATTGCTCTTTTGGCGTGGCGGCGACGAATGTTTGGTACGCACGCGGTACCGTCATCCTTCAGCCGCGCGCAGAGACCAGCTTGGCCGGTTTCGTGAGCGGTCTGCTGTTGCTCTCTGCACAACAAAAGCGACTGCGTGTCTCATGCAGCACGCGTCGCGACCATTGCGCAGCTGAGCGACTCGAACTCGGACTCGATGGGGATTGGAAACATGGGATGAAATGGGGAGTGAGATACTTACGGGCCAGTTGAGCTAAATCAGAGCTGCATAAATCCTAAACTCGGACGATAGCTGTGGTTTTTTTTTTTTGGAGATGAGAAGAGAAGTACTCGCGGGTGACCAGCCGGCGGCGACTTGGGACGCAAGCGCAAGACTTGTGGGCAGAAGTACCTCGACCGATGGAACTGGTCGGGAATGGGGGGCTGGGGCTGGGGGGGTGGAGAGAACCTGGAAGGATTCTGTGACCTCACAGAGCGTGCAGTCTTGGGGTGGATCGGGTTTTGTGCAAAGTGCAGAGCGGGGATTGTGACTTCGAGGCCCGAAAACCTTTTGTCACTTGACCGGGGTCTGCGAGCCACTCGCAGGGGTTCAAATCTCGTCTCCGGGCCGGCAACTCTGTTCACGGGCCGTCAGGCAAGTGCCAAATCCGGAATACAGTCGTTCTCCAGCCGCCAACTGCGTGTTGCAAACTGGTTTCGTGACTGCGAGAACGCGAATGTTCTTGATTGAATGTTGCTTCTTCGGATGGTCTGGCGCTGCGCCGGTTCGATATGGACGCCGGCAAGCATGGGAGCCCTTGGCGACGCGGTCAGCCTTCAGGGTGGCGCTCCCTTAGCGTTTGTGATTGCTCGCTGCGAAAGATTGGACGGCTGCAATCGCTGATGGCGAGGAGGCGTCATGCGTGCTTCGGGAATGTCTCCAATCAATGGGCGATGCGCGATGCCTTCCCGCGGCGATTGTCTCTCAACGGAACCATGGAATAGAGTCCAAGTGTGAGCGAATACTGGGGATTATACGAACAAAGCAACTCGCAAAAGCCGATGCCCTCTCCGGAGTATACTATGTACAGTACCTTCATTGATGCCGCGCTGAGCTGGTGGGGGTTTGAAGCCCCAGGTGAAGCTGCTTTGATCCGTTCCAGTTTAGCTCACTCAAGTGGGGCAGGGTGCTGCATCTCACGCCGTCTCTCCAACTTGGAACCCAAGCTCTTGTCGTTTCCTGCAAATCGGGCCACGGTCGCAATATGGTTGTGCATTCAAACCACTCGCTCAATACTACGTGCTTTATATTGGTCCTTATTTACCTATCTCTATTCGGATTTAATAAATCCATATTTTGCAGTAGCCGTCGTCATCCAAGCAATGGTACAGTACCTGGAGAGAACGCCGAGCCCAAGTACCTCAGCTTTGGCCGTTGCACCAAGTAACGGTACCCCGCACTGGCGGGTCAACGGGAAGCACAGACGCGGGCCCAAAACCATCCTCCCAACTTCCCTTTCTTCCTACAGTAGAGCGTGCACCGCTCCAATCCCTGAGCTACCACATCTTGCGTTTGACCATGTTGACAGCTAGCCCAAGTCGGATAAGATGAGCCACCAGGCCAGTCGGCAATGCTGTAATATGCAATCACAACTAAGACCAAGAGAAGCGAGCAAGCGTGCCAGTAACACTTTGTTGGTCACGACCGGCGAGTACGCCCGAAGTCCTCGGTCATTGGCCGTGTAACAGGTTGATGGGCAAACACAATCACAAGTCGAGTTACTTGATTCGAGGATCCTACCCGAGCGCGGTAACTGCGCCCTCCTGCATCGCGTCTCCAGCCCTGACCATCTCCACTCGCTTCTGGTCGCGAGTCTCGGCCGTGACAGCTGGAGCAAACAACGACGGGCCGGTTCAAGACCGCGGGACCCCCGGGGATAAAAAGTTGAACATCCGAAACCTGTGCCAAGGTAACAACCGAAGACTTTGCAGATGGTATCCATGTCCCCAAAAGCAATTGACTACTGCAGTAGGTAGCCCAGCTAATTACTGCTGTTTTGCTGCACATGATGAGACTAGCTCATGAAATCCTGCCAACCCAATCTGCATACTCAAGACATTTCAATCGACTTGTCCTTATCTCCAGCTCGACTTGCGCGTGCATTCAACCTTACTCGTGAGGGCATCTCTCATCTACGATAGTCTACAGAAAAAAACTGCACAGGGAAGAAGCACTCGTCCGAACAGGATAACTCACACCAGTTGGGAAGAGACTGTGTCCCCGTGAAGCCATGGCGATAGGGTTGCCCCACGATGAAATGAGGTTCAGTTGGCGTCTTCGGACCGCGCCGGTTCGGTAGTTGGCCCATTACAGTGGCCGGATGCCATCGGTTGCGGACGGTATATGGCGAGTGCACTGTACATACAGGTATGGTATGTAAAGTAGGTACTGTACATACCTTCCAGTACCGCGCAACGCCACGCGCCAAAAGAGTGCCCTGACCTGCAAGTCAGTCTGCTGTAATCAGATGCTGTCAGATGTTATCAGATGTATGAAGCTCAAGATAAGCACAAACACAAAACAGCGGGAACGATCCATTCCGTGGCAAAACCAGGTCGAGAGATTGCGGGTTGTTTACGCGCATCTCGGGAGCAACTTTTGGGCTGCACTGTAGATTGCCCGCTCCGGCAAAAGACAATGCCGGAGCACGGTGGCTACGGGCAGTTTATCGTAGCGTGAACCGACTGGTGGGAATACTACGACTGCGCCAACTTTGGACGATAATCTTCCCTTGGTTGCAAATCCGTGACGCTCTCGGAAGATAATCGTCTTAAAAGGGGGCTTGCCCAGGCGGGAGTCGGCAGCGGTCAGGGGCAGCCACTGGCCTCTGCGCTTATCCTGGCGTCCTTCCGAAAGGAAAGCGAGATTTGCCTAACCATAGCGTCCAATGCAACAAGAATCGTTATCACCATTCTACTTCCCGAATGGGAGAAGAAGAGGGAGGCTTTCATGCTGAGGTGCCCCTCCTAGATGACTCGTTTCTGCCAGATACGGACGCGCCAGCAACCGCGCGAATGGGCGCAGTACGTTCATGCTATCTTACCAAGCAAGTGGCGAGGTCATTTTTCCTTCCTGAAACGGCACCAGTTCCAGCGTGTCAACATCGGGTTTGAGACCGTCCCGGCTCTTGCAGAAAGGTGGTGTGGTAGGTGTCTGAGTGTTCTGCGGCTCGCCCGGGCCCCGGTGAGCGTGGCTGGCTCGCTTATCGAATTCTGTTCAGACCCTGGTCCTCGTGCTTCCCCGGATCTGGGACACAGGCTCCCCTGCTAGGCTTGGCGGCTCACGTCTTGATTGGATCTTGAGTCCGTGAAAGTCCGTTGTTGAAGCACCTGCCTCGCTCTATCTTTTTTATCTTTTTTCCGATGTTGACTGCGTGCAGGTTTTGAAGAACATGTGCCTAGTAAGCGTCGCTAGGGTCCGCCAACAAGGACCAGCCTACTTCCCCTGAGGATTGTTTGGGCGATCATGGAGATGGCGTACGAAGGGAGACGTGTGCGGACTAATCCAACACGTCGATGCAAAACTGCAAATCCTCCAACACTCGTCATGGCGTATCGATGATCGGTGGTCCATCTTGTCGGCTTGCCAACACGCCAATCATCAGACTGGTTCTAGAAGCAACAGACTACTTCTACCGCAGTTAAGAAGGTCTAATATATCCAGGGCCAGGGTTTGATGGCAGCGGTCAAGGTTGATAAAGTCAGATGCGGTCATGCTGATCGTGGTTTCTCGGCATGTGGGCCTTGATGCGTCGAGACATGGGATGTGTCTGCGCAATATCTCTACGGCGAGAACCAAGATAGGTGGTTCGACGGGCATGCCCTCGACTCAGAAACCACAGATTCCGAGGTTGAAACCCCCAGGGAAGTGTGGTGTAGCCGCAATGGTGAGGCAACCGTTCGGTTTACGGGTTGTCTTTGGCGCGAGCGGA
This sequence comes from Chaetomiaceae sp. B2702, assembly GCA_023628455.1. NCBI lineage: Eukaryota > Fungi > Ascomycota > Sordariomycetes > Sordariales > Chaetomiaceae > Chaetomiaceae sp. B2702. Next base: position 88,213 of record JAMAKP010000024.1, on the reverse strand, counting down.
TCGACTACGCCTATCCGGGATTTTCAGCGCCCGTATGTAGCTGATCGAAACGGGAAACGAGGAGAACACCAGCTGCAAGAATGCAACAAAAAGGCCAAAGAAGAAAGGGAAAAACAGAGGCCGACGAAGACGCGGGCACGATAGGCTTAGCAGCACCGTCAAGCGTTAGTTTATCTTAGCCGCTCAGCATACAACAGATTAGATGTCTGGAAAATAGTCAGTTCGTGGAATCCCGAGATCTCCTCACGATAAAGTCGTAGCAGCAAAAGTGAGTAACTGCTAAACAAAGAGGGTCTACCACCAGTGCTCTGCGCCTGGCCGGTGTGGACATCGGCATCGCCGAAAACCCGGTTCTTCCAAGGAAGCTTCGAAGCTTGCGAAACGGCCACCACCACATCGAGGGCACCAGCGGCCAGCCATTCGTGGCCACTCAGCGGATTCTCGTCCGATGCAGATGATGATCACAACCGGTGAGTATCATCTTGAAAATCATCAGCGAGGCATCCAGCGATCAGGTTCATGCCGGACTGAGCTCTTTCGGGCGGTCCTCCTGATGCCGCATAGAGCGATCCGGCCCAGTCATAGCGCAAAGACAGAGTGCAACTGATCCTCTTCGGACGATGAGAGCTAGAACTGACAAGATGAGCATATGATGGCCGTCTAGAAGCCTCCCTTCGGCAAATAGGGACGGGTGCCGGGGTGCCGGGGTGCCGGCTGCCCTCCGCCGTGGTAGCTCGACCAGGGTCAATGCGGGAATGCGCACAGCCCCGCCCAGCACTCTCAATGGTGTTGACCTCAAAGTTAGCTGTCCTGGGAACGAGATGGCAGATGGATGCTGTGTAACTCATGGGAGAATGTCCGACGGGGCGGTTACTCGGACGCCACAGCCTAGCCCCAACCATTCGGAAGCTCGGAGGTGGCTCCAGTGCCGAAAGCTGCACGCAGCGGCCAGCCCGGATCCCGCCTTGGCTTTAGCTAATGGTGTGCTGGGGGATGCTGCGTGGCACTTCTACTCACACAGCAGAATTCACCGGGCGGTAAACTTGCGGTCGGATAGGCCATTTCCAGTTCCATTACGCGCCGTAGCGCTAAGCGAGTGGACAAGGCATGTCCGAGGCTGAACGATGGGCGTGCTGGACGATTCCGGACTGCATCCAGCCTCTGTCGTTCTTGGGACCTGATGGTGGCTGTCTTCGAAGCGAAAAGACGCTGACCGTGGCGGAATGATGTGAAGAAATCACTGGGATTTGCTCTGTTTCTGATCGCTGTTTGGGCGTTTGTATGGGGGAGCCGCCCGTTCTGCATTCTCGACATTCATCCTTCATCCCGTTCCCCAGACGTCTGAGGAAGTGTCCTATTCTTGGAGGATCGGACGAGGCAAATCTTCAAACCAAACACACGGCATCAGCGGGGTGTAGAGTTTCGGATTCAGTCGCCTGCTTTTGCGTCAACAATTACTTGCAGCGAACTTTCATAAAGTCTGTCATCCGAAGACTGCCATCTCGGTCATCTGATACGCGAGGATAAGGTTCGGCTGCGTCAGCCTTGTCAGTGTGTTTTGACTGCTGTTTTCTGGGTTGGCGCTGGGTTGACCGGGCCTCGCCGGGGTTCAAGCGCAAAGCAGTTGGTGAAGAATATGGTCCGGATTCCCGCAAGGCACAGCATCGTCCGGTGTCGTGTGCTGGAGGCATGGTGGGGTGGGCAGCGGGGGCGGTTTGGGTCTGTGTGGGGAGACCCGATTCGGTAAGGCCTGAGACACGGCTGAGATTGCACCAACGGTTAGCGAGTTTGGGGATTCATCACCAACGGCCGGAACTGATCAGAGCCTTGAGGCAGGGGCCGTGCAGGGGCATGTTCCCTGCAATATTCGCATTGAGTCTCTATCAGATCGAGTGCTGCCGTTTGGCAGCTCGATCAATGTCAATGGGATGTTGAGGAACTCGGTTGGGAGCCATGTAAGTGCTAGTTTCGCGACGTAGTGTTAATCTTGTGGGATGTCCGTTTAAGCGGTCGGCGCGGGTGGCGACCGCATCGCATGGAAGAAGCTTTGCTGTGCCTCAACCTCCGGCATCAGCACCCTAGAGCAGGTTGGTGATGCGTGGCCGATTGAGAGCGCGCGTGGAGCCGCCGGCCATTCGCATCGGCCGCTGCACGCGCTGCAGTAGAGTGCCGGGTCCCTGGGGCGGGCCGAGAGCTAAGTGCAGATTTTTCTGTGCTTCCATGTCGGTCTCGACAATTGGGTGGAAACAATATCGTGTTTCAAGCCGAGAGACGTCAAACCAAACGAACAAAATCGGTGGAGCCCAGCTGCCAGTGGAAAAGAGAGATCAAGCGCGGGGCAGCCGGGGGCCCTGCAAGAGCCGCAGGTTCAGGAAGGAGGGGCGTGAAGGGGCAATGCGGCCAATCACGGGCGGTGTGCAGGCACCAGGGCAGTTCTGTTACACTTGGCAGCAACGACCAGCAATGGACACCCGTGTCAAACGTCAGACACAGACCTCCTCTTCCTTCCCGCAACGAAAGAGTACGGAACCTATACTTCGAAACTACGTCGAGGCGACTGGGCGGCTCGCCGTTTCGATGCGATTTTGACGCGCGCGCTGTGGCAATGTGGATTGCAGTCATGCGTACCTTGAAGTCCCTTGCTCGTCCCTAGACCTCGCCGCTTCGATCCCGCGATCCCCTCCTTCCCCTCTTCGCGCTTTCTCCGACCGACCGCCGATGGACCCCAAAGCGGCAAACAATGGTGTCTGCCCCGTCGCGCTCCTCGACGGCGATCCTCGCGATGAGGAAAAGGCCTCAGATTCGACCGAATTGGGCTGTGTGCAGGGCAGGCAGGTCAACACCGACCTGCACCGGCAAAGAGGCGGCGTTGGCGTACACTGGCTAAGCCTCGCATGGCCGGCCGTTTCTTGGGACATCAGAAGCGTCTCCGTCCTTGAGTCAGCCCTCTCGATATGCTGGGTCCTTCCTTCTCTAGACGCAGAAACGGGAAGACCGCGTCTCTGGACGAGGTTGTTCCTGGCAACAAGTGTTGTGCCACGGCGGGAGATGGCCAAAAGTTTTGTTCCATCCGTTCTAGGCAAGCAGCATGACTTGAGCCAGGCCCCTATCACCCGGAATCGTTCGCAACCGGGCACCTTTGTCTTGGCTTGTTGACTTGACGGGGGCCGAGCGCCCTCGTCATGGCATGCAGGTCCGTTTCCGATGTCCAGCATTCGGGTCTTTTTTGGATGACCGTCTCCGCTCCTCGCCTAGGGCCCTAGGCTCACACAGCACTGCCCGCAGGGCGGACGGCGCGCGAGTTACTAGCTAGCCCAGCCAGCATCATGCCGGGTTCTGCCAAACCACACTTCCCATTTCCTCTCGCGTGCGTTCCCTGTCCGTTTGGTCTGGCCCGACATGGCCGTCCCGCGGGCCGTGGGAGAGACCCCTCCCCTGCACCAAGCCCACCCTACGGTGTAACCACCATCCCGGCCGCCTACCCCCCCGAGGCGTCTCCACATAGGTCTGTAACAGGCCTCAGGCCTGGGGTGTGCCGGCCCCCTGGTCCGCCCTGCGGGACTGGATGAGCCTCAGCCGGACGTCATGCAACAAATAACATGCATTATTATTCATCGTCCTCCTCCCCTCCCCACTGGGGCCCTTTTTGCCTCTTCTTCTCTATCTTCCCTACCCACCAAGGGCTACCTGTGGATATTCTCACCTATCACTACGCTGTTGCGTGTGTGTCCCTTCCCTTTCTTATTTCTCTTCTCGCAGCTGACGTTGTCACTCTTTTATTCTTTACCAACTAGCTTGGCTGCCCACACTCTTTTCTGGGGAGAGATATTTTCAATTCTTGAACGGTATAATCTGGTCTATTATACTTTCTTCTCTTCTTCCGCCGGCCGAGCTTTTACCACATCTCTTCATAACATCTCAAACTCGTCTCTTGTCCCTGGGTCCGTTGGTCGACGATTGGTCACTCGCTTCATTCACGAACGGCTCACCACCTGACCCTGAGTGTCCCATCTCCTCCTCAACAGGTCCACACCGGACGAAACCGGACGACTTTTCGATTCTTAAGCAGCTAGCTCTGCTTGTTCTTTTTACGAACACAACTTTTTTCACCGCCTTCGATTCTTGGGACATACCGCCTGGCAGAAACAGCTGAACAGACGGTGCGCTTTTCGAGGAAATAGTCCGGACAACAGACACCTGAAAACTGGGTCACAATGTCCCCCGCCATGCAGATCACAGGGCACCACGTCCCATACACCCCGAGATCGGACGCTATAGACCGCCACGAATATGGTATCACCAAAAACAGGAAGACGGCTTCGACTGGGGGAGGGCGAGCTTGGAGCGAGGAAGAGGTAGGTAACCCTTGGTGTCCCACACCTTGTGGCTTTTCAACTCGGGACGGCGAGGTGGATGTTAACGAGTCTCTCGTATAGGAAGCGTACCTACTTCAGACACGCATGCAGAAGATGCCTTACAAACACATCGCGGCCTACCTAAAGAAAACAGAGCTTGCATGCCGCCTTCATTACCACCAGCTCAGCCACGGGAGCAATCGCCGCAAGCGCACCACGTCCATGTCCTCGGGCTCGTCGGCCAGCGGGCATTCCCCTGTTCTCCACACGTCGATGCCCTCGCCGATTCACGAGCACGGTGGCGCGCCCAGCCGGTCCGTCTCACCTCCTGGGTCCGCTGGATCGTATGGTGCGACAAGTCCCGGTGGCATCCAGCTTCCGAGCATCATGTCAGCAACCGCCTCGACCAACACTTCTCCACGCCTGCCCACTATCCTTCCCAAGCCCGCCTCCATGACCCTTGCCCTGGCATCGATTACCGGATCGGCCTCGACGGGGACGGCCTCTCCAACCGCATCGCGCGGCTACCCCACGCCTCTTCACGACACGCACCCCCATAGCATGGCACCCATGACGTCGACCGGATACCGCAGCCATTCCAACCACCCGGCGCGCGCTCCCAACAGCGGACCGCATCACCACGGCCAAGGTCCTGGTCCTCTCCGGCTAGACTGCTCCGCCCTCCCGCCCCCTCCCTCCGGAGGCCTGCCTGCCCCGTCCGGCTTTGCTGCGAGCCACCCGGTCGACATGGCTCGTCTGACATCCGTCTACAATGCTCACCGTTCATCCTTCTGGGCTGCCGTTGCGGCGGACTATGGCCCGGGTGCGAACCCACTGGTACTAGAGCAAGCGTGGCGCGGCACTCCTACTCCCACTAGCAGCAGTAGCGGCGGCAGCGGCAGTGGTCTTAGTGCTGGTGGCTTCAGCGGGAATGCGAACTTGGGCATTGCGGCGCAGACGCCGATCACCCCAGTGGGAAGCCCGGACGACCAGATTTACTCTGCTGGGGTGCATCACGGCCACCATGGACATGGAATGGGCAAGCCGGATAAGACGCGGATTAGCGCCATCTTGGGGATTGATGCTAACCCCAGGAGTCCAAGCGAGCGGGAGATGGTGAGGCGGTTGGAGGAGGAGAGAGGGGTTGTTGGAGGGATGTGAGATGACTTTCGACTTTGACACGGTACTGGGTTTTGGTTTGGAGTGTGGGTTGGTGTTGATGTCGTTGTTTTTGGCTGGCTGATCGACGTATGTGTGGGGAGCAGGTTGCCTCTGACGGGGGTCTACTTCGGAAGAGGTGGCCTCGGCAGGCGAGGGTTGGGTTGCTTTATCTTCTTGTCACTCGTTTGGCGTGCTTGTTCCAGCTTTGTGGAAGTTGTTTGGGGGATGTGTTTGGAAGGGATCCCCTGGACAGGGGGGGTAGGATGAAAAGGGCGGTTTATGTTATGGGTCTCTTGTTCTCTCGATCTTGTTGTTTTTTTCCCCCCTCTCTTACTTTGGCTTATCGCTGGTGGTTTTGGATTTTCCCCCTTGTGTTTACACTTCCCTGTATGCAAGTTTACCTCTGATGTCGTTGAGTTTTGTAACTCTTTTTCACGTTTGCTGATGGGTTGATGGATGGACGGATGGATGGATGAAGTGACGACATCAACAACTGGGAATGACGGCAACAGATGAGCACACCTGGATAACAGATGATGTTATACCCCTTTTCCTCTTCTCCTCATTTCTTCTTCAACAGGTCACATCACACACATGGTTTCAGCAATGAAGGAAGGGTTGGGTCTCGGGCTGGGTGGGCTGCATTCCGGATGGGATCGTCGGGTGTTGGGACGGACATGTAGCGAGCGGATGAGATAGGGCATGGCTGTTTGTGTGGTGTGGTGGGCAAAGGGGGATAGTGCACTAGGCTTGAATAGCAATATCATTTCCCAAGGTGTACATACATATGTGCGATGTCTGTCTGCATACATACCACACCAGTATGGATGGATGTACGGAGTATGTCAGTGAGTGTGGCTTGTCCTCGTCAGCTGGTGACTGTGACACAAGGGTGCATCTCCCGGTCGGGACGGGAAGGAGTGCGTGTATTTTCGAGGTCGGTTGTGCTACCCTGGATGCAGCTATGACGCATGGAAGTCATGTCCTGCATCCGAATCTGCATTCCGTGTTTGACCATTCCCGGTAACTTCCCCGGGAGGTACATGTACAAGAAACAGAAGGTGCAGATAGCGGGCTGCGGCAAACGAGCCGGGCTGGGCCGCTCCTACCGGAAAACATTGCGCCCCGGTGGTGCACCACCAGCCAAGCTCGGCCTCTCCGAAAACGCAGCCTAAATGAGTCCCTCATCAGCGCCGCGCGCAAAATCATCGAAATCGAAACAAACAAAACATCAGTTATCGGGGCCCAGACACTGCTACGGGATACCGCAGCATCTGATATTTATGTGACCAAACTAACCCTTGTCGCATGACTTGAACCGCTGCCACACCACACACACACCACACAGCAACTTACCAACTGATGTACTGCCTGCTCTCTTGGGCGGCTAACTTTTCTACAGTATATGCACCGTCACTCGTCTCCTGCCCGCTGGGCCCGCTTGCGGCTTGTGAGAATAACCGGACGCAACTCCGTTCTTCGCAGATTGCACGCCTTTGTGGCATTGTACTCGCGGCATTCGCAAGGGTTCTACATGGTGCCCCGCATTGGGCGCTGCCATGTCTCGCTTCCCATACGCGAGTGAGACCCGTGTGCTGCCTCAAGAGATCGACGGGGAGCAGCCAAGATGCAACGGGTTGCTGTGGCACCTTGGCCTGCGTCGACTGATAAAGCCAACGAAGCTCAGCCATCGACTCCACCGTCGATGCGCTCTCCCTGCAGGCCGAGCTTTCTCCTTGGCCGCCCCTTGGTCGCCTCTTGGCTACCACGTGCGGTACCTCTGGGTTCATATCCGTTTCTCGCCCGTCTTCCGCTGCAGCTCATTTCTGTCCGTTGAACAGCAGCCGCCCATTGCGCGGGCGGGGTTGCTGAGAGCCATGCTGCAGCTTGGTATGTATGTACTGTACATACCCGAAGCCAATCTTTCGGCGCGCGTTTGGGCCGATGATTCTCGCGATCTGCCAGTGTTGCCGGGTCCCATTTTGACCCTGCAATTTGCTCGTTTCCCGCCCGGCTTATCGTATGGAAAGGATGCTGTCTTCCAGCAGTCTAACTAGCCTGATCGGACCGTTACCGGAAGGCTGGCCACTATGCTACCCCGGAAGTGGGACTTCCACAAGGGTTCCAGAAGAAAATCCAGGGATGCCAGGGCTGCCAGGGAAGTCCCCAGCCAGACTGCCAGATTCTAGCGCCATATCCACCGGTCAACAGCCAATCCTCGGCGAAGCAGTTTGCGGTGACGGGCAGCGGTCAAGGTTCGTGTGTCGTCAGGGTTTGCTCACCGAAAGATGGATCCGACCAACTGATGGAGCTCGTCATCCGGGGCTCGGGGCTCGGTTGTATGTGCTGTACTGCCCTGGCGGGCACCTGCTAGCGGTTCCTGGTCAAGCGTCACCGTCTGTCCTCCACCTCCTGCCCATGTGAAATGAACCCAGCGGGAAGCTCAAACACCAGCGCCCGGCCCTAAGGAATTTCCTTCGATATTTCTCCGGCTGCAGTGTTTCGTATATCTGCCGCTCTTTTTCACCCAGGACTGCGCTGGCCAATTTTTTTTCTTTTTCCTTCTTCCCCGTCAGACCGCGTATACCCGGCTCCTCCATCATCCCATAAGAACAAACCCGAGCCTCAAGCTTGGCAAGCCCTCTCACAACAGCACCGGTCCTCAAACAACACCGCCGTAGATATCCCGCAACCCGGGCCTCATCATGGCCCCTCACGCAGACGAATCGCAAACGGGCCAGAATGGCCGTGAGGGTGGCCAGGGCGACAACCATGACGACCGGAATGCGCCCAAGCCCGACGAGTACATCCAGTTCGAGTGCCTCCCCCCCGGCGGCCCCCTCAACCGGTGGTCTCAGTTTATGACGAGGGGTCATGATTTCCCCGGCGCCCAGGTGAGCATTTCCCCATCAGACCATAGCAGCCATGTCCAGCTCGCCCAAACCATGGTGGCCGGACCGTGGCCGGAAGTTACCGGCTGCGGCCGCTCGTTTTTAATGTGACTCAAAGTCAGAGATAAGGGGACATGGGGTGGCTTCAAGCGGTGATGTTGAATGGGAAAAATTGAGAAAGGGGGGCTGACGAAGTATGGCGCTTTCGTGGCCAGGCCATGCTTTACGCCGCTGGCGTCCCGAACAGGGATATGATGAAGAATGCGCCCCATGTGGGTATTGCAACCGTTTGGTGGGAAGGAAATCCGTGCAAGTGAGTGCGCTTGGTCTCGGTTCCCAGTAACACTTATGATGATGATGATGATGATGATGATGCTGACTACGGTGTTCTTAGCACGCATTGTGAGTGATGGCGCTGTCAACGATCGTCTTGGAGAGAACAACGGCTAAGACAGGAGATCAGTGCTTGAGCTGGGTAATATCGTCAAGAAATCCGTGGAGCAGCAGAGCATGCTGGCATGGCAGTATAACACCATCGGCGTCTCCGACGGCATCACGATGGGTGGAGAGGGTGAGTCACAGAACCGAACATGAAGATGTACCCCCTGGACCCCTGAGCCACAAAGTGAATCGCTTGCGAGTGAAAATCGCTGCTCACCGAACCAACAGGTATGAGATTCTCGCTCCAGTCGAGAGAAATCATCGCCGACAGCATTGAGACGGTGACGTGCGCGCAGCGACACGATGCCAACATCAGCATACCGGGCTGTGACAAGAACATGCCCGGTGTCGTCATGGCGGCCGCCCGCCATAACCGGCCCTTCATCATGATCTATGGCGGCACCATCCGCAAGGGCCACTCTACGCTGCTTGACAAGGAGATCAACATCTCCACCTGCTACGAAGCCTCCGGTGCTTACACGTACGGCCGCTTGCAGGCCAAATGCAACAAGGGCTCGGGCGCCGAAGCCACCCCGAGTGATGTGATGGAGGACATCGAGAGGCATGCATGCCCCGGCGCAGGCGCCTGCGGCGGCATGTACACGGCCAACACCATGGCCACAGCCATCGAGGCGATGGGCATGTCTCTGCCCGGGTCCTCCTCATACCCCGCCACATCGCCCGAGAAGCGACGCGAGTGCGAGCGCGCGGCCGAGGCGATCCGTACGTGCATGGAAAAGGACATTCGCCCGCGCGACCTCATGACGCGCGCCGCCTTCGAGAACGCCCTCGTCGCAACTATCGTCCTGGGTGGCAGCACGAACGCAGTCCTCCACTTCCTCGCCATGGCCAACTCGGCCGACGTACCCCTCACCCTTGACGACGTCGACCGCGCGTCCAACCGTACCCCCTTCCTCGCCGATCTCGCCCCGTCCGGCCGCTTCTACATGGAAGACCTCTACACCATCGGCGGCACGCCCGCCGTCCTCAAAATGCTCATCGCACACAACCTCATCGACGGATCCATCCCCACCGTAACAGGCAAGACCCTCGCCGAAAACGTCCGCGACTGGCCCTCCCTCCCCGCAGGCCAGACCATCCTCCGCCCGCTGTCCGACCCCATCAAGAAAACAGGCCACATCCGCGTGCTGAGAGGGAACCTCTCCCCCGGCGGCGCCGTCGCCAAGATCACCGGCAAGGAGGGGCTCTCCTTCACGGGCTCCGCGCGCGTGTTCAACAAGGAGCGCGAGCTCAACGACGCGCTGGCGCGCGGCGCGATCCACCCCGACGAAGGCAACCTGGTGCTGATCGTGCGGTACGAGGGACCCAAGGGCGGGCCGGGCATGCCGGAGCAGCTGCGCGCCAGCGCGGCCATCATGGGCGCGGGGCTGACGAACGTTGCGCTGGTGACGGACGGGCGGTACAGCGGCGCCAGCCACGGGTTTATTGTCGGACACGTGGTTCCCGAAGCGGCGGTTGGCGGGCCGATCGCGCTGGTGCGGGACGGGGATGTGGTGCGGATTGATGCGGTGGCGAATCGGATTGATGTGGTGGAGATTCCTGGGCTCGGGGCGGACGAGAAGAGCGTAGAGGCGGAGTTTGAGCGCCGCGGGAGGGAGTGGACGCCGCCGAAGATGAAGCCGATGCGTGGCGTACTGGCCAAGTATGCGAGGCTGGTCGGGGATGCGAGTCATGGCGCTGTGACGGATGTCGGAGGCTCAGCGTGGTAGGAAACAACTGTGACAAGGCGACTGGGTGAATACTGCTGTTTCCGGTTTGGTCTGTCCCCTTCCTACCTGCAGACTCGGCGGCCTGATGTTCTCTTCCGCTTCGTCCCCGTTAGGGGAGGAGTGTCTGTTCGTTGTGCTGTTCGCCTGAGCACTCCCCTAGAGGAAGGAAGTCAGCAAAGAGCAGGAGGCAAACGGGGGGGGGGGGGGGGGCGACGCGGCGGCACAGGAAGACATGATAGATGGGATGACGCTAGATGGAAATGGAAACCAGAGAGGGTTCAATATCCAGCGATGGCTTTTCTTTAGTTTCCTCATATGTGTAGATTGGTCAGGGACTGAGAGTTTAGATTATACAAATAGAGGGCTTCATCATTGCACAACTTTGAGTATCTTGTCAAGCGAAGTGAACATGCCGCCAGTGCAAAAAGACGGGCATCGCCGCGAGTAGCGTTGGTGTTGCTTGCTTGCCCGCTGAAGGACTCGAAACCAATTCCAAGCCCTGAACCGTATCCATCCATCCACCCTTCTCTAGCTGAGATTATGCGTGCACCAGACCCAATGTAACTCGTGGATGTATCTGTTTGCTCTCCCTCTCTCCCGCTCCCAGTCGCCAGGTCGGGACAAATGTATGGCAAGTAAGGGGGAAGGGGGATGGAGTATCATGAGTAAGACAAGTGGGCGAGAGGAAACCAAAAAGAAACAAAAAACTTGGCGCTGTCATGTTGCCACGCGCACAAGCCTATCATCAAACTATTATTGTTGTTTTGGCGGAAGGCGAACTAACAAACGACGAGCCCCCTCAATCTTTGTTGCCTGACGGCACAACATCCGCGGTGGGAGAGAAGACACGACGCGGGCATGCAAGGCTCCCTCATGCACAAGCGTAGATTTATGTAACACGAACACAGAGCGTACACTACAGTACAGTAACCAGATAATAGCCAAACCAGAAACCAAAACAAACGGTCGGAGAAAGAGCATCCAGTCGGTACTCCAGTCGTGACACCCTTTCCTTTCCCCTCCCACCCCGGCCCATGACAGCATACACAACGTCTGCCAATCTATAGCAAGCCTTTACATATCAAACATTACCGGCTACCAGCCGCACGCAGCATAGTATCCATCTTTGTTTCCCTCCCGTCCCAATGTACCACTGACCCTAAGAGGACTAGGTCGCCCACCCGCCATTGACATCGACCCATTCCGGGAGACAGCTACCCTCCTTGCCCTCGACATCTACGATATCCGTATCGCAGCGGCAGCGGCATCCGACGCCGTTCTCCTGGGGCGCGTCAAACTTGGCCCAGTACTGGTCCTCTTCCTGCCGCTCACGCTCGTCGAGGGTCGTCATCTCGAGATAGGGCTTGTGCGAGAGCTGCTTCCCGGGGGCGTTGGGTGGGCAGTGCTGGATGGTGGTGTGGCGGTAGCCAAAGTCGCGGAAGTAGTGGATGTCGCGGGTTGCGAGGAGGGCGCCGGCTGCGAGGGAATGGATGGGAGCGTCTCCCCACTGCGCAAAACTTGGTCAGCATCATCACTGAAATTGACTTCACAAAGAGAGGGAGGGAGAGAGAGAAGAAAGGAAGAAACGTACCCGCTCCATCCAGAAACCACCGCTGCGGTCCATCATCTGGAAGAACTCCTCGTACTCCTTGCTCCGGAAAAAGTCGAGGCGGGCAATCTCAAAGTTGGACCAGAAGTGGCACATGTTGTACTTCTCACCCTCCATGTTCTCTGGGTCGATGTCGGGTAGGCCGATCGGCTCGTTGCCCACATCCTGCCCTGGCTTCTCCTCCTTCTCTGGCTGCGGCTCGACAAACATCTCCCAGAGGCCCTGTGACTTGAGATTCTTGAGACGCTTGTAGGCCGAAGCGTAGCGCCAGAGGTTGGGAACCGTCTCGCGCAGCTCCTTGACGGCGATGGTGAAGCCGTACGTCTTGTTGTGCTCAATCATCTTGAGGAAGGGATCGCTGCGAATTGTCAGTATCGCAAGGTCGACTATGAACAAACAAAAGAAAAACGCACTATGTGATGTCGCAAAAGTACTTGATCTCGGGCTCCAAGCGCCAGTACCACTCGTACTTTGCCAAAAGAGGGTGCTTGTAAAAGAAGCTATGTCGGTCAGTATGCTGCACCCAGCTCAGGAGCATCGGCAGGGGATTGGGCTGCGTACCCCGAATAGAAGCGGCACATGAAATGGTAGCTCTCCATGCCACCGTACATGATGGCATTGTCTCCCTGCTTGTTGACGCCCTCCTTGGCCACCTTGGGGTCGATCCAGTCGGGATAACCCCACATGTCTGGCCCAACCTTGCCGAACTCGACCGAGGCCGACGTGTAGTTCTTGACGGTGTCTTTGAACGTCTGGTTGAAATCCCCATCGTTGAGGAAGACATAGGGGTAGTTGTACCAGCGGTTGAAGTGGCGCTCGATCGACTTCATGGACTGGATCACGCCCTCGAGCTCCTTGTTCCGCGCGAGCACGACGAAGGCGGCGTTGGCGCGAGGTTTGCTGGTGTCCGGCTCGAGGCAGCCCGTGGCGAAGACCTTGTCGTGCTTCTCGTTGATTTTTCTGGCGGTACATCCGTGTCAACAAACGTTTGCTAAGCCGTGCAAAGTATGGAGAGAGCTCTCACCTTATTGGGGGAGGCGCGCTGGAGGGGATCAATATCCTCCCCGACGAGCTGGGGTGCCTGACAAACAGCATCAAGATAAGGATGACGACGATGCAGGGGAACAGAATGACCACTCCCAGCGGCACAGAGATGGCCGAGTTGCCTTTTATTCTCATAGGACGTCTGAGATATGCGAAGCGCGATGCGAGAGTCCTTCTCGGACGCAGCTTGCCCTTTTCGTCTGTGAGAGGGAGCCGAGGACCCCTCGCCGGGATGAACTTCCCAGCTCGGCGGAGGAGATCCATGGTGATGGATTCCGGCGGGGAGCCAGGCCGTGACGGAGTGTATGATCGATCAAGGCAGAATTATGCGGTGTCGCGATGGCAGATGCCGGTGGCGTTGATGCAAAAAGGAACCATTCGCTGGCTGTCGCCGTGTCGTTTCGTGGTATCGCTGTCTAGTGTGAAAATGGCACGTCGCTCGTTCGCTTATTATCGTCGTTCTATCGTCTAGAAAAGCTGGATGCAGCAAAAACTCGATCTCGTCAAAAGCAACTGACCGCGTGACATTGACGCGGGGAGCGAGCGACTTGGGGAAAGGGCCGTTGTCCTGTAGACCGTGACGGGGACTCAGCGCGCGACGTCGCTAGGACTTTCCGTAGCGTGTCTGTCCGTCTGAAGATTGAAGCGGACACTCGCACAGGGGATGCAGGGGACGCAGGGGCGAGACCTGAGTGGGCCGGGACCGCCTTCGCCTTCGTCGACTCTCGGTGTCGTGTCAGGCAGGGACCAAGCCAGCGCGCCTCTGATGACCGAGGTGCATGGACAAAAGGTGCGTTGAGGTTGAAAAACAGTGACAAAAAAAGAAAAGTGCCACAAATTTGCCAAATCAAGCCAATGCGTTTCTCGTCGGGCGTGCCCCCAAATGGTTGGCTCGCGGTGGTTTGCTGGTGCTGGAGAAATATTGGCACCCGGTGGGTGCCACCCACCGCTGTAACACCAGCGGTACGTACCTTGTCTTGGCGCCACCAGTCTGGAACGTCTGGGCGAATCGGCAGCTGTCGTAGGCTGATAACCATCTGGCGGAGACCGTTATCGCATGTACGGATAGGGCGTGGTGCCTTGATTTCCCCCTTGCACTAGGGCAGTTCCAGGTGTCCTGTTTCCTCGCCGAGCAACGCCGATCATCAAGGCAGTCCTTGCAATCCCATGTACCTTTAATGTGTCTGCCTGTTCTCGGCAAGTTTCGAGTCCAACAGCAAAGCAAATGCAGGAAAAGCAAATCATAGTGTAGAAAACGATCGCGGTGCCACTTGCTGCAGCCCCACTGAATTGCTCCCCTGAGCAAAAGCACGTCATTGCAGGCGCATTGCCACGGCACAGCAAGACCCCCAGCACTCGGCCGTCTTCACGTGCCGCAGGTCGAGAAGCTGTTGGTCGGCCCGAGGACTTGCCGGTCACATACTATAATAGGTGTAAATTCCCCGGTTCTCGGCACAAGGCGTGGTGGCAGAGTGGTCTAATGCGCAAGACTAGAAATCTTGTTCCTTCGGGAGCGTCTGTTCGAATCAGGCCCACGTCGAATATCCGGTTTCTCTTTTGTTTTTTTTCTTTCACTCCAAGTTTCCTCTTTTGATAACTTTCCTGGTCTGGTCATCCCTCCCCACCTCATTGATGCTCCACAGTTACTCTCAACCGTCCCATACCCAAGGTATTCTCGGAACTTAGTTACAGCACTTGATTGATCAAACAGGCTTAATTAACGTTGTTCTGTCTCCCCAACGTGTTCCCGTGGCCCCGGCCCGTGTAGATATCTGCGTTAGGCAGGTACACGGGGCCACAGTCATCTTCCAAACAACTGGAGTCCTCCTCCCCTTCATCACTGGAATTTCCACCCACTACTTCATTTGACATAATTACTATTACGTTGACGAAATGGACGCTGGCGATGGATCGCTAGACCCCGACCAGCAATTTCCACTACTTCGGCCACCCTTACTCGCTGTGATGAAAGTCCAGCTCGATAGGGCACGGCGCATTTCGCATGAACTGGAGAAGGCATACAACAATCTTTCTCAGGAAGTCTTTCTCGAAACTGAACCAGCGGAGGAGCGCATTGAGCCAGACCGACAATCGAACTTGAAACTTACGTCTCTGGGAATTGAGCTTGCGCTTAAGCAAAAAGAAGAGCTGCGGCTTGAGTGCGAGGTGATTATCCAAGAGCGGGACGGCAATATTATCCCGCCCTCCGACGCTGCCAAATCCAGTGGCGGCCCGATGTTGGGTTTTGGTGACACTTAGTTAGAGCCATATCTGGGGTCTTTCCGAGAAAGGTAGTATAAAACGATAACCAGGTGGCGTGGTGGTGGTGGTGGTGCAAGGTCCCAAAACTAGGTAGGTCCTCGTAACTCCACCACCAGTCTAGACCGTGGTATTGATAGCCGATGCAGCCTAGAACAGTGGCCCCCTCTCCCAGTCTGGCTCAGGCTAGGACGGCAATTGCTCAGTCCCTAAGAAGGAAAAGGAAACTCGTGGTGTCGATTTTAGGGTGTGTAGCTCACCGTTGGATCCTGGACTTGGTAAGCAGCCTTTAATTATTAGTATCTATATTGGGACTGATATGTTTAGTATTCTGCCATGGCACAAACCCAAACCCAATTCCATTCTGCCCATGATGCCCATATAAAGCATATTTATTCTAGCTCTGTTTCCTGTTTCCTGTGCAAACTTACTTACCTTGTTCTGCAGACCATCTGGGCAACCCCTAAACGGGGCAACAACCCATGCCAGTTGCGACTAGTAGTGATCAGACTCGAATCCCTCTTCCCAGCCATCGCCAGACTGCGTCCAGTCCAGAGCGCCATAAACGAAAGCCCCGATCATATCGCCCAGCGAGAACTGCAGGGTTCTCTGGGCATCGCCCGCGTCCGCGCCCGACCCGGGAAAGGCGGCACGGCGAAGAGTTAGTGAGTGCTGCCAAAAGACCGCGGCAGTCTTGAGCGTCTGCTTGACTCCGGGACGGCAGAGAAAGAGGAACAGCAAGATAAGGGCGAGAATAAAATGAACCAAAACAACCCACCGTCGTTTGATCGCTGTGAGCAGGAGTGAGATCGTGGGCGAGAGGGCAAGTTCTCCGGCTCTGTCCTTCCACCAGCTCAGATATCCCTGTGCCGCGCTCAGAACCATCGTCCACGGGCTGATCCAGAACTCTTCCTGGACGATGGAGCAGTCTGTCGAGTGCTTTGCCGGACCTGGCGCTGCGTCCTGGCCGGCACCGGGGCTTGTTCTCCCCCCGCTCTGCACTACAACACCCGTTTCGGTAACCCAGTCGTCCAACTGGGCTGGGTCGATCTCGGCCTGCGTGTCTGGCTTCATAGCCTGTAGCTTTTCGATGGAGATCTCGCCCCAGCAGGTCCTGGGGACGCCGTACCAATCTGGGATGCCATTGTCCCGGTGGTAGAGGCATCGTTGCAGCGGGCTGGTCAGTGTCTCGTAGGCGTTGCGGTAGGGGGTGAGGTCGCGGCTTTTGCCAAACGCAGCACGGAGCCATGTGTGGGCGAGGTTGTGATACGCCTCGGTGATCTCGCCGGGTGATGAAGTGGTCGTGACTCCGAGCAGGCTGTAAGGCGTTTGTCCGGGTCCGGGTCCGGGTCCGGGTCCGAGGGTGAGGCCTGTGGTGTTTACGGTGGAGATAAGAACCGCCGCAAGGAAGAGGATGGTGGCAACCACGCACCTTATCAAGGGCTTCACGCCTGTCTTGGACGCAAGCAGGACCAAGGATGTGCCAGGAAACTCCATGGATGCTCTTGAGTTGTCGAGTTATTTGGTGGAAATTGCAACCGTTAAAACGCGTGTTGGAGTAATAATGAGGTGAATGTGTGTGTCGTCTCTCTGATTTTGAAGGATCCCACAAGTCGGCGTGAGAGAAAAGCGGTGGTTGTCTGTCAATTCTTTGGTGTGCAAGTTGCCAGGGGGGGATCTCCTCTTTTTTTATTAAAGCGATCCTGTTCCTGGTTTTGTCTTCCAGGTCGATAAAAGGACTGTTTTAAATAGGGTTTCTGGCCAGCATCCAAGGCCTTTTCGTTTGTGCTGAGAGTCCGGGGACAACGTTATTGTTCTTTACAATCGGCCTTGTGTCCGGGATACAGTACAATCAGGGGTAATTCCCCATTTCGCCATTCTGCCCTGCTGAGGCCAGGAGCCCCCCTTTTTTGACCACACTACCAGCCTGATTTGTTGTTTCGTGGTTCTCTTCCACCTGGGGCCTTCCAGAATCACCGAACCAGTAGTGGTGTATGTACAATGTGAATAAAATATATCGCCGCATGTCCTCGCGGCTCCAAATCTTAAGCAAGACCAACTAACTGCCTTGGCTATGCAGACAATGGAACTAAATCGCCCAAAAATATAACCAAAAAAAGCCAAAAAAGAAAGAGGTATCAACAAAGAACGAAGCATTAGACGTATTTTAGTACGACATGGTAATCATGGTATCGGCACAGTCCCTTTCCCAACCCAATCCCCCGTGTCGGCAACCAGCATCACCTCCACCACATTCCCGCCCTTCTGAAAATAGCACCTCGTCTCAGTCGACGCCACCTCCAGGTCGACCATCGTCTTGGCAGCGTTGTAAGACGACGTGGCCATATTCAGGCAGGCGATGTCCGTGTCGGGATCGGCCCCCTTCAGCGCGGCCGGCTGCGCCGTCTTCCATTGCACCGTCGGGCCCGACGTCGAGTCCGAGTAGAGCACGTTGATGTCGGCGTTGGCGTCGAGGAAGAGAACGTAGGTGTCCACGCGCTGCCGGCCGTCGTTCTTGCGGGCGACGGAGAGCGCGGCGATCGGGGCGAGCTTGGGGAGCGTGATGTCTGGAATGGCGGTCGGCCAGGAGAGCGGGTAGTCCTTTGCCAGCTGCGGCGAGTCGAGGTCGGTGACGGCCACGGCGAGCTTCTCGCTTTCGTCCTGGTAGAAGATGGCGTAGCCGGCTTTGACGGCAATCCGGTCGAAGTTGGCCGACATGGGGACGATGGCGAGGCGTGAGTTCTGGAGGGCCGTGGTGTTGAGTTTGTTGTTATCCCAGCTCGACGTCGGCGCGAAGTCGCCGCCGCTGAGCAGATTGCGGACGTGGTAGAGGACGCCGGTCGCGGTCTGATAGATGGTCCAGGGCCAGTAGGCCGTCAGGCTGCTGTCGAGGCCCGTGGAGATTTCCTTGTCATTGACGCTGTCGTCTGTGGCGTAGGCCGAGCGCAGGTCGTTGAAGTTGACACCGAGCAGACGAGTCCTAAAGCCGACGTAGAAGAGCTCGATTTGAGGCTAGAGAGTGTGTGAGTAAGGGAGAGAGGAAAGGCCAGGGCCCAACTACTAACGTTGCATCCGTCGCCATAGAGGAGGGTGGATGCCGCGAAGCGGGTACCCCCCTTGGCGTTGTTGGTATCGAAGTTGAAGGGTGCTTCCCAACACGCAGACTCGTTGCTCTGCGAGCGGCGGCTGGTGTCGCATTTGGAGTACCGAAGACCGTCCTGCGTGTCTTGGTAGAAGAGGAACGTCTCGGCCGTGCCGTCTGGTTTCCGCCAGCCCGTCACGCTCAAGCTTGAGCCTTGTCGTATCGACTGCGATCCTGCCGTGGTGTCGGATGGTGCATCGACGGTTGTGTTGCCTGCTGGAGGGTCACGGCCTCCCGAGCCACCTGAGCCCCCTGAGTCCCCTGAGCCTGCCGAGTCTCCCGAGCCTCCTCCAGTCTGTGATGCTGCGGATGCTCCCGACGAGTTCGCTGCTCTACTCCCCAAGACGCCCCCGAGGACCGCCCCAACGACGACGAGGACGGCAACGAGTATGCCGACGACAATCCACACCCGCTTCTTCCGTCCTCTCGCCTCCGTTGCCGCTAGTTCGGCCGGCCCATGGGGCGCCTGTGATACGGCCGGCACGTAATACTCGGGATAAGCAGGGGTGTACGTGGGCGCGCTGCTCTCCTTGCCGCCGGGGGTGTAAAGATAGTCATCGTATTGGACTTGGGGCAGTGACTCGCCATGCTGAAGGTTCTCCTGGGCGGCCACCTCAAGGTCAGGTTGGTTGACCACTTCGAGGCCGGGCTGCCCGTATGGGCCATGGGCGGGGTGACGCGAGTCCATGGAATGGAGTTTTGTACAGCACGCGTCGAGCCGTGTTCAACTAGAGGCGGCAGTAGCCGGGGTTGAGGAGATATAAACCACGAGCGATCACAATATCATCCTGTAAACTCGTCGTCGAAGTGGCTGTCGTGCGAAAGGACTAGGGAACCCTAGGAGGGAAGACCATCCAAGGTAAATCTAAGTCTGAGGTAGCATTGCAACGGGGCGGCAGGGCTGGGGGGGGGGGGGGGGGCCGCGGAGGGCGCAGAGGCGCACAGAACCGCTGGGATGTAAGGGCTTGGCAGGCCCTGTCGCTGCCGTCTCACTGCAAGCGCCAATAGGGCGGCTCGGCCCCCAACCGTGCAGACAAGGGGTGGAATCCTGCGCATGTAAAAAGGGACAGGATTTGCTTGATCACTGCATCGCACCGCCCCCCACATACTGCACGATTTAGCCACCTGGCGCACTCCAGAGCCCTTGGACGTTGAGAAGGAGGGGCCGAGATGTCTCGTGTAGGGAAATAGCCCCATGTGCTCGGGCGGCGCGGAAGCGCTTGTTGTGGGACAACACACCTTATCAAGCGCGCAGGCCGAGCCCTTCATGATTCCATGATAATAAGATGCCTTTCTTCTCCAACGCTGCGATGCACAAGGGAGATTTGGGCCCACACCTGCTCTGAACCTCAGAATCTGATGTCTTTTTTAAACATTTAAAACTCCTCAAAAAATCCCCGTCATATTATGTAGGCCACGGAGGGGGGGGAGCATTTCAGGGGGGTCATCATCTCGTGTACATGTCCCCAATCGCATGCAGACACCAGACCATATCGTCCGTCTCGTCCTCCCTCGTCACATTCAGCCCGTTCACCGACACCCTCACCCACCAGTCCCGCTCCAGCCTCGCGTTTCCCACCCGCTCCGTCACGCTCACGCTGCCCGAGAGCGCGTCCACCAGGGCAAACCCGCACGCCTGCACGTGTGGCACGATGGCGTCGACGGCCTGCTTCGGGGTGCGCGTCGTCTCCACGACGGTGTGGCAGTCGCTGTTGGTGCACTTCTTGCTGCAGCTGCGGGCGCCGCTCGAGCTGGTGCTGCACGACGTGCTGCACTTTTGGCGGCAGTCCTGCCGGTCGTTGCACTCGCTGAGCCAGCCGTGCAGGATGCCCGCGACGGTGCCGTTGGGCGACACGAAGAATTGGTTCCAGGCGGGGTCGCGCCCCGTGCAGGGGTAGGCCGAGGCGCCCGAGTTGGTCGTGGCGAGCATGGTCAGGGAGGCGGTTGCGAGCGAGCCGAGGCGGGTTTGGCTTCGGCGGGAGGAAGCGGAAGAGGCGGAAGAGCGGCGGGAAGATGGCCTCCTTGAGGAGGAGGAGGAGGAGGAGGAGGAGCGTCGCGGTGGGGATCCGGAGCGTTCGGGTCCGGTGGCGTGTTGGTGGTGAGTCTTGGTCCGTTTCCACGTCCCCGGACGGGACCACTTGCGTTTGGGCTCCTCGGTCTCCGACTTGGAGGCTTTCTTTGCCTTGGCCGCTTCCCGTTGCGCCTTCGTCGTTGTCAGGCGGCGCCACAAGAGGTATGTGATCACCCCGCCCACCACACCGCCGAGGACAGTCAGGGTGATGATGGCGAGTTGGTTGCGGTACGACTGCTTCAGCCGCTCCAGCTCCTCGCCCATGAGCAACTGGGCCACGGCCATGAGGCATGCCGGGGGATACCTGTCGGCCGGCGCCCAGTTCCACATGTCCTCGCCCGCGCAGATGACACCTTTGACATGGGCCCGCGCAGTGAGTTGGCATGCGTTGTAGGCAAAGCTGGGGTCGCTGCAGTCGTTGCAGCCGTAGTAACACGCGTCGTATGCGGTGGTGCGGGCCGTGTGAACCCATTTGGACGTGTCGCCGTCCACGGTCGCGTTGGCGATCAGGTGCTGAACGCGGGCGACGAGGGCGTAGGTTGTGCCACCGGTGATGGCACATCCCACGACAAGGGCGAGAGGAATCGCGAGGCGGCTGAGGAGGGACCGCTCTGTTCCCGCACCCTCCTCCTTTTCAGAAAACATAGCTGGACGCGATGAATCATGGTCGTTTTGGCCACCCTCATTGCTGGAGTCGGACGATGACCTCGCCGAACGAACTTCGGGGCCTGCGGCATCCCCTTTTGTCGCAGGATCTGTCTCGTAGTCACCTGAATCGCGGGTTGCGCCGGTGATGCTGTCTCCCATTGTAAGAGGGTTGGGTGGACCCCCTATTCCAGCACGGATGTTGATATCGGAATTCAAAGCAGCCAGAAACTGGCGACTTGCAGAATCATGGGCGTATTTCAAAGGGATAACAGCTCTGGAAGCTCGTCCACCGACGGTACGCTCTGGTATTATCAACAAGAATTTTGAGCGATCCCTAGTCTAGTTTTCGTTTTCAGCTGAAAGGCGCCACTCATCTAGCGGACTGGGATTCCCAATCATCGCGTCGCAGCGGCTGAACGTGACCCCTTGTCGCTGGCAACTAGCTCGGGTTCCAGGCCCTTGGCCCAGCTACGCTTGGGAGTGCCAAGACGAAAAAGTCAAAGAGGAACGTCCTGAAAAGGCGACGTTCGCGGACGTGTCGCCACAACAAGCCACGATCTTCGGCATGAGGTTGACGTTGGTTGTATTCGTAGCTTTGATCCGTTGGTCAGGACTCAGGGCAGAAGTCTAGCCGAGAGCACGAGCGACCAAGGCCTCCCCCAAACCCCCGGCAACCCCTATCCAGTCAACCGGCACGTCCCACACATCCAGGTCGTAAACCCCAGCTCTCGATCGAAGGCTGGTGACACTCGCACTCCAACATGGGTCGCAGCGGCCGCCGGCAGATGGCGACGATGTCGCCCGTTGCGGCCAGGCATGCTTGGCGGCGCGCCTTTCTCAACCCAGTTGATCACAGTCTGGAGCGACGTCTGCGGCCAGGGGGATCCCGGCCAGTCCGCATTCGATCCGTAGTAGCCTGCCCCCGGCACCAGCTGCATCCGGTATGTTGAAGTCGTCGATCCGGGCCGCGCTCTGGTTGAACCCCACCGACGGCTTCGCACCAGCAGGGAGCGTCTATGGTGCTGTCGACGCTGAAGTGCAGCATGCACAGACCGGAGCGCCATACGATGCCGTTTCCTTCCATCCAGAGACTTTGTCGGGAAGCGTAGCGTGGGCATGGCTGGCGACGTGCAGATGTCGCTCAGACCCAAGGAAGGCTTCCACAGAAGCGCTCCAGCCACAAGGGCACCGACGGTGGTGACGCTACTAGTCTCTCGGGGATGTTTCCAAGTTTCTCGCCTTCGCTGGGGGGGTGACCTTTGCTGGCAGTTGCCGAAGATGCTTACCTAGTAATCAGGGAGTGTTGAAGACTTAGTTCACATCCCAGGGGTAATTCCTCTTACACTGCATTCCATTGCGCGCTGTTGCATCACTTCCATCTCATGGCGGTGCCGTTCGCCCTTTGAATATTATTCCATTCGCGTTACCAATAGGTATTGTGTCTCAAGACCACCGATGAGACTGAGCCTTGTTGGCGCTGTGTTGCACTTTTAACACTGAGAATTTATGGTAGATGTGCAGGTTTGGGTCATGAAATGACAATTCAACGCTTATTAGTTTGCTGGACATCATAGAGTCAATAATAGTAGTGATAATCGTAGTAACACCGAGTGGCGATAAAGAAAGAAAACAAATGACCAGGTGCTTACTCCTCTGCTTAGGTATCTATTAACTCCTCCGTAAAGTTTTTACGACTCTTCCCCATTCTTCTCTAACTTCTAGTTTCTAATGGATCTTTAATAGAAACCGAAAGCTGCTGCCAATGGATCTCAAGACCTCACGGAAAAGCACAGCTGGTTAGGGCTCCGACAAGAGAACTCAACCATATGTACGAGGCTTAGAAACTTGATGCTTGTTGCGTGAGGTAGAATGTATCGATGGATTCCCGTCAACATCACACAATTCGAGCTGCTTACGTCGTAGCTGTCAATATAGGCAACGTTGCGTGGCAGATACGAGGTAGCACTAACCTCGGAAACCCTTTAGCCGCCGGATCCTGTAAACCGCTGTCGCAGCGTTGATCTCTCTCTGTGCTGAATCATAGCCAGCTACCGTAGAACCACCTATATTTAAGCCGCAGCCTACAGGACCTAGGTAAGGTAGCCAACGCGACAGACAGCCTACGCCCTCCACCACGACAGCCAGCGTCCAAACCTGGAATCTATCCTCCGCCCCCCCGCAACAAACAACCCCCCCCCCCCCCCCCCCAAAAAAAAAAAAAAAACATCATCACATCACACATATCAAACCTCACCATGTTCAGCTCGCTCCCCCTCCTCCTCCTCCCCTTGCTCACCTACCTCCCCGCCGTCAGGGCGGCCGCGCTATTATCCCTCAACACAACCCTCCTCCAGCCGTGGCAGATCGCCCGCCTGTCCACGCACTCGCCCTCGGGCTACCCGGCCAACCACCCCTACTCGCGCCTGCGCTTCACCGTCGCCGACCCCAACGCCATCGTCCTGGGCCCCACCCGCTTCGGCGACGCCGCCTTCCCGCCGCAGACGGCCAACTGCACCGTCTGGTGGCTGGGGTACGAGGAGAACCCGCGCGACGGCGGGTGGGTGAACACGTGCGCCGAGGCGGATACCATGGGCGGGAAGTGGACGTTCCGGGTGCTCGAGGGCTCCGCGGAGGGCGGCGGAGGGGTGACGACGAACTTTGGGCTGGCGATTGTGCTGGAGGAGGCGGTGGTCCTGGGGACCGGGGGGGTCGTGAAGCTGACCTTTGAAGGGGAGGCCGCGTTCCGGGTGGCCAGCGGGGAGGACGGGAATATGGCTGGGTCGTGCGGCGGGAGTGGGGTGTGTAGTTGGGGATTGAAGGAGGCGAGCGCGCCGGTGCTGGTGCGGCAGCGGCTGGTGGAGATGAAATGCGTGGCGGGGACGTGTGAGGTTGATGCTTGAGGTGGGTGGGAAGGGAGCGGAAGGAGATGGATGAATGAATGGATGGATGGATGTAAGCACGGGTCTCATCGGAGCCTCCATCCAGCCGAAGCACCAAAGTCATGACTCTCTCTCAACCGCACCCTTTGTGTGACCGAGACCAACCCCGCTTCCTCCAAGCGGGGCTACAACATGACTCACGCTGAAGGGCGTCGGGAGCTGGATATAAGAATCTCCAGGTAAGCCCGGTGGTCACTTACCATGTAGTCTGGTAACGGCCGCTGGATTTGATGACATCAGTATAATCCTCCTGCCTTTCTCTGACCATGGCCGGCCACGACGCGCTTAAGCTCGACTTCGTCACCCTCGACGTCTTCACCGACACCCGGTTCCTAGGTAACCCCCTGGCCGTGGTGTTCGTGCCGGCCGCGCTACGCGGCCGTGTCAGCCAGGAGACCAAGCAGCGTGTCGCTCGGGAGTTCAACCTCTCCGAGACGGTGTTCCTGCACACGGTCAACGACGAGCCCAACCGCAGCATAACCACGCGGGATATCGACATCTTCACGCCAGAACATGAGCTGCCCTTCGCCGGGCACCCGACCATCGGGTCGGCGTACCTGGTGCTGCACCATCTGGGATGGAGCCATGTCAACACGCTGCAGACCAGAGCTGGGCCGATCCGCATCGGGTCCCTGGATCAGGCGCAACGAGGCGTCCGAGCAGCGATTCCGCACGCAGTGCATGTCCACCAGCAGACCCTGGGCGGCATGCTCGAGTCGCCATCAATCGCCGACGCCGCGGCAAACGCCATCAAATCCGGCCTTTCAACGGACAAAGACATCCGAGCCGCTGAGTTGGTCGCCCCAGCGGTGAGCATCGTCAGGGGCATGACATTCTTGCTGGTCCGCCTTCCGAGTCTGGAGCACCTTGCTCGTGCCGCGCCCGTAAACCGCATGGACTTCACCAAGATCCCGCAGCTGCTTGACGAGGGCGAGTGGCACGAGAGTTTTGTTGCGCGGTATTACTACGTCCCTCTAGAGGGGACGGCTGCTGGTGGCGACGGCCAGAAGACTGCGATCCAGGCGCGCATGATCGAGTTGGACTTTGAGGACCCTGCTACCGGCAGCGCGGCTTGCACGCTAGCGAGTTACCTAGCCATTAGTGAGGGAGCGGAGAGAGCAGCGCACTTTGCGATTACGCAGGGGGTGGAGATGGGCAGGAGGAGCGAGATTGCCGTCGATGCGGCTGTTCAGGTAGAAGGGGCGTCGGGGGAGACTCGGATCAAGGAGCTGCATCTTGGAGGAACCGCGGTTGTGGTTATGAATGGGAGTATTTCGGCGTGAGGCCGCCTTGGCTTGGGAACGCCCTCGGTATGCCGCATCACCCTTTTTCACGACCTGCTTCGATTGAGTATGGACAGTCCTGTTCTAAATGCGGACGAAGAAAGGCTGGCTATTGAAAGAAGGAGATTTTTTTTGGGTAGTTTCTCGGTTAGAACAGTGGCTTCCCCGCTGACTCCCTCCTTTGTGAAGTCTGTCGCTATCGTGACGGGGTGGGTTGGCGAGGCTAGGTAGGTTAGTAGGACTGGAGGTCGAGACCTGAAGTGGAAGGGATGCCTCCTCCCTCCACCGAAAATGAGCAGAACGGTTGCGGCATTCAATATGAACGCCGCGCATAGATCATAAATAGGAAAATAGAAACCCAAACCTTCGCCGAGATGCAATGTGTTTATATTACTTGCTGGTTGGTTCTGCTTTTTGTTGTTGGCTGTTACTCGATGGCTGAGGTCTTGTTTCTGATAAGTTTAATCTAGGTTCTGGTGATTGGCCGCTGACCCAAGACGAAGCTGCTTGGCTGCTGCTGTGGCTTGGCTGCTGGCTTGGCTGCTGGCTCGTGCACGTCTTGGATGCGCGGGCGCGACAGCTGCCAGCCGCCAAAAAGTTGGGGGACCTTGGGAGTCGCATCCAAAAGAAGAAACGCATCCAACCTCCGCAGAGATTATTGCACAAGACATCAAGATGCTGTGCGCACGTATGGAAACCCCAATTTTGACGTGCGATGTACAAAGAAAGCACTGACAATTGATGCAGTTTCAGGCGAGGTTCCCGAGGAGCCCGTGGTGTCCAAGAAGACGGGTCTGTCGCAGTCGCCCATCGCAAACCGTGCCTGTCGCAGCGAAGCTAACCATCCTCCAGGCGCCGTGTTTGAGAAGCGACTCATTCTCAAGTACATCCAAGAGAATGGCAAAGAACCCGGTACCGACGAAGAACTCGATCCCGAAGATCTGTTGCCCGTCAAGACGAATCGTCTTGTCCGGCCCCGGCCACCAAACTTCACCTCGCTACCGTCGCTGCTCAAGGCTTTCCAGGACGAATGGGACGCGATAGTGTTGGAGACATACAATACGAGGGAACAGTTGGCGCGGACGAGGGAGGAACTTGCGACCGCCCTCTACCAGCATGACGCTGCCGTGCGTGTCATCGCCCGGCTGACGAAGGAGCGGGACGAGGCCCGCGAGGCCTTGTCCAAGGTCACCGTGGCACCGGCGTCGGCCGGGGCTGCTAATGGCGATGCGATGGCGGTGGACAACGAGAGCCTGCCTGACAACTTGGTGGAGCATGTCCACGAGCTGCAGCAACAGTATGTGTCCCGGAGCTGGGCCTGAATGACCCCGCGCTGACAATCGCCAGATTAATGAAGGGCCGCAAGAAGCGCCCCGTTCCACAAGGCTGGGCAAGCTCGGACGATGTTGCCGGCCTGCAGCAAGTCGCATATACAGACCTGACCGTCTCGCAAGCATCGTCCCTCGACATCGAGTCCGAATACGCTGCGGTTGGCGGCCTGGATGGCAAGCTCGATATCTACTCGATGCAAGCAAACAATGTGGAGAGATCGCTCGACATTGGCGAGCCCGTGACGGCTACCGCCTGGACTGGCAGCAAGGTCGTCGTGGCGACTTCCAAGGGCTCCGTCAAGGTCTTTGACAGTGGCCGCGAGACGGCGGCGTTCCAAGCGCATGCCGGTGCGGTGACGGGCGTCTCAGTGCATCCTGGCGGACGCATCCTCGCGTCTGTTGGCGTTGACAAGAGTTTTGTGTTTTACGATCTCGAGACCCTCCAAAGAGTGTCGAGGGGCTACACCGACGCTGGTATGTTGACCTCTCCAACTGAATTCTACCGCTTGCTGACCTTGCCAGCTCTCACTGCCTGCGCATTCCACCCTGATGGGAACCTCTTCGGCGCCGGTACACAGACGGGTGACATCAAGATCTTCAAGACGGATACAGGCGAGCAAGCCGAGAGTTTCAACTTGGGAACGCCAGTGCAAACGCTCGTCTTCTCTGAAAACGGATTTTGGTTCGCAGCGGCGGGCAAGGGCCAATCCACGACCACTGTCTTCGATCTGCGGAAGTCCGGACCCGCGGCCCAGGTCAAGGAGCTGCAAACGGGCGATGCGCAGGCACTCGCGTGGGACTACACGGGCCAGTATCTGGCAACGGCTGGATCGACGGGTGTCACGGTGCAGATGTATCTCAAAAGCTCCAAGTCGTGGTCCGAGCCCCTCCGGACCAGCACACCTGCAACCGCCATTCGATGGGGTGCCGAGGCGAAGACGCTCGTTGCGGTGAGCAAGGAGGGTGTCGTATCGGTGCTTGGGGCCAAGGAATGAGCTGGACGCTTGTAACATAGATGTGTTTTTTTTTATTGCCCTGGCGCCTGAAAATGGGATACCTGCGTTGGGAGAGACACAATTCGCAAAATGGGCTGGTGCGCAGACCCAAATACTGTGTGTGAGTCTTGGTTTCGCAGGCAGAAGCATCGTTTCGCTTGTTTTTATTTGTTTTGGACGGGGCTATCGGAGTGCTGTTTCACCACTATCAGGCAGCGGCAGCTGTCGACGGGTGGCGAAATCATGCTCAGGTGGGGAGGCAATCTGCTGGCAGCCGCCGAAGCGGGTCCTTCTGAGGTGGGTCCCATAATCACTGCATAATAAACAGGTCTCGGCGTTTGCCAGTGGGCGCTGCGGTTCCCTGCGACTGTGCAACGAGGTGAATCTCCTGTCAGGGCGGAAGCGGCGAATACCGGTGACCACCGAATGGCCGAGGCCACAGCGCCAACTTCGCCCTTTCCTCGACTCGCCCTGCAATCCAGAACCTCGCTGCTCAAAAGCAGGACCCAACCCGCGGAAAACACCGCGTCACATAGTTACCTAGTTTTTACACATTTGCCTTCCGGCAACGACTTTTGGCCCGTCGGTAATATTGCCCCCCTGCGAGTCATTTGAGCCGCTTGCCGCTTGCACCGAGTCGAAACCCCACACAGACCCCCGACCCCGAGTTCCCAAACAACACACCAACACCAGCGGCTGAGCTGAGCTGAGCTGACGCTCGTCAGTTCTACCACAACAGATATTTCTGACCCTCGCTTCGGCCTAGGTATCTAACAAGCACAGCACGCTGCCCGGTGCCTGCAAAAGCCCGCCCTTCTCCTCACGACCTTTGGAATGCGCCACGAGACCACTCGACGCTAAGCAGAGCATTGCAGTGCAGCGCAGCGCAGAGGGGCTGGAAACAAATGGGATCTTACGTCGATCTGGAAGGCATTCCTTCCGATGCTTTTGACACAGACGACCTTGACTTCGATCGGCCGCGGTCAGAGTCCGACTATTCCAGCTGGCCCGCCGAATCATCCCCGCCACCAGCGGACGCCGAGGCAGAAGATCTGAGTTATTACGAGATGGAGGAAGAGTACGAGGGCGAATACGACCAAGACGAACAAGAGGAACAAGATGAACAAGACGAACAAGACGAGGATGATCAGGAGGTCGAGGATGAGCACGATGACTACGAGGTAGAAGACGACGACGATATGTTTGGAGTTGTGCTGGATGAGGAGCTGGAAGAGGGCGATTTCGGCGCCGAGGGCTTTTGGGAATCCGATGCGGAACCTGAAGGAAGGGCCGACCGCCAACTATCTCCCGACTCCCAAGCCGCCCGCCGTAGCTTTGTAGAGCTTCTCGCCGAATATCAACAGGCTCGGCTTTCCGAGGCACCCTCCGATTCGCTTTTCGTCGACCGTGGCCCAGCCTCTCTCTCCCACCCTCTCGACGATATTCTTTCCAGTGTCAGACGCAACCACGCACGGGCCCTCGACTTGGTCTCAGAGCTGCATTCAGAAGTGCAAAGAGCGCACTCACTGCTGCCTCATGGTGGGCAGGACCAGGGGTCTCGCAGCTCGCTGGGGAGAGGATCGGTAGGCCCGTCACGAGAGAACCAGCGTCACAGTCACCGACACCACCCATACGGGATGCCGCAAGACAGGATCCGGGAGCGCAACAGGATGGCGGATCAGGGCGCTCGCCAAAACAACGGCCTCTTCCGCGACGAACTGGTTGAGGTGGAAATGGAACCGCCTCGGGCGGCGATGCGTCGCAATCGGACACCTCCTCGGCGCTTGCCAGAAATCATTGATCTGACGGGCGAGCCCGATTCTCCCGAAGGGCCCGAAGCTATGGCCCCCCCCGCGCCGCGCCCATCGAATGCGTCTCAAATGCCGGGAAGGAACCCACGCCGCCAAATGTCTCTCAATCAACGAACGCCCTCCCTTTCACGCAGCGATGGTAGCCTTCTCGGAAACAACGCGAATGTCATCGATCTGACTTTGGACGACTCCCCGGCTGCACCGCCATTGCCAATGCAACTTCCTCGCCGCGATAACCTCGACATTCCTCGCCAACACCGCTACCGTAACAACATTCAACCTCGCAACAGGCATCCTGCTCGGGCTCAGCCCATCATTCTGGACGACCAGGGAGGAATTGGCGCCAGGTTTGCTGGCCTTGTCAGGAGTTTTAACCTTTTCCAGCATTTTCATTTTGACCGTGCGCGCGACCTGGAGGTTCAGATCATCGGCGACCGCGGGCCCAATATGGACAACCCGCTTGCGGGGAACATCCCCAACCTCAATTACCGAGGCAACGGCCACAACGCCGCCGCTGCTCCCAAGCCCAGCCACGTCCCTCCTCCGGCTGCGCGCGAGGGCTTCACTCGCGACACTGGCTCTGCCGACGATGTGGTTGTCTGTCCTAGCTGCGAGCAGGAATTGAAGTACGACCCCGACAAGGCGACCGGAGACGCTACGTCGCCCCGCCCGACGAAGAAGCCCCGGACCAAGAAGGACCAAGAGGAACACCATTTCTGGGCGCTCAAGGACTGCGGACATGTACGTTTGCCTCTTTGCCGACCGTTGTAATTCGATTGCGCTTTTGCTAACTTGGCCGTCTCTTCACAGGTCTACTGCAAAGATTGCTATGAGGGCCGCAAGGCCAACGTCAAGAGCACGGCGGCACACTTCCGCCGCGACGCGGAGAATACCCGCAAGATCCTCTGCGCCGTTGAAGGCTGCGCCACCGAGGCTGTGAATAAGTTGAATTGGGTTGGGCTTTTCCTTTGAGTCATCTACTCAGCCCTTATTTTCCAGCTTTCCAGGAACGCATTCGGCAGCTATTCTCACGTTCCTGGTTTTGGTCTTGGCGTGGCGTATACGGGTTGGCCGGGTTTCGTCTTCAGCAGGAGCCGTGCTATCGTGGGAGCTCTCAGTTTTCGTTTATTGGGCAGGTTCCGTTTGATCTTCGCATTTGGATGCGTTTTGGCGTGTCAACATGCGCGTCAAGGGGGGTGTCGTTTCGATGGCATAGCTGGGCGTTTGGTTGGTTGGCTTTGATGGTAGCATTCTGGTGGTAATGGGGATGATGAAACCTGGGATGGGACAAATAGAGGCGTTTCTGCGTGGCCTTCTGTTTGTACATGGACCCTCGATTTCTCTCCTCCCTCCTCTCGTGCGGCCTGGGGTATGCGGTATGCCTTCCAACTGGTATTGGGTGTGCTCCGTCCTCTACTGGAGGCATGCCTGGCCCGCTCATGGCTTGGCACCCCGGTGACCGGCTTCAGTTGGTTGGACCATGAGGGAGAGTGGCAGAGAAGGAGATGGAAGCATCGGGGTCGCGGACGACTCTCTGTGATGTGCGTAGGTGGCCTGGAAAGCGGCATGTCGTACGCCTGTCAACAACCAAACAAGAACGTCCACGACAGCAGCAATGGGCCTAACCTGCCACCCGAACATGTTATGCTTTGTCTTTTTCATCCTGCTTAGTCCATGTACTTTTTGCAAAGACAGCATTCGAGGTATAAGGCACAAGCTGCAGGCATATCTTCCTCTTTCCCAACTCAACTCAACCTTTCGACATAGCAGAACCCTACCACGCTCTCTGACGAGGGTTTCTATCGTCGCACCACTCTCTCTTTTGCAAACACCTCGGAAACCAGGTCGTTGCACAGGAGATCGTCTGCATCAGCAAATGCCATATCCCATCCTTGCATTAGCCGCCTCGGAACACACCAGCACGCAGAACCGTGAATCTTTAACACTAGACCCTTAACTCATCATCCTGTTTCTGTAGTCTGCGTATGAGACAGGACAACAGAATAACACCTCCCAAGTACCTCATCCCTATCAGATCAAACCAGCGTATAACCCCTCCTGCCCGTCCTCTCCCCCATCTTCAACTCCCCATTCCACTCCCTCCTCCTCAAATTCGGCAGCGTGATATACTGCTCCGGATCCTGCGGCAGCAGCTGCTTAAAGATTGGCTGTGATCCAGCCCCCAGCTTCTGCAGCTTATGCTCCATCAGCTGATGCAGCCGCTTCGTCGTGAGAAACTGGCCCGCTCCCACCGGCCCACTCGTTCCTCCCCCTACCGCACCGCCACCGCCACCACCACTCCCAGCCCCATTACCGCTGCCAACCCCATTTCCAGCGCCGGTAGCAGTGGTAGCAGTAGCAGCAGCAGCAGCAGCAGCGGCGGCGGCGGCGGCGGCGGCAGCATCCACCGACCCGGACCTCGACAAACTCGCCGCAGAAGGATGGGGAGGCACCCACTCGGCGAGCACCTCGCACATGGCGGCGGTCATGTCGTCGCTGGTGCTCGACTCGAAGCCGCACGCGGCGAACAGGTGCTTGGTGTAGCGCTCGGTGCCCGGCGGCGGCTGCCAGTTGATGTGGCGCAGGCTGGCGCCGCCGGCGGCACAGCAGTCGAGCACGAGCAGCACGTCGCCGGGCGCGGAGAGGATGGGGCCCCGGAGGATGTCCCATTTGAGGCTTGCTACTGGGCGGTAGCGTTCACTTTGGGGATCACGCGTGTAAGTAAAGGTGGTGGAGGGTGGACTGGGGGGGGGGGGAGAGGAACGGACTATTTCTTGAGGATTTCTTGGTATATCTCGCGGCGGCCGTGGGTTGCGCAGACGTCGCCGCTGAGGAGGGCCGCGTAGAGCTCGGCCGCGGCGGCTTTGGACCATTCGGGGTTCTCCGGGTGGTCGTGGCTGCATAGGTGAGAAGTGTGTGTCAGCGGTGAGTCCGGGGCGCGAGACTCGGATGGGGGGGGGGGGGGCTGCCTCTACCTGCTAAACACCAGTTCGTTGTCGTCATCCAGTGCCCCGTGGCCGTGATAATACACCATCAACAGCGTGTCGTCGGCCGCGTACCGGCAGAACTGCTTCAGCTTGGCCTTGAGGCTCTCGGCGGACCGGTGCATCGGGATCAGGAACTCGTGCACCGTGTACCCGTAGCCCTCGAGCGTGGCCCGCAGCTGGACCGTCTCTTGTTCCAACGAGACGTAGTCGGCGGCGGGCGGGGCCGTGTAGTCCTCGGCCCGCAAATCGTGGAATGACCAAGTCAGGATCAGGGCGTGCACCTGGTTGTACTGTGGCTTGACGGCGCGGAATGTACTATATGTAATTCGTGTTGTCAGACCCCCAGCTTCTTTCTTTCTTGCACACAAGACGAGCAGCCCCTTGCGAAAACGAGAACTCGCTCTCCGTGATGAAAAACACAAACAACACAACTGCAAATAAAACTTACGAATTCGCCCTCACCCGCGCGCCCGCACTCACCCCTTTCGTCCGTGCCCCATTGCCCTCCCCAAACTGCTCAAGACTCTCACTACTGCTCCTCCTCCTCCTCCTCCTCCTCCTGCTGCTGCTGCTGCTGCTTCCGACCCCCCCATGCGGAGCCGACACGGAAGGAACCCTCGGATTCGGCAGCCGCTCATGCTCTCGCTCTCGCTCCCGCTCTCGTTCTCGCTCTCGATCCCGACACGCCCTACCCTCCCCCGGCACCCCGCCGAGCCTTGCCCTCAAATCCTCATCCCCCTGCGAGTGCGAGTGCCTCGCCTCGACAGGAAAAACCTGGTACCCCCTCTCATACCTCTCCCTCGCGTCCCTCGCGTCCCTCTCCAGCGAGCCCGACCGCGACCGCGACCGCGACCCAGCCCGCGACGACCAACCCGCCCCAACCCCGCCGCCGCCGCCGGCGAGACTGCTGCACGAAGACAAGCTGGCCAGACTGACCCGCTCATGCTGCCGTCCGTAGCCCCCCATCCCCGCGCCGACCTGACCCCCCACCCCGCCGGCCGCCGGCTCCGCCATACCCGGCGGGACAGCGGGAGCAGGCGGCGGCACCCCGGGACCAGGCGGCAACACCCCGCCCCACGCGTCCCGCTCGGCGTCGACGGCGCCCCCGTCCGAGTCGGAGTCGGCGCCGCCCGAGGACGAGTACATGTACTCTGAGAACGCACCACCGCCGCCGCCGCCGCCGCCGCCGACGCTCCGGCCCGAGAGGGACAGGCGCGAGAGCGAGAGAGAGCGCGCGCGGGGATGGTTCCTGGACGAGTAGACATTACTGGTGGGGGTGGAGAATCGGTCGAGGCAGAGGCGCTGTTTGAGGATTTCTTTGTCGCGGTCTGTGAGGGTCAGGCCGTGCGCTGCGTGGATGTGTCCCGCGCTGGGGTTGGAGAGGGAGGGTTTGAGGGTGGTGCGACGGTGGTGGTGATGATGGTGCAGGTGGTGCAGGTGGTGGTGGTGGTGGGTGTCACGGTGGGCGTCGCGGTCGACGGTGCGCGGGCGGAGACGGAGTCTATCGCGCTCGCGGTCCCCGTCGCGCTCCCTCTCGCGGTCGCGGTCTCGGTCGCGGTCTCGGTCTCGGGTGCTGCTGGGCCGGGTGACGCGGGTCCGTGGGTGGAACTGGAACTCGTGGTCGCCGTAGCCGATCACGCTGGCTGCGGGCCGGCGGAGGGCGGTGGCGTGGGAGTAGCGGTCGCTGTCCTCATCGCCGTCGCCGTCGTCGTTGTCGACGCCGATAAAGGTGCGCGTGTCCCATCCAGCGCTGCGGCCCCCGCTGTAGTCGTAGTCGTAGGGGAGGCGGCGGTCGAAGCGGTTCATTTCAAGGCCAGGGAGAATACTACAGGACTGAGTCACCCGCCCGCAGCTGGAATGAGGAAACCGTTGTGTGAGTTGCGTTGCTGTGCCTCACTGAAAAATCAATCATGGGCTGTGTGTCGCCGTCGGTGAGATGGGGGCAGTCGACCAGGGGTAAAAAAGCTCAGGTACTGTATGTGTATACCTATGTAAATCCCAAATTCAAAGGGTGGGGAAGGCGAACGGCATTCTACTGTACTGTTACGTCTGCAGCACGGGATACTAGTGACGGGTACCTGGTTTTGAAATCTCTCATGTGTGTGTGTCATGTTAGAAAAGCAAGAAAAAGGGGATGTCGTTAGGCCTCCGACGTCTGGGGCTGACGCACAACCAGAATGACAGCATTCGTCGCCCCAACTTTCTCGCCTGAAATTTCGATAATGCATTTCAGGCCCGCAGGGGCCAGTCGGGCCACGAGTCCCAAGCCACGGCCGGGCTGCATTGCCGCCATGCGCATGTGCGTCGGCCGCCCGTTTCTGCCCAATCGCGCGCGCTTGGCACCCAAACCGATGCACGCTGGGGAAGGACAGAGTGCTGACACGACGGGGTCACGAGGCTCAGGGGCGTCACCCTGTAACATAGTAGTACATACAGAGTAGTTGTCTTACAGTAGTATCGTGCATTCGTACACATGATGCATTTCCTGTTCATGATATCCATAATCCCGTAACCTCTGATGTCGGGCATGAATGCTGCAGACAAGCTTTCCGACAACTGCCGGGCGCAGGGACTAATCATACATTCCTCATCCTGCTCCTAATTCTGTTCCAATCAGGGTTAACGTTAGGAAGGATATACCAATACTGTCCTTGAAGAAATCCTGAGCACCATAAAGTCCGGGTCATATCTCCATCCATCCGTCATCATCCTGGTAGTCATATCGATTCATCATCTCCCGTTCCAGTCATAATCGTGACGTAGGTGCTCAAGAGTCTTCCTCGGGTTTATGAGCACGTTTTTCATATGAATCCGAGGTCGCCAAAGTCGATCGAGTCAAGCTCGAGGTCACCGTAATCCGTCTCTTGGGACGCGGCAACCTCTGCCTCTTCGGGAGGATCTTGTTGTGCGCACGCAGGCCGGGCTTGCTCCTCTCTCGGTTCCGAAGATTTGTTTATTTCAAGGCCCTTAGTCTTCACATTTTCCTCGTGCTTGCTCTGGGTTTGTCCAGCTCCAGCCGGATGGTTCCCAACTTGACCCTGCCGGCCATCACACTGCGCCCGTCGCCGCCTCTCTTCTTCCTCATGGGTCTTGCGGCTTCGATCCATGGCAAACAGCACATCCACTCCCAAACCGCACGAGCCGAAGAACTGGGGCCTTTCAGGTGATAGAGCACGCGGCGCTACATCGGGTGATTTGGCCTTCCCTGCCAGATCGCCCCGACAGGGCGGCGGGGCCAGAGATCTGTTCTGTGTTTGCGATCTCCTCATAGCAGAACTCTGATTCACGGCGCAACGCTCTTGCTCAGGCTCTTTTTGCGGTGGCATGGCCAACTGGGAAGAGCCTGGGTATGGTTTTGTTGCGATACGATGGTGCGTAGTTCGCGACGGTGGAACGGTCCGCTGGGTAAGAGTCCTCGGAGAATATGATGACGGTGAGGGCTGCCGCTGGATCGTGAGCGGGTTTTTCCTAAACGTAGGTGGCTTTATACCACTCATACCCTTCGTCCCGCGCGGCGTCGGCTCTTCTAATTCTCGAAGATCTTGAGAAGAGAAGATTAAGTCCTGCGTGGAAATAAAAGGTATGTCCGGGATCTCGCTCGCTTTTTCCGCGGCTGGCTTGACTACGGTCGGGCGTGGTGGAGGCGCCATTGAAGCATTCGCATGAGCAATCTGTCGCGTGAACTGTTTTGTACGCGATGCTGGCAGTTGCTCAACCGTAACCGCCGGTGCGATTCCTTGCAGTTCTCTAACCTCCTGGGATGGGCTCGGGAATAGGTCGTCAATGTGTGACATGACGAAGAGCTGGGTGCTCGTAGGAGGCGCGGACATGAAGTCATCCTCAGCACTTTGTCTTGTTCGGTTCCCAGCAAGAGCAGGAATAGACGGCCGCTGATGAGTGGCCGCGTTGTTAGCGCGCGGGTTGATAAATTTGGGTTTTTGCGCTCCGCCGGTTGGGAGCTCCGGTTTGGATTGCTTGAATGTAGGTATGGTGGCTGTCGCCTGGCGCCGAGGAGTAGATATGGTAGGTTTATACGGCGAAGCGAACTTCGAGGCGTTGCTAGTACTAGAAACCGGCGGAATCCTGTTTGAGGAATTTGCCGTCTCCTGTAGGATTCTCCGAGATGAAGAATGTTGGGCTGGCAACTGCTTCGGAGCCGGACGCGGGTGCTGCGAGGGCGGATGGGCTGGGAACTGTTTGGTAGGTGGTGGTTTGGATGTTTGTGATTGCTTATTGACTGGCATTCTTTTCAGCATTTGCGGCACAATCGGTCCCTTTGCCTGCGGTTTGAGCGCCGTCAACATGGCTCTGTCACCTCCTGAAATACTGCGAGTGGGCGTCTCTTGTCGGAGAGGTGGATTGGTCGAGGCTTTTGCCGTTGCGCTCTTGGCCAGTGTCCCACCGATAGCCTCTGAAGAGTTGGTGCGCGACGTGTTTGCAGGCAGCCCCAATGGGGGCGGATTGAAGGCGAGCTCTGGATTGGTGATTCCAGGATCGACGATTGTTTGCTCCGGGACCGTTGTCGGCTTGGGCTCCGCGTTTTCGAGCCTCGCTTTTCCTTGGAAACCCGCCGTTGGCTCGGCCTTCATTTTGTCCGCCACTCTCGTCTTCCCATATCCCACGCTTTTGTGCCCCAAAGTCTCCTTCGGATCCCGGGCAGTTTTCTCAGCGATCGCTGGCGCAGCTTCGGCCGGCGGAGATCTTGAACTGTCATGTGTTTGCTCTTGCGTCTCCTCGGAATGTCTGACTTCCTTAACAAAAGCCTTTACAGGCCTCGGTGGATGTCTGACGTTGAGGTCATTTGGCTCATCCGCTTCTCCAGGATGAATCAACCCTTGTGACCCGATTACTTTGGCGGACATCTCTGCGCGCTGAAGGTCGGCCGCTCCCTCAGTCCTGTTGTCTTCGCCTCTCGAGTCACCATCATCCAAGCGCCGCCTCTTGCAGTCTTTTGTCGTCGCGTCATCTTCGGGTGTTATGTCCTCGTCCAGGCCACCCTCGGTGGTCGATCGGTCGTCCTCGGCCTCCTCTTCGATGGCCGGTAGGTCGATTCTTGTGCCCCCCGAATCGCGTTTTCTTCCCAAGCCATTGCCTCGGACAAATCGCGAGATGGTGTCCTGGCTGGGGCGCACTTTGACGAGCGGCAATCCCTTGCGCTTTTTCTCGTCGTTCACTTGTTGTTCCTTTGCCTTTTTCTTCTCGCGCAGCACCCGGGCCTTGTTCGCCTGCTTCGCCTTGTCGAGTTCGCGGCGGATTCGGTCCTGCTCTTGGCGCTCGACCTGGCGCTGCTCTGCTTTGGAGAGGCGGGGTCCGCGGTTGGCTTCGCGGTAGAGTTTTTGTGCTTGCTTGGACGTCATGGGCGGTTTGCTCTGTGGTCCGTTTGCCGGGCGCGACATAAGACCCTGCATCCCCAGCGGGTTGGGCACCAGCGTGAAGGTGTGCTGTTTTGGCATGGTGACATAGCTGCTGCGAGAAGTAGGGTGTGTGTTGGGAGGCTTGGTGTTGGTGTGCAGGAAGCACAGAAATCGGTCGCTCGGGAGAAGTCAATGCTGCGTCCGGGTTGCACTGTGGTGCCTGGTTGACGTGTTGGTGGGGCAGCCCGATCAGCATCAGCGATGGCGGGGCGCAGTCTGTAACCCTAACCCTCGAGCAGA
Organism: Chaetomiaceae sp. B2702; assembly: GCA_023628455.1. Taxonomy (NCBI): domain Eukaryota; kingdom Fungi; phylum Ascomycota; class Sordariomycetes; order Sordariales; family Chaetomiaceae; species Chaetomiaceae sp. B2702. Next base: position 49,862 of record JAMAKP010000024.1, on the reverse strand, counting down.
TTAGAACGCGTTGTCACATGCTTCCTTTTAGGGACGTGTCAACACACTCCACAGCGTGCAACTTCTTGTCCAGATTTCCCCCAAATTCCGAATGACCCATATTGTTAGTCACGTCTACAGAACAGCCCATTCCCTTTTGTTCTCCAACACCAGGCACAACACAACAGTACTACCTTACTCTCTCCCCGACATCTTGTTGGTGGCGAGTGAGTCGTAGCCAAGATGCACCGGACATTTCCAGCGGGATCAACAGAATAACATTGGAGGTTACCGGCCTGCATCCACATTTCTTTGACCTCGTTGGCCCAGATATATCATAAAAGACGGGATTGTGCTTTTTCATAGTCGCCGGCAAAGAAAACAGACAAATACACATGAGGCGATACTGTCAAGTTGGCACTCTGTCACTTGCAAATCTGCGTACCGGTCGTCTTGGTTATAGTGTCTGTCTCCAATGGTCCTGGTATGTATTTCATGTCTCCGTAGGTAGTTACCGATAATTTCAGCGTTGGTTCATGAACATGACCGCCCCAACCTCCTTTCTCCCTTTCTCTGCCTTCTGCTTAGATCTCCCTTCTCCTCGAGAGAGTGGAAATGATTCCCAAAAGAGTCTCTCTGATTTTCCCTATGCTCCATGTCAGCGCCTTCATCATCCAGCCAGCCCCGTTCCGCAGGCCCATCACAATCCGTCCCCGGTACAGGCTCCAGGGCCTCCAGACATCCGTCGTAAAGCCCTTAGAACCATCGGGCTGCTCTTCATCCACTCCCTCACTGCACCTCGACTTCTTCCCCGGCCGTGAGGGGCTCGGAGAGTGCGCCCGCTTGTTTTTACTAGGGCCGGAGGCCGAAGATGACGCAGCGAGCAGCCGGTGGTTGCTGTCTCCGAACCACTCATGACTGGCAATCTGGCTGAGAGTTGCCCGTTGCTCTTGGTGCCACTTGAACATCATGAGGAAGAGGTCAAACATTTGACGGATCTCGGATTCTTCCATGGGTTTGTCAAGCAGGGCTTCCCATTCGATGTCTCGTGCGTCCGCTCCCCACGGATGGGTTGGGAGCCGCCGAGGGCCCAAATATCGGATTTGAAATCCAGGGACGAGCCAAGTTCAAAGAGTTCTTCGGGTGCCCGCATAGGGCGTGGGTATGCCGGTGCCCTTGTCGATGGGAGGCTGCGAGGCCTTATATGAGACACCAAAGTCGATGACGGCGATCTCTAAAGAACACGCCCCCACGCCGTAAAGCATGGTGGCACGTTCGACCAGGTACGTAGGTATGCTAGATTCCAACTCCGGTACCGATTCGCCGACTCGCTCGACGGCCGCCAGGATGGGGTCGCCCAGGAGCTTCATGATGGCGTCTTCCTCCCACTCGTCGGCGCTGTCGACAAGTCGAAAAAGGATGTTGTCGGTCCGGAAGTCGCCATGGCAGAGACCATGCGAGTGAATAAACATCAAAGCCTCGACCAGTTGAAAACAGACATCCTTCATCAGCTCCGACACGTGGTCGTAGCAGTGGTATAGGTTGTTCAGCTTGGGGCCCAGGAAGGGCAGCACGAAGCAGAGGTGTCGCCCGTTCGGGCCGTCGATCCAAAAGTGCTCGAGTGGCAGCTGGATGTGGCTTGCCACAAGCAGATTCGGGTCGAGGCCATCGAAGATCTCGAGGGCCGGGAGGTCGGCGCAGTCCGGTTTTGATGCAGCCGCTGCCATAATGTTGAGAGCGCGCCACTTCTTGGACACGTTATCATGACACAACCAGACCGTCGCGAATCCACCGAAGCCGAGTTTGTGGACGACGCGGAAGCGGCCGTCTTCGCCGAGGGTATCTCCCGGGGCGACAGGGTGATAGCCACCGGGCACGTACTTGTAGAGCTCTTCAACTTCAAATCCGTTGGCGTCATCGGCAAGCTTGTACTTGTACCCCAGCTCTTCGTCTACACGAGAGTCTGGGGGGTGATCTGTCATCGCGTTGGCTGTTTGGGCCATTCTATTCACAAAAACGCGGTAAGTTGTTCAATCGATCTTCCTGTCAAAGGATCTGGGTCTCAGGATACAGTGATGTCCAAGAGCGCTTTACTGGGTGACACGGGCAGCCAGTCACGAGGAAAGGCGGCGTCACTGGTTTAAGTACCTAAGTTAGGTACGGTGCCTTCCGGAGCTGATTGTGTATCGTTCTGTTTACACAAGCTACGCAACTAAAGATGGAACGACTTCAAAACGGGCTGTGTTGCCGGCAAAGAACGGGGCGGTGATATGGATCCGAAGGTCACCTGCAGCACATCAGCGATTGGCCATTGGTCATCCAATCCGAGACAGTCTTCTTTGTCTACAGCGTCACAACAGGCTTGGTTATACCCACTGGCGTCAAAATGGTGTTGACAAAGGTTCCTCTCAGTTTGGCCTCATCCGGCGAATGCGACGCACGACCTTTGAAGAAGCAGGACTGTTGGCATTCTAACGGTGACTTGTTGTACATGTCACGGTACTACCTCTTTGAAGGTACCTGTATGGGGGCTCTGTTATATCAAATACGTTCAAATGTTGGTAGCAGTTGCTAATACACTATTCCTTGGCTAAACGCAAATCTGTGACAGTTGTCTGACCATGACAGCCGTTACTCTAGTGTCTCTTAGGTGCCGGTACACCCTTTGTCTTGTCGCGGGATTTGCTCATTGCCCGGTTTGTTCTGGAGTCTCACATATTCCGCTGTCTTGCTAACTCACGACATCATGTCCGCCCGGCTTGGTTGGTGTAGTGGTCGGGTAAACCGCAACAACACGCGAGGAACCCAACCCCTCTGGGTTACCCAGTCGTCTATTTGGGGTAACTCGTTGTATAATGCGGTAGGGTCCAGCCCAACAGAGCAAATCATTGCTGGCCGGCGTTATGTCCGCGGCATGGAGCTCGACGGCCCCGGCAGCGAAACGGTAAGGCGCAACAAAACAATCGAAAAACACCACAAAAGCAACGGCAAATGGGACCAGCCTGGTGCTGATAATATAGGGATTTTTGCTTGTGAAGGACGTGGTACTACCACTGATCCCACCGTGGCATGGTTGTTTGATGTCCGCCGGGACCAAATATCAGAATCGACGACCAGCGCGATCACGTTGAAATTGCACGCAAGGTGGCCAACGCAAACGGCTTCCGGTGCGTTCTCATCCGGAAACAAGTCCAAGAGAGGCAGTGCACTTATACTGTCTTCGGCACCCGGAACGGGATCACCGGAGCGGGTGGCCGTCAACGTAGCGAAACTGTGCCCTCCGATCCGCATATGACCGTATACATGGGGCCCACCACTCAAACGGCCATGGTTGGGGGCCATATTTATGTGGTGAAGAGGAGGGACCCTAGGACTGGCCGGATTGTCATACACGAGATGACGGATCCGGTCAAGCAACGCTCCATTATCTACTCGGGCGAGCCCGTTGCTGAGGAGTTCTGGCTGACCAGTGGAGTGTGGGTTGTCGAACGTCGAAGATGAGAAGTAGTTATGTATGCACAGCGTCCACATTGCATGTAGGCCAAAACATCATGCTCACCCTCGTATATATGACCCTCAAGTACCATTCATATGGAGGTCGACGGTCGCGTTGCCTGTTAACTCTTATTTTCTTGGATAACTTCAAAACCCATCTGTCTAGCATTGAAACATCACCCTTCGTAACAACATCGTGTACGCAGTAACCGTGACAAGGGCCTTGCTTGATGCAGCTCCTCATGGTACCGATTTTAACCCGAGCTATCTTCAGCAAAAACCAGAGGCAGTGACGGTGTCTTTCCTGTCGAACTTTGGGAAAACGACCTGGAAGGAGACGGGGACGGCTAATGCATAGATCAAAATATCTCTTGTGCACTCTGTCACGGCATGGCACCCCTGGCACATTCATCAGTTGCCTACGGAGTAAGTCCCGTTCCAACGTACCCAGGAGCGTGAGTAACTAACTATCTGTAACTGGAAAGTTCCAATCAGAGTCGGTTCAGGTTTTCTCGGAGCCGGCGCCTACTGTAGGGTACCCCCAATTGCCAACCGCCGAGAAGTGGCCCAAGATAGCGGTGGACTGAACAACACGATAATGCTGGGGCCTGGATGAGCTTATATTTCCATGTTGGGAATCGCTCAAGAGATCATTGCAGTCTCCGGTGGCTTCACCGGTTCTCTAACCAGCCTCATCCCTTGGAGGAGTTGGTGGCAAGTTTCTTTGGGGTTCGAACAAGGTTGTTGCGCATGAGTCAGGGGCAACTGTCTGGCATTGTCTGGGCTAGTGCTGACGGAGAATTGGGATTCGGCTTAGCGTGTGAGGATGGATTGATGCGGAGGCCGACCGTTTTATTGACATGGCATGATGAATAGCATGGCTGCTGGTCACCCTGAGGGTAACCTGGAGATAACCCACTGTTGGATTGTTGCAATTGAGTGATTCAACCCTCAACCATCACTTGGTCTCACCCCAACCATTGTCGTGGCAAGCCACCGTGATATGCGTGACCAGGTTGGGTCACAGCTGAGCCCCGTGGCAAGGGAGGGAAGACGCTTGAGTGGCCGAGACTGCTCAAATTTGGGCCCACTCGGCCTTAATTGGTGATCCAACAGCAGTTGCCGCGAGAAAACATCACATCAATATAGCAACGTTCAGGTTGAGAAGCAAGGATGGAGTGAACGGATTGCCTGGTACGTACCATGGCATCCTACGCGTGTACATATCACAGATCGAGAGGTGGGTAGGACGGCCTGTGAAAAGGAACCTGGAAATTCGCTATCTTCTCGAAGAGCTGGGACGCGAAAGCGAGATATTGACACTTCCTAGCAACGTTAACACGGGTGGGGGTAAAAAGATAGCAACACGCAACGGGCTGAATTCCCCTTTTTGGCCATCCCGGCAACTCGCAGTCAATATCCCTCACGCTCACTGTCCCAGGTGGCCGGGTCAGGGACACGGCTTGCCATGAAAGTGCCGACATGCAAACATGAACCTGGCATCACCCCGTCTCATGCGGTGCACGACGTGGGGGAAGTACATACTGTATGTAAAAGACATTCCCGCCCTGCAGCTGCCCAGTGCCCGCCCACATTCCAGATGTGCTTCGGATTTTTCCGATGCTAGCAGGCGAAGCCACCTCCATGCCTGTACAGTACATTCACATATGTACAGTATTCCGGGGCTGGTACCCTTGCCTATTAAGACCCGGGAAATCATTGTTTGAATTGGGTTTGTTTCCATGGGTTGGGCCAGCTCGAATCCCTCCCCTCCCTCCATAGTCCATCCCTTGCAGGAGTTCAAGCATCATCAGTCACATCAGGTTCGTGTCGTGTGATAATAAACCCCAGATATGGGCCGACCAAACGGGAAAGTTCCCCGCAGAGAGAAGTGCTTTTTTTGTGCCGGTTTGGGGCGGGTGGCCATTTCAATATTTCGGATCACAAAAGGTATGCAAGGGATGGCTTTTTCGGTCGAGAAAGTGATGGGATTTCGCCGGATTCTCGTTCAGCACTTCGAATCGGTTCCGGTTCCGAAACATCGGCAGCAAGCCAGAGACTGTGATGGTGCAAGCGGGTGTTCTGTCGGAACCTATCATGCCGTTTTGAGGGTGCTCGGGGGCTTGCTGGCTGGTATTGATCAAGCTGAGGTGGGTCAGGCGCAGTTCCCGAGCAAGGGGATGGGAATTTGGGTTTCTCGAGTTTTGGCCAAGGAAAGCGATGCATGATGCATCATTGTTGTCCCCGCTGCATTTCAGCTGCGCCGTCTTAGTCAGATACTGAATTTCTGGGCAGCGGCGGCCAATTGAAGTATGGGATTGGTCCGGAAGGCAGAAGGAGGAAGATCCGGCGAGCCAAAGAAGAATCCAAGGCCGCGCCTGCCGCACAGTGTTTGCGCTAGCAACCCGCACTTTGAGACTCCCCACACTTTCTCGATTTTCTCGATGTTTTCCCGGACAAGAACCCGTTCGCGTTCGCATTCCCGTTCTTGGACCGTCGCCGCCTCCGTAACAATGATAAACGGCGCCGGCAACGGGGGCCGGAAGTCGTCGCCCATTATACTTCGTTCACGCCCGTAGAGTCTCCCTGCATTGTTGTCGCCAGGCTGCCCTTCTGGTCAGTTATGGCCCATGAGCCCCTGTAATAGGTTCAGAATTGTCGCTCTAATGCTGTAACCAGAGGCTTGCAGTGCCCCAGTCTGTACTCTGTAACAGAGCAGTCACGGTGATGTTGCCCCTAACGGACGGGACAGCAAACATTGAAACTCCTTGACAACGATCTCAAGACGTGATAGCGCGCAATCATTCTGATACCCTTCAATGGATTGCTGCTCCTAGCTGTTGGGGACCCCTTCGTTGTGTGACTTTTGTCTTCAAGGGGTGTTACATTGAACCTGCGGCCCTAAGACGGCCTCATCGACAACTTGCCCTGTGTCCGTCCAGTCTACCGACCCCGACCGAAATGGGCAGCCAGATGTCAGTAAACACTCTTTTTCCGCCGCAATTTGCCAGCTCGCCACGCCGCCCACAACGCCATCGGCGAGCATCCAGAAATTGGATCCGCTGCACCGCGACGCCATCACGGCCGCCGTGTTCAGGCTCCTTGACACTGCGCTGGCCCGCGAGACGTTCGGTCAGATCATTGACGGCCTGCCTCTCTGCCGCATTGTATATGGCAAACGAGGCCGCAGGCTGGGTGGGGGGCACCCCATCCTGCGCGATGTCACTCCTTGTCCGGGCGCGGAGGAGGCTGCTGTGAAGTTCCGGTCCGACTTTGAGATGGAAATGCTGGCATACGAACCGTAGCTGCTCTATTCTTTCCAAGCCTCAGATCCGGGCTCGCGTGCCTTCCACCTACGCCGGATCGAGCTCGCTGCAGTAGCTGTCTACCAAATCACAGTTTTTTTATACAAGCAGGACTCTAGGATACATGATCGCTATACCAGCGATCATGATTACATGGCCGCTGCGGCGACGTCGTGGGATTGGGAACTCCCTCAGCAAAGCGGCGGCTATCCCTTACTGATTCCGCCGCCGCCCTAGAAAACCCTCTTCTCGCACCCATACTACGTGGCTCAGAGCCAGTACCCTGACGGCCTTGCAGATGTTGTCGGTTACTCGGCCGAGGACGTCTGGGAGCGGCCGGAACCCTTGCATAACAGAGACCGCGACGACCACCGGCCGCGGAATCCTGAGGATTACCCTGAGGAGGAAGATATGCAAGCTCGGATTTTTACGCTTCTTTATAATGAGAAACCGGGCTTAGAGTGAGGGTATAGCATAGAATTGGCAGATACATAGCTCCTTTGACGTGCGACCCCAAACAGAGTCTGTACATACCCAAGATAGCTGCTGGGTTAGTCTGAAGGCAAAAAAGACCATGGATGGCGGCTAGCAGCGATACGGCCGTCTCATGCCTCTGCACAACCCGTCTCATGTCTGCAAAAACCGTCTCATGGCTCTGCTGGCTGGGCGAGCAGCAAAGGCTAAGAATAAGATTTGCAACGCGTTGGTGGAACTTGGGGTGATCTTAGGTATAATCACACCCTAGTGTAGATGGGAAACGGAGCTGGGAAACGGAATGGCAAAAACTGAGCACGTACTGCGTACGTGTTCCCTGCTACCGGTTATGGACCCTTCTGAGCAGACACAAAACTTTATTGGGCAAAACCAACCGACAATGGCATGGTCAGGGTCAGGGTCGTGTCGAGCGATCTCAGGTTTAGCCACAGGGGCCTTGACCCTTGACCATTGCGGGAATCCCTGTCGCGATCGAGTGATCGAATAGTTATCCACAGTGATCCGATAACATTGTGGTCGAGCATAATTTTACATACTGTACCGCAGACTGTGCGGGTAGTGCGCGGGCATGAGCCACTAACGCAAAGGAACTTCTCGAAACATTACACCAACCTGGGGAATCTGGTAGCGCACTAGTTAAAGCGTACCGAAACGGTGTGTATCAATGATTGCCGAGTCGTGGGGAAAGTGGTCTGCTTTTTTCTCGGCAGACGTGTCGCATGTTTCCATGGGTTGTTCCGAGGCTCGGACTTTGGCTCGAGCCGGGCTTGCATCCCAGCCGTCAAAATGTTTCGGGGATTGAGTTTTCGTGTCTCAAAACGCACGGCCTACTGTACACGTAAGAACAGAATCGGATTGAAAAACGAAAAAAAAAAAAAAAAAAGGACAATCCTCCTCCGAAGCCGATCGACAAAATGCGGCAAAGCTAGCGGGCCGGCGCGGGTGAGCTGTCCAATGGGCGGACCGATTGCCCGATTGGGAGGGTGTGATGGCCAGAGATTGCCCTTGCCAGGGCGGCATCCAGAGCCTAGCGAACTGCTCTTTTGGGTACGCGGGGCCGATCTTTTACGGTGCGGGAATTTGCCCACTACTGTGTGTACATACCTGCCTGCTCCTCCACATGCGAACTCATGAACCCTAATGGCCACATGGCCACCCGAGGTGCATGTGCCTTGTTGACCGAGGTTGTGTTCGTGCAGTGCCAATCAGTCGATTTGGATCGATGCTCGTATTCCCATCCCTCTCGATTTTTCTTTGTTCGCCGTCGGTGGGGGTAATATGTGAAAATTGATACAAGGCATGTACGCTGTTGGTTGCTAGCGTGGTGCGAAGCTGGGTGCGAATCGAAAGGTGGATTGGCAAGTGCTGCGTCGGCGGTTCGTCGCTGGTTGCATTCCAGGCCCCTGAGGTGACATCAGGCCTCACTATGGACCATGGTTCGGAATACGCCGGCCCCGGAACGGCGTCCCAATCCTCTCTCCACCTCCCATGTCAAACCCATGCACGTCGATGCAACGGCCCCTGAATGCAGTGGATGAATGAAAATCTCCGGTAGTTAATTTGTGTGGCCGTCAGAATAAGAGAGAAAGATCAAAAGGGATGTCAGGGCAAGCAAGGCGTGGGCACGGCACGTTTCACTGCATCCAGGCTGTGAATGGAAGAGTCCCCCCCCCCAGTCGGTCCATTATTTCGAATCCACCACAACGGGAACATGCGAGTGTCCGAGCAAAAGCCGATTATCATCATCGGCGCCGGCGTCAGCGGCTTGCTCCTAGCCCAATACCTACGCAAGATTGGAAGCAGTGTACCTTTCCGCATCTTCGAACGTGATGCCGACTTGACCACCCGCGGGCTCGGCTGGGGATTGACCTTGCATTGGTCTCTCCCCGCGCTGAAGTCCCTGCTGCCCGAGGATTTGGTCGACCGGCTGCCAGAGGCATACGTCGACCGGGCCGCCGTCGAAGAGGGCCGGCCTTCCACCTTTCCATTTTTTGACCTCAGCACCGGGGAGCTCAAGGCCAAGACGCCGGCGGCGTCCGAGTCGCAACGAATCAGAGTGACGCGTGACCGGTTGAGGAGATTGTTGGCGACGGAACTTGATATTCAGGCATGTGATATTTGTTTCCATGTTGCGTTGCCCCTGGGGAGGGCGGGGAAGGGAGAGAAACAGGGTTTAATTGCTGACCCCCGGCACTTGTATGATTTGTAGTGGAACAAGGCAGTCAGAAGCGTCGATACTGCTCAGGATGGAACGGTCACTGTCAGCTTTGACGACGGCACGTCCTGTGAAAGCAGTCTTGTTGTGGGCTGTGATGGCGGCAGCTCTCGCATTCGAGGGCTTCTGTTCCCAGAACAACAAAAATACCACATTCCCGTGCGGCTGATGGGCGTCAAGGTCGACTGCACTCCGGAGGAGATTGAGCCCCTCAGAAAACTTGATCCTTTCTTCCTTCAAGGGGCTGCTTCACAGAATGACTCGTTTGTGTACTTCAGCGGTGGGTGTTTCGAGCCTTTACCTTCTTGCAGTTGAATTGTTCAAACTGACACCCACAGTCCTTGACTCTCCGAACAACACTCCTAAAGGCAATGGCGGCAAATACACATGCCAGATGGTCGTCTCGTGGCCTATTCGTGACGGCTTCTTCAACCAGACCGCGCCCATCGTCTTTCCGGAGACTAGCGAGGGCGGGATTGAGCTCATCAAGACCTTTGCCGAAACATGGGCCGAGCCATTTCGGTCTCTCGCACGCAGCATCCCGAGTGATACCGAGGTAAAATCTCTCGAGTTGTACGACTGGCCACCACCGAAAGGTCTGCGTACTACCGGCCACGTGGTTTTGGCTGGGGATGCACTGCATCCGATGGCCATGTGTAAGTTGGTTTTTTATTTATTTATTTTGGTATTCGCCAGTTGAAAAATGATTCTGACCCGCCGCCGGCCAAAACAGACCGCGGTGAAGGCGCCAACCATGCCATCGTCGACGTCCTCGATCTGGTGGAACTCGTCATGCCCCACCTTGTCAATGACAATTCAACCGCAGTGGACCTACGGGCCGCTTTGGACCGTTACGAAGACCGGGTTGTGGACAGAACCCGGCCGGCTGTCTTGGCATCCCGGCAGGCCTCTCTCGATGCCCATCAGTGGAGCAGAATCAACGAGAAGAGCCCGCTGCTGAGCCGGCGAGCCATGAACTTGGCTTTTGACGAGACGGATATGAGCATGATTACTACGCAGTAGTCAAGTTTGAGTTCGCGCTTTGTGGAGTTGGGTGAGGAGATGAAGGGGCGGCGCCACAGCGGAATGTCGGCAAGTGGAGGGGCGCGCTACAGGGGTCAACTTTAACCAGAAGACATCTTACTCGAAATGGAAAGGAGGGACGTATTCCGGACGATCATCTCTGCTTGGACCGCTTTCCCATGAGCTTGTTTTGACTTGCGATGAACATCTGATGATCCAATGGGTATTTTGGTGCGTCGCATCATTCTTGCATCGTCAAAAAGCATCGCAACATTTGCCATATGTGTAGAAAAAAATTCAAGTAATGTTTTTATTTTTGATTGTCCGGTCCGATTCCAAAGCAAAGACAAAAGATGCCCAACGAATCCCGCTCTGTAATTAACCAAGTCCTTACGCCACCGCTCGCCCTGTAATGGTATCTCTATAATTGGGAATCTGCGAAGGGGAAGAAGGAAGGTGAAGATAACGCATGTATGCATACTATGTCTCAGTCGACACGCACGCTGTACGTAACCGATTTCATGATGGAGTTGTCCGGGCTCGTCTTCAGAATGTTCTCCTCGCTGCCCGTGCTCTGCCCGTGCACGGTCGTGGCGAAGGTGCCCTTGCGTTGGCTGGAAATGCTGCTCAGCTTGTAGGCGTCGCTCGATTTGCCGACCTTGCGCGCCCCACTCCCATAGTTGTTCCCGCTGCCCGAGTATTTGCTCGTGTACTCTTTCGCTTTGCGGAGGAAGATCGGCGCGAGGAATGGCAGAGACGAGACCATGTTCTGGAGGGGCTGTGTTAAGACACGGCTGACTGGCTTGGCTGAAAGCGGGGGTTGTGAGACACACAAAAAAAAAGAGCGGAACTTACCCCGACATTGAACTCGATCACACCCCACAAAATCAACATGGTGGTGTTGCCGTCGCCATACTGGATCCTGTCGATCTGCTGATACCGGAAGACGGAGCAGAGCGTCGTGAAGAGGCCCAGCAGGAAAATGCCAATGAGACCGACTTTCTTGCCGGTGCTGACCTTCAGCTGCAGGAGTACGGGGATGGGGATCACGGCCACGATCACATCCGACACAATCGTCACGATGGCATATGCGGTGAACGAAGGGCCGGGTGCCAGGCATTTGCCGGTAACTGACGGCTCCCACGACTTGTTCACCTGCGTTTGTCGCACAATGTAAGCAGCCGAACCAACGGTGGTAACATAGGTACCACATAGCAAGCGAACGTGGAGTCTCGGTGGAACGTCGACTTACCGGCTGGCACGCGAGGATCAGGGTCAGCGAGCATCCCAGATGTCCGGCCACAATGGCGGCCATGGCGATCCAGACCACCCTCCTGTAGATGCTGTGGTTTGTGCCCTTGAAGAGTCGCAGGTAGCTGATCAACAGTGCAACCTTGAAGAAGCTGATGCCCATCTGGTAAATCGGCCGGCCGGCGTAGTTGGAGCGTGTGTAAGGAATGAGGCTCTCCTTCGGGCGGTCCTTGAGCGGAAGTCCCAGGCCATACTTGGTTTCTGGATATCGATCGAGCAGTTAGAATGCGTGCCTGGTTTGGGTATGAACTATGAAATGGGGTGAGGGTCATGTGCACATACGGACGATGCAGAGAATCGAGTAAATCAGGGCGAACACCATGGACAGGATCGACATCCAGTCGTCGGCTGCCAACCCATGGTTCTTGTGCCTAATCCATAGCCGAGCCGTTACGATGGCGATAGAGAGTGCTGAAAGAACGGTGCAAATCGCGACGATGGTCCTCCACTCCGACTGGGCATCGATCTCGGGCGTTACGAAGTCGACCCAAACCATCTTGAATGACGATAGGTACTATCGGCGTTGATGATAGATAACCACCCTGGGCTGACGACGAGATGGCACCGCGCTGGTGGAACTGACTGGCCTGCCAGATGGGCGGGGGGGGGGGGAGGGAGCAATGACTGGGGAAAGGCTGGGGAAAAAGGGAAAATAAGAACTGATCGGCAAGAAGAACTGCTGGAATGAGGATAGCAAAGAAATGAAGGGTCTGGCGGGAGATCAACACTGCGCGATTCAATATGGAGATCGATCCATTATGTCTGAATTTCGAGCTCGGGTCCGAATCCCTCCCAGCCCGTTGCCCGACTCAACGGCCGGGAACATCCACTGCGTCCCAGAAGAACAGCTTCCAAGGTTCCATCGCGTCATCTATTACCAGGCCAGGGGGGGTGTTAAAGGTGTGATGAGACATGAAGGCGGTCCCATGGGCACCCTGACAAACACCGAGAATGCGGGAAAAAAAAAAAAGAAAAATGGAAGGCAAATTCTTCTCGACATTGTTCCATCGGACCGGTTTTTCTCCCCTTGCTGCATGCGTGCCGAGACGAGACGAGGGAACAATAATGTTCAAAGCCAATCGTCGAGCTGGACACCGCCCGTTTCGAGTTTCCCCGAAGTCCTCGACTGGCTGCATTGAAAACATCCCCCGGAACTTTCCAAATTATTGCAGCCTGGCCTATCGCGTGTTCCCTCATACACGACTCCGTATCTACATCTGTCCAGACCTGACCATAATACACAGTAAGTAATATGTACTGTGTGTTCCGCGAGAGGCCAAGCCGCAAGAGAAGACCCGAAGATCCCAGAACGACAGGGGACGGTATCTTGTGGGCCGTCGGCGTTTTGTGTTCGAGAGGGAGGCTCCTCGACCACGGTGATTGGTACCAGCCTAAGCGACTACGCGTTCGCATACTGTACTGTGTGAAGTAGGGGTGGTTGCTGCAAATATCTGGTGCTGTGCCGTCTAGGCACAGAAGGTGCAGACGGGGATTGCTTCCGACAAGGGAGGGGGGAGGGGGGCGCCCAGACTGGGCCGGCCCCGCGACTTGCCGGGGGAGGTGGGGGGGCAATTGAAGCAAGGGAAGCCCAGGGAAAGGTCAAGGGTTGCATTATCGCCTGAGAGAAAAAAAATACCCTGGTCGCTTGCCCACGGCGTCCTTGCCATTCTCTTCCAGTTCCTGATTTCCCGCGGTGATTCCCGCAGACCCTGGGCCGCCGTTTGTGCTTTGGTTGCAGCCATTTCCAGATTTGTCCCATCTATCGACTCAGTTGCATCGCAGGGTTCTTGTAAGTCGCGAAAGTGCCCCCTGGCCACAATAATCACCATCCATGATGGGCCATGAACCAACAGCATATGCACGCCGGTGTGGCATCTTGTCTTCCAGGTTCCTCCTCTTTAAACTCGCTTGTGTCCTGCATCGGCCCACGTTTCATCACTTTAATGTTGGCTGATCTCTCCTTCCCTTCTGTCCTTTTTTCCCCGTTTCTCCCGTGTGTTCCCCTCGGCACTGCATACCCGTGGCACTCTGCACCAGGCACAGTTTGCCGATCCCCACGCTTTCTCGGGTCTGTCCGTCTTTTTGTCTGACCGAGATCCTTCTCTGCTGCGTTCCCCCCGTCTCCCGTCCTCACCTTCCCGTCCGCCATATTGATTACCGTCTCCCTGCCGCGAGGTCATTGCGCTCGCTCAGGCTCTCGGACCACCGACTTGCAGTCGTCCACCATGTCGACTTCGGACAAAAACAGCACCAAGGAGGATCACGTCGCCGTTGACGGGACGACTCCGGATGGTGCCTCGGGCGGACTGGACGCCGCCTGGTCGTACCTGGATGCTCATCGGGATCATGCCGGCGACAGCGAGCCAATCGATCTCGCGGCCCTGCGCCGCAAGATCGACTGGCACATTGTGCCCTTGATGTTCTTGTGCTACACACTGCAGTTTCTCGACAAAGTCATCCTCAACGTGAGAGGCTGCTCCCTCCCCCCCCTGATCCACCCCACGCAAGTACGCCACGACCAGCGGCTAATATGTTTTACCTGAACGCAGTATGCAGCTGTGATGGGCATCAGAACCGACCTCAACTTGGTTGGCAATGAATTCTCCAACATCGCAACATTCCTCTTCGTTGGTCTGCTTTGCTTCGAGATCCCCAACAGTAAGCCATATATGCTCGCCCACTACTACTTGGAGCTGGCGACATCGGGTGCTGACAATGAGATGCTTCAGTTTACTTCCTCCAAGCTGTTCCCGCTGCCAAATGGCTTGGTTTGAACGTCATTCTCTGGGGCACAGCTACCGCCTGTGGTGCTGCCGCCACCAACTACCAGACGCTTCTCGTCTCCCGCGTCTTCCTCGGCATCTTCGAGGCCACCATTGCGCCCTCGCTGATGTTGATCAGCAGCCAGTGGTATACCAAGTCTGAGCAGGCCCCTCGCTTCTCGTTCTGGTACACCGGTCTCGGCCTCGGCCAGATTATCGGAGGTCTGGTCTCGTATGGCTTCCAGCACATCGGCCCGGATGCCCGTCTCTCTGGATGGCGGACCATGTTTGTCGTCCTCGGGGTTGTGACCGTGGTTGTCGGCTCCTGCGTTATACTCTTCCTCCCCGACACCCCCATGAAGGCACCTTGGTTGTCGGACAAGGAGAAGGTGGCGCTGCTCAAGCACGTCAGCGTCAACCAGACCGGAATTGAGAACCGCAAGTTTCGCGGCAAAGAGATTCTTGAGGCCTTGACGGACCCTCAGCTGTACCTCTTGCTCGTGTCTGTTATTCTGGTAAGTGGCTCGCCACTATATGTCCGATGAGTTGTTGCAGCTTGCTAACACATCATTGAAGTTGTCGGTTTCTAGCGGCGTCATCACCACTTATTCCGCCACACTTATCGGCTCGCTCAAGTTTACGCCGAAGATGGCTGCTCTGATGAACACCCCCTCAGGTGCCGTCAGCATCTTTTTTACACTCTTCGTCGGATTTGGTATCCGCTTGCAATCTCACCGCTGGGCCTTCATCATTGCCTGCATCATCCCTGCGTAAGTATCAAGGCCTTAACAGCAAGACCCATACCGGTCTCTTTGTGCTAACGTTGTTTAAAGGATTATTGGCGGTGCCCTGATGTCGTTCCTGCCATCGAGTAACAGGGCTGGTTGCTTGGCGGGTATCTACCTTGTCAACGCCGTCGTCGCTCCCCTCGCCATCTTCTACAACGTGGGTAACGCCTGATGTCCACGGCACGAAATCTGGGTCACTAACATAATTTTCTAACAGTGGACTGTGGCCAACATTGGAGGCGGCACCAAGCGCGCCTTTGCTTGCGCTGTCATCAGCGGTTCCTTCTCGATTGGCAACATCATTGGGCCCCAGACCTTCCAGGTCAAGGACGCCCCCGAATACCGCCCGGCCAAGATCGCTCTCATGAGCACCCAGGCGGGCTGTGCCTTTACCACCTTCCTCTTGTTCCTCTACTATGTCTGGCAGAACAAGAAGCGCACGTCGGAAAGCGAAACCGAGGAGACTTTCATGTCGCCCGAGGCTTGGGCCAACATGACGGATAGGGAGAACAAGAAGTTCCGCTACGCCTACTAGGCTGTGTTAGAAGGGCTGCAATTGGATTGGATAGTTGGGTGGGGGAAAATATTGGCGTTATGTCTTGTAGACGGCTACCCAGTTGCCATAAACTTATCCAACAGAGTGTGTTCGACCCTTGTCTACAACTGCTGGGTAAGAGAATATATCATCACTTGTAATGCTTAATCTGTCTAGGTGCATATGGGCGAGCGGGAAAAAAAGTTAAACAGAGGAGCCGAGGGACAAGAAAACGAAAAGGCCTTGTGAAACATCGTGAGACACGAAACGTTTGTTAGAGATGGACGGGACGCTTTGATAGGAGAGGGTTTGGTTCCCGGTTCGGCTCTTCCGGGCCTAAGTTCTAGCATGCCATAGGTTAAGATCTGTGTTAACGTTTAGAATCATTGGATTAACGGTCATTGGCGGCGCATAAATTCTCCTAGCGGTGTTACCATGGACCAGGATAAGGCAGGTTAACATCGAGTTCCCATACTCGATTAACGAAGCACGTTTTGTATGAATTGGCAACGGAAGCATCCCTCTCGAGCAGTTGACTCCAAGCATCGGGGTTAGGTAGATTGATAAGGGACAATACTTGACCCCCCTTTCGCTAAAGGGTTTGCCAGCTCTCCTTCGTCAAAATATGTACATACAGTACCTGCCAGGTTAGTAAGGTGTAGAGCTGACATAGTACATAAAGCTCGTCACAGGCTCCGTCCCGTCGTCCCGGCTCAATCCAGTCCAGCGCTACCCTGCAATTCCGGATCTATGCCGCCGCATACAGATCTTGTGCCACACGCCCGGGGCTGGTTATTCCAACCTTGTTGTCAAAGTCAACTTTGGTGTGGCACACCCCTTTTTCCTCAAAAAAGGGATGTGGAGCATAATGCGACGTTGGGTGGTTCTGGAAAGGTATTTTGCAAAGTTAAAATATTTGTGGACTTGCTTGCGTTTCTCTCGCTTATAATATGCACTTGGCTCGCTTGAACGGGACAGTTGTGCCAAGTCGGGCCGAAAGTCGTCAGTGTGGCGCTTGAGAGGTGGGTGCATTGCGTTTTGCCCAGGCTTTCAGCATTTGGTTCGGAGGGTGGTGGGAATTCATTTGATATCCGATAATTTCCGCTTGGATCAGGCAGAACTCAAGGTGATGTATGTACTGGAGCATAGATTCTTGGAATGGGTCGCATAGTGATGTTCAACGCCAAGTTCGGAAAAAGGGGTAAGAGCCGCCTTCGGGTCAGGAACCACTGCGCCAGACGATAACGTTACCTAAAATAAGCTTAAAGAAATTAACCAAGATCACGGAGGCCTTTTTCTACTTTGTAGGGAGTAGGTTGCGGGCGATCCCGACTCGCTGGTAGCTGTCGACGGTTACTTTACCCCTATTAAATGATGCCGGCCACGGTCATCCACTTCAAATGAACTATAGCCCACGCTCGCAGCAAGAACAATATTTACCTTAATGATGAACCGACATCAGGTGTTGAGTGAGTGTCCAAAGCAATGGAAGCCTCTGGGATGCTGGCAAAGGTACCTTTCGCGCCGGATGAAGTCCGAAATCGGCGGCTCATGCCACTCTCAATGTATAGTTGCAGTGCCTTGCCATCGCTTCCTGCTTGACATCCCTGTGCTGCGCTGCGTTGTAGCGGAAAACCGGTTCCATTCTTAGGTAGCATTCTTACAAACAACATACACTGACACGCCACCGACAATCCGTCGTCTCACAGCTTATCTTATGCTTGCTTACTGCGTACCTCCGGCACAACGTTATACAGGCAACTTGCAGGGTCAGCTGATAATCAAACTGACACCTCACCGACTGTAGGTTGTGATATACATCCTTCTAAGACGGAGGAAGTGTTGGGACGAATTCGTTCAGTCCTCCCTTCTCCAGTCACAATTGTCCTTTTACCCTTCACCCCTGAATCAATCAAACAACGTCTCCCACTAGAGTTGGAGACTCCATACGAGCAGCTGTTTGCGTTTTTTATTGTTCATATATGGAGAGTGATGAAATTGTTTGAGGAAACATGACTGCTTCGATGATCCCAGCCAGGTCTTATCCACGGCGCTGGTTAGGTGGAGCAAAACAGAATGCAATAACACTGAAGGATGTACACATTTGTAAAGTGGAAAAGATATGAGCGGAATCTCAACATATATTTTACAAATACTCTAATATATCTAACTAAGACGAGTATCTAATCGTGTCTAACATGGCCCTATGTTGCAAAGTCCGGTTCATTCTCAGAAACCGCCATCAGGCAGTCATTATGTACCATTACCCAGCCAGCTCAATCGCATGTGTCCCCTGCTTTCTTCTCTTCTACACCGCCCCTAGGCTCAACCGGCTCGTCTGCCTGCGGTTTCTTGACGCTCAACCACTCTAACGTAGCCGTACCAAGAATGGCCAAACACGAAACGATCAACCCAACTCGGAACACCTCCCGAAGCGCCTCGTTGTACGCCGCAAGCACGGATCCCCGCAGATCAGCAGGCAGCGAGTCAAGCAATGCAGTAACACCGCCTGACGTGACGAGTTTGACATCAAACCCAGGAAACCCGGAAAGACGCTGCACGAGCTGGTTGCTGAACACGTTCTGCCCCACCGAGACAAACACGGTGGAACCGATGAGCGAGCCAAAGAACATTAGCGCCAGGCCCATCGGCACGTCATCCTGGGGTAGGGCGGCCTGCACTGCGAGGTTCGGAATCTGGAAGGTCACACCCAGACCGAAGCCGTACAGGATCTGATAGCCAATCCACTTTCCCGAGTCCGTGTCGACCTGGAGGGTCGTGAGCATGCCCGCGCCGACGGACAAGATGCAGGTGCCCACAATGGCGAGCGGCGTGTAGTATCCAACTTTGGAGTTGAGGAAACCGCCGAAGATTGACCCAAAGACAGTGGCGAGCATGATTGGGAGCAGTCGGATGCCGGAATCAACGGCCGACACGCCCATGACTGCTTGGAACCAGATGGGGAGAAAGTAGACTGATTCCACGTAAACGGGGTCAATTTCACGGCCTGCCAGGTTTATCACCGGAGGACAAGTTTCTTACTAAAAATGTAGTTGCCGGAGTTGATGAATATTGTTGACCACAGAGCGGAGAGGACACTCCGCTGGCTGACGAGACGTCGAGGAATAGTGGCTGTGGATGTGAATGTTGCTTGGACACCCACGTAGGCAATCAGTAGGACTCCCGCCAGAGTCATCAACGCTATGATTCGGCCATCGTCCCACTAACTAGATCGTTAGCATCGTAGAGAAAGGGAAAGGGTGAAGTTTGGGTGCCGTACGGGATAGGTTGGCCCGCCCCATTGGAGCGCCAGCAGCAGACACACTACACCAGGCACAAGCACAGATGTCCCCAGAAGATCAAGCTTGATAATCTTCTTGGCGAGAGGTAGCTTGGTTGCCTTGCGATCGGGTACCCTGAGGAAAAAGGCAATGACGGCCATGGTAATGCCACCGATCGGCAAGTTGATGTAGAAGCACCATCTCCACGTCACATTTGACGTGAACGCACCTCCAATGAGGGGGCCGACAATGGAAGCTATACCAAACAAGGCGCCGAACATGCCCTGGATCTTGGGGCGTTGGTGGAGCGGGACAATATAAACGATGCAGACGACCTGAGTCATTGAGGATACACGCGTCCGGTATTAGCGGCGGCTGGTCTGCACTCTGCAGTGGGATTGCTGTGGCTCATTGGGACTCACGGTTCCGGAAAAGAGACCAGCGGCGCCGACACCGCAGACGGCTCTCCCGATGATGAAAGCGGCCGAGTTAGGGGCTGCTCCGCAAATGACAGAGCCCACTTCGAAGAGCAGGATGCTGGCTAGGAGGGCGGTCCGGGTGGAGAAGAAGGTGTAGATCTTGCCGAACAACAGCTGAAATGCGCAGCAGGTTAGGAGGTATGCGCTGCCGTACCAACCAACGTCGTTGAGGGAGCCGAAGTCGTCGGAGATGGCGGGTATGGCCTGGCCGGAAGCGAGCAGTTATATTAGCATCTCATAAGGGGCAAAAAGAAAAGATAAAGGGCAGCAAGTAATCCCCACCGTTGAGATGATAGTTCTGTCTAGAGCAACTAGGAACATGCTCAAAAACACCGAAGCCAACAAGAGGATCTTGGTTGCCTTGCTCGGCTCGTTTGATTGGTCGTCCGATTCGCCGAGGGGTTCTTCAGCGGCAGCATCTGGTGGTGCGTTGAATACGTCGTTGGTGTCTTGGGACTTGGATGTCTCTTCAGAGTTTGGGCCGGTGCAGCCATGGGCAGCCCCAAGATGGCTGGACGCCATTGTGATCAACAACTGTGTTTTTCTGTCCCACACAATAAATGCCAGGACGGCTTGGAGTTGGGATGGGATGTTAACTTGTCAACTTGTCAACTTGTCAATCGAGTCACCGGACACGGGTGCGCAAGATGTCGCGCGGAGAGAGAGAGAGAGAGGGAACATGGATATAAGGCGAATGATGTCCATGGCATTTTTCTGGACACGCCGACAATATCGGGGTGAGCTTTTATCAAATACTGTTGGTTATTCGGGGTTCAATGGACAAGGAAGCTGGCAAAGATGGTGGCCGTCGGGGGTTTCTAACGCCCGAATCGAGTTGCTGGTTGCTGACTGCTCGGGGAAAGCTAACATCCGACCTCAAATCCACTTACACGGGGAGAATGGTCAGCAGGGATTTGGCTTCGGGCCCGAGCTAAGCTTTGCCAAGTGATTACGGCAGTCCGGGGCTTTCAACGCCTCAACCACACCCCACTCATTGCATCCCCCGTACCTACCTAAACACCCAGGGAATCGTCTAGGCCCTGAACGGTATCGGATTGCTATCGATGGAAACCCCGGATACGCCGGAACCAGACCGTGTACCGTCGAAACCCAGGCGGGTGCTCGCGTGTCAGCTGTGTCAACAACGGAAGGTCAAGTGCAACCGCAAGTTTCCGTGCGCCAACTGCGTCCGCTCGGGCGCTCAGTGTGTCCCCGCGGCCCTCCTCCCGCGCCAGCGCCGCCGCCGGTTTCCTGAGCGGGAGTTGCTCGACCGCATTCGCCACTACGAGACACTGCTCCAGCAACACAAGATTCATTTCGAACCATTGCATCCGCCTGCCGCTGCCACCGAGGAGAGCACGTCTCCCGCGAGCGTCGACAGCCCCGACACCCCCCACACCGCTCAGTCGGACACACCTGGTAACCAAGCCCGGAACAGGCCCGCCAAGTCAAGATCAACGTATGCCTACCGCACCTATCCCGCGACACGTGGTATACCCCCCATTTGACGCTAACTTGGCTGCAGGAATCTCTGGCACGCACTAAGTCAAAAGGTATTGATCATGCATCGGCCCCGTCCTGCCAGAGCCCAGACTGGAGCCACATTTGGATTTTAGGGCTAACTCCCTAGGCCAAGAACCTTGAACCCGAACCCGAGGACGACAGCGATGATGATCGTGGCCATGATGAGGGAGACGGCAGTTTTCTACGAGACGACGATGGCATGCAAGATGTCATCAGGAACGCGTGGGATCGCACCTACCGCCATGCCTCGGAGAGCAACCCCCATCTTCTCTTCGGCTCCCCCGTGAGCACGATCACCCTGACCACGCTGCACCCGGACCAGGCCAAGATCTTCCGCCTCTGGCAGATTTACCTCGACAACGTGAATCCCTTGCTCAAGGTCACACACACCCCGAGCCTGCAGGCACGCATTGTCGACGCAATCAGCGATCTTGCACACATCACCGCACCGCTAGAAGCCCTCCTCTTCAGCATCTACTGCGCCGCCATTCTGAGTCTCGCTGAGGATCAATGCCGGACCCTGTTTGGGACGCCAAAAAAGGATCTCTTGTCAGGCTATCAGTTCGCCTGTCGGCAAGCGCTACTCAACTGTAACATCTTGCGGTCTGATGATCATGACTCCTTGACGGCCTTGTACCTTTATCTGGTGAGTGAGTAGCTCCAGCTGGGGCCACTGCACCATCGCGTGCAATCTCTAACATACTCAGGTGTCTGTCAGGCCCAACACAGACCCCCGGTCTTTATCCTCGATGCTGGCTGTTGCCATCCATATTGCCCAACACATGGGCTACCACAGCGAGTCCAAGAACGCAAAATGCTCCGTCTTTGAGGCCGAGATGCGCCGAAGGCTCTGGTGGTCGCTGGTTGTTTTCAACAACCGTGTCTGCGAGACCTTCAATTACAGGACGGCGATTCTGTCTCCCACCTGGGACTGCAAGCTCCCTCGCAATGTCAATGACTTTGAGCTCCTCCCGGACAGCAGGACCGCCCCGCCAGTCCACGGCAAGCCCACCGAAGCATTGTTTGTGCTTGTCCGGAGCCAGATCAGTGATTTGATTCGGCATTGCGCCTTCCACCTCGACTTTATCGATCCGCACTTGACGGCTTTGGTTCCAGCTAAGAACGCCGCCCGAGGCATGGTACCATGGGGACACCGCGAGCTGTGTGAGATGCAAAAGACTCTCGAAGAAAAGACGCTCGCGCCCTACGACCCTGAGAACCCGCTACACTTCATGACCATGTGGACAGCACAAGGCTACCTCGCCAAAAGCCTACTGCTCGAGCACTGCTCGCGACAGGCAGACGCGCAACAACATCAACGCCAACAACAACAACAAGAACAACAACAAGCAATCTCGTACGCCCTAACCATGCTCGAGTGCGACACCAAACTCATGAAGTCGCCCCTGACCAAGGGCTTCCGCTGGCACATCCATTGCCACTTTCCCTTCCTTGCCTACGCCTACATCGTCCAGCACCTGAAGCGGCAGCGACAGCGGCGTGCCGACGACGGCAGCGACGACGAGCTGGCCGCAAGGGCATGGGATGTCATGAGCGACAACTATGACGCGCGGACCATGGACTTTTCAGACTTTAGCCACCCGCTGTTTGCCCTCTACGCGCGTGTCGTGCTGCAGGCCTGGGAGGCGGTGGCCAGGCAAGATGGCGATGGCGGGGACGCGGACGGGGACGGGGCGCCGCGTGAGCCGCCGCGGATTGTGGTCAGCATTCAGAGTAAGATTGCGCAGATGAAGTCGGCGGGGTTGGAAATGGCTGAGAGTGCTGGAAGGTCTGTCGGTGGAGCGGATGCCGTGGATTCGGATGGACGTCTTAGGTCTGACGATGCCTCTGTTTTCAACGCCTTACCAGGGGATATTGTAGGTGGAGAGTGCTTTGGGGACATGTTTTCTTGTGGCTATCCGGATATACTACCGGGCGGCAGTGCAATGGATGTTCATATGGATATGGACCAGTTCTGGCCGACCATGGACTGGGGCCCCATGTAGAGGCGGCGTTGGTGAAGTTGGATAGAAAAGGAGCAAAGAAGGAAAGAGGGCCGTAGAAAAGGAGCAAAGAAGGAACGAGGGCCGTTAACACAGATATCAGAGTAGGATATACAGCCATATCATCGTATTCACCTACGAGGCGGATGACTGATTAATTTGTTCTTTCCCTTCATATCGTCCTGCCGGTGTTGATTCCAAGGCGTAAAATAGCGCAACTACAACGCAAATTGGGCCACGAAATAATCAAATATGAGGGCATATTTGCTCGAGTTGATTTGATAGATTTTGCCAACTCCGCGGGTTGGAATATGCTTGAGCAAAGTACAGAATTAAAGCAACGCAAATAGAGGCTTCTTATTTGTTGTAATTGCGTTATTTCAACCCCTTGGTTCCTTCCGACATGTCCTGGTATGTATGGTGTATGCATGGTTTACAGACGACGTTTGTGCGGCTCTCGGTCT
Source organism: Chaetomiaceae sp. B2702 (assembly GCA_023628455.1). NCBI lineage: Eukaryota > Fungi > Ascomycota > Sordariomycetes > Sordariales > Chaetomiaceae > Chaetomiaceae sp. B2702. The sequence continues at coordinate 26,203 of JAMAKP010000024.1, read as the reverse complement.
GCGTGACGCCCACACACCCGGGACATGGCCCGCTGTAGCAGGACCTTTATGCTTCAATCGTTCGACACGGGGGATGTGACGTCGTACGGCAGGATATATATTGAGTACTTGAAAGGGTTGCACGCCGGAGATACATAGATGGCGTGGACGTGGAATGCTCCGCGGGATATGGCGAAGACCGCGGAGATGGACCGAGACGGAGGGGTTTTGTGGTGGTGGTTACACAGAGGCTGAAAGAAGACGCGGGCCCCCTACCTAACTCAAAATCCACTTCATAACTTCGTGAATCATTATTTTTTTTCCCCCTCTAATCTCTATTCACAGCCGTTCGCTCAGCATCTCGAGCGACAAGATCTCCTCCGGTCTCAGGCTCAACCCGTCCGGCAACCTGACGCGGCCCCGTCTAATGACGATCTCGCCGCCTCTCCCGCTCATCACGGAGACGGTCCTCGCCAGCTCGCTGCTGCTCATTTCCAAATCTCCAGAACTGCTCGACTCCTCCTCCTCGTCCCGTCTCCTTTCCAGACTCGCCCGCTTCTTCTCGGCCGCGCTCTTCGAATCCGCCCTCCCGCCCTCCTCGGTCTCGGTCTCGGTCTCGGTCTCGACCTCGACCTCCTTCCGCCAGTACGCGCCCGTCTCGCCGGGACTCCACCAGTAGTAGGGGAACCGCCGCTGGATGTTGTTGACGAGCAGCGCCACGCCGAGCATCAGGCCGCACCCGAGCATCAGCGGCAGGAAGATGAACCAGCCCAGGGCCGAGACGCTGGGGTCCAGTACGACCATGAGCGCGGTGGCGCCGGCGGGCGGGTGGACGGTGCCCGTCAGGGCCATGAGCGCGGTGGCGCAGGCGCACGACAGCGAGGCGCCCAGCCAGCGGACGGACTCGAAGTGCGGCGACAGGGCGAACAACTTGCAGATGCCGACGCCCACGGCCGCCGAGACGACCTGGCCGAGGATGGCGTTGCGCGGTTGCGCGAGGGGCGACTCGATGGCGTAGAAATCCAGGACTGCTGCGGCGCCCTGGGGAGAGGAAAAGACAAAGAGTTGTTAGTCATTCTTGGTGGGGTAAAGGAGTTACACTACTTCTGGGTTTTACCCGAGTTGGAGAAGGAGGGGGGACACCACGTACAAAACTCCCAATGACGGTTGGCACACCGCGGGTCTGGAAGGTGGGCACGGCGAGGTTGACGGCGCCGATGACGGCTATGCTTGCGAACACGCCAACGACAGCCCAGAAGATCATGGCCAGGTTGCCTAGGGGGTGTGCTGGCGCATGGGTGCGGTACCCGAGGAAGTGGGCGACGGGGGAGGGTAGACGAGGCAGGGCCGACGGCGGGAAGAATGGGTTGATGTGTTGGTCGATGTCGAAGTGCCATCGGGACAACCCGCGGCGCTGCCGAGTGGCCGGTATCATGGTGGGCGGCGGATATGGACCTGATGCTCGTCTAGGGTATGCAGAGAATATCTAAAGGCCGATGGGATGTTTCGAGGGGGGGCGGGATGAACTGAATAAGGCGCTTCAGGACATTAGGGTAGATTTTTTAGAGGGGGGGAAGGGGGGGGTTGTGGTTCGGTGGTGGTTGTGCTGTGATCGAACAACAATAAAAACACCGGAGGCGGCCTATTCACAGAAAGGCAAAAAAAAAAACCCAAAAAAACCCCAAAAGCTGTTGGTTGCTGCTGTGTTTGTGCTTGATGTTTCAGCAATGGTTTGCGCCGCCGTCGTCTGGAGTGTCCGGAATTCCCGATCCCTGGCCGTGACCTGTCTGCAAACGAACCTCAAGGCAAAGCGAGTGAGTGCTGGGTGCGTCGCAGGTGCTTCCCTGTGGTCCAGAGGAGTCCACCACAAAGAGGGAAGCGCCCTGAAGTACCAGGGTCTAGGAAATCAGGGAACCCCATCTTTTATATTTCTTGGCCGGCGTTTCCTTTAAATCCCGAGCACCAACCCCAAGCGCCTGTCCGGGTTGCATGTTGCGTGTTGGCCCATCCATGCGCTGGTGGGCTGGCACGCTGGGCACACACTGGCACACAACCGGCGCAGTGGATGACGGGGAGTGGCACGACAGCGGCGGAAGCAGGACGGTGGGTTCAACTATGGTGGATTTTTGGTGGGTTTTAGTGGGTTTGCCAGGAAAACGGCAGGAACCCCGTGACAGCATTGAGCATTGGAAGGTGTGTTTTCAGCGACCGCAGCCGAGTGCAGCCAACGGCCGGCTGTGTCTCTGCCGGCGGTGCCCCAGGATTTACGTCAGATTTGCTAAGAGAAATTCCCGATGGGGCATAGCGCCGGGAAGCTGCGAAGGTCAGGCACCTTGACGCCCCGAGACCCCCCTGGGCGTTCGGTTGGTGTGGGCAAGGGTATTTCCGCGGAGGCTGTCGAATCATGGCCCGGCGGCGTTCTGTTTGTTCGGCAATTTGGTGGTGTTGTGGCCATCTTGCACGCAAAAACACGACCGTCGCGATGTCTTTCCAGATGCATGGAACCCCGAGATACCGGCCGCTCGGGAGGACCCACCCCGGGCCGCCAGTGGCAGCTGTTTCCGTCTCAAGCAGCGCCCGTGAGTGGAGTGGGCGTTATCGGGCACGGGGGGGCTTGATAGGGAGAAGCGGCGGGGCGCTGGGAACCTTGAAGCCCGAGGAAGTCGGAGATCGGAGCCGGGAGCCCGAGAAACCCGCCCTCCTTCCCTTTCCTTCCCGCATCGATCCTGACGCAACGCTAAAAGCGGAGTTGTGTGCTTGCTTCCTTCCCATGGGAGCCAACCGAGACAAGCCCACACCAATCCAGTTCAATTGCTGCCCGCCTGGAAAAGCTTGACCGTTGGTCCGTTGCGCGGCTGAGATCTTCCGATTCTAATTCTCTGCGCAAGCCTCCACTCAGACATTCCACCTGCTCGGGTCTCGTTTCTTATCGAAGTTTCGAGATGCGCTAAAGACTAATTTTTTTTTGGGAGCGAAATGCAAGCGTTCCTGGTCCGCTGATTTGTCGGAAATCCGGCAACGCGGCGCACACTCGGCATGGTGGCCCCAATCCACACAGCCCACAGCAGCCGAGACCCGAGGGTACGCAAGCAGTTATGTGGAAAGACACCGCAAAGATCACGACATCAGGAAATTCCCCGATTCCTTCCGCCACCGTCACTGTGGCGGTATGTACCAGAGCTGGATGGCGTCGCACACACCGCCGCCTGTTGCTGCACAATGCACAAAGCACAAAGCAGTACAAACTAAGGTCATGGTTGTGCGACTTCGAAGCTCCCCGGAGAAAGTTTGTTTTGGCGGTAGCGGTCAGTGTTTGGCCGACACTTGAGAGCGGCGTTTACTTATTAGGATCGTTGCGCCTACCAGCCCTTCCGGGCCTTGACCAATCATAGCGGATCAAAACAGCACGACTGGTGACAGGGCAGCCATATTCGATCGCTGACTGAGGTGTACATACATACATACAGTAGCGCCATGCTGCAGCCTCATTGCCTGATACAGTGACCGTCAACACCATTGGCCGGCCGGCCGTCGGAATCATGAAGCCGGGAGAAATATTAAAACTCGTTCCGTGAGCTCCGGCGGACACAGTAGCACGGCTTGGCCACCGAGCGCGGTCCGGTTCTGTGTCTTATTGGGCAACATTGTTGCAATACGTTGACAGAGAGCTCCAAGATCCATGACGCACCATCATGGTCGCAGGTCAGCATGACTGGAGTGTACACTCACGGGTCGGTAAGTTGACCGGAAAAGGAACGACTATCTCTTTGATCTCCTGGAGATGACACGAGGATGGCTTTGCCGGCTTTGATGGATTCACAAGCATGTGTTTCCTTCAACCCAGCCAGATTCCCGGCTATCGCCTCTCGTCGCCTCATCAAGCAGATACATCTCACGCTTCCTGACGGACCTCCCGAACTCCGAAGTTGGCTGTGCGGCAGCCATGACCCTCTTTGCCTCCCCAACCGATAGCCACATGTGACTGAGCCCGTCGTCCACCTCCTCTTCGGTAAGGCTGGGCTCCCCGCTGTCCTTCACGAAATCCGCGATGTAGCAATACGAGAGTTGTCGCTGCTCGAAGCGGAACTCTTCAGTGGTGGCGATGCACCCGTTCCCGCGCAATTTGATCAGACACCCAGTTTCCTCCTCGAACTCGCGCTTGGCCGCCGTCTCGTGGTCCTCGTCCGGGTTGATGCCGCCGCCGGGCAGTTTGTAGTATTTTTCGCGCTCCGCATAGAGGATGGCCACCTCGTCCTTGGCGTTGAAAGCCACCACACGCACCGCATGGCGGTCGGTGTAACACACACCGGGGTTCCTTGTACCGATCACTCTTGGCGGGGGAAACGGTGAGGCTGCCATGGTGGCATGGTTTCGTGGGAGGAAAGGTAGGAAAGTTGGGAAAGATCGTCTCGAATTAGTGAGAGCACATGCAGCGCGTTCTTTGACGAGTCCTGCAGTATGAAAAGGAGGGAACCCAACATTTGAAAACTGGTTCGGTGCGAAGTAGGTATCATTGGCTGTGTCGTGAGACTGCCCATGCAGCAATTCCAGGGTGTTGTACTATGCGCACTGTTCTCTGATTCGTCTACCATAGATAACGGCCAAGTCGCATGGCCATTGTACAGATTGTTCGTCCTGCAACATGACCAAATCATCATCGAACCTGTAGCCGGCCGGCTTGGAACGTCTCATCGCGAGATTGCTTGAGAAACGGTAGCAGCGCGGTGCCCCCCGTGCCCGTTAACTCCCCTCCTCCTGCCGGCATCGCCGTCGTCTTCCCCATGGCCGATAGAGAAGGATTCAACTTGGACGACGCCGTCGCCAGATTCACTCCGTCTCTCCCATTTGGCTGCCGCGACGGGATAATGATGTACCTTGTCACCATCTGCAGATGCTTATTCCTGAATTCAGCCAGCGCCCGCGTCGCCGTTTGGAACGCCTCCCGCACCGCCGTCTCGTCCGGACTCAATTCTCCGCCCGCCGCCAAGAGCTCCCCCACCGCTCTCCTCATCCCGCCGGGATACCGTCGCGCCACGTCCTCCAGAAACCTCCGGTGCGGCTCCGGCATGTACGCCCTCACCTCCTGGTGGAAACTCATCTCCTTCCCCTCCCCGTCTCGATTCCCCCCAGCCGCATCGGGGCTCCCGCTCCCCTGCGCCGCGTGCTCCACCCCCAGCACGACATCCAGAAATTGGATCAGCGAGCTCTGCCCGTTGCTGCCGCCCCTCAGCTGCCGCCAGTCCCCCTTGCCTTCTCCCTCGTCGTAAAACACCCCGTTCGGCAGCCCAGCTGAAGCCATGTTCTTGCTGCCGGCCAGAAAGGGCCGGATGCCGTGGTAGAAGACTTGCGGATCGCACTTGTCGTCCATTCGGTCGAGGAGCGCGCCGAGCTTGGTAATGCAGCTTGTCATTTCGTCTAGCGCGGTGGCGACGGCGCGATAGTTGCTGGGTTGCTGCTGTTGTTGCTGTTGTTGCTGCTGCTGCTGTTGTTCTTGTTGGTCTTGTTGTTGTTGTGGTTGCTGCTGCTGCTTTGGGAGTGCGGCGGCGGCAAGCGCGTCCAGCATGACGGGGATGATATAGGCGCCCTGCGCTTCCATGGCGACCGAAATCATGTAGAACCAGGACTCGTCCTGCGTGCCGGTAAAGGTGTGGCGCGCCTGCAGCGCGTCGACGTCGGTCATGTCGGAGGAGGGCGAGGCGGTGGAGAAGTTCCAGAGGCTGACGCACGCGTAGGTGGCTACGGGCGGGATGCCCAAGTGGCGGGAGACGGCCAGGAGAGGGACGGTTATGGAGGGGGGCAGGATCTGATTATGGTAAGTCGGTCATATTAGACGTTATGTGGGTGGTGAGCAATGGGGTGAAGGGAGCAGTGCGTACCTCGGCCGCGGTCTCACCGCCCCAGATGTAGGCGTGGGCGAGAAAGCCCAGCACGACACAAGCCCGCCGCCATTCTTGCTCTGTGACCAAGCGGTCTGTTGAGAGAACTGGAAGCCGGTCGGCATCTCGTCGTAGTGTTTTCTCTGCGACAGAGGTAGACAGAGACTCGACCAGGGACTCCCAAGGGGCATAATAGGGATCGGGAAGTCTCTTCAAGGGCGGCTCTTGTGGAAGGAAGCCGTTTGCGGTAAGTGCATAGTCTTTTGGCAATAGAGGTGGCGTATTGGTGTTGGTTCCCTTGCTGGGAAGGGTTAGAGTTTCGCAGGGTGACATGATGACTCTGATGCGGGCTCTATAGTTATAATCGTCAAGCGAGAACACAACTGAGAAGTGTTATATGATTATCTGATGTGGTGGTCTGTTTCAGGACTGATTCACAACCACAACAACAACAAGAGGATTAACAAGGTTATATGACGTTCATAAGCACGGAACTAGATGAGACAATGCATTATACTAATAGTCACTAGAGATGCCAAGTTCGCTTGACTGTTTTTGTGATCCGCTCCGTGGTGACGTCCTTGGCCTTCCGCTGTTTGCCGGCAAGGTGTTGACGCTGGTCACCCGCCATCGCCTGATGTCATTCCCGCACATGGATTGTTTCCGGAAATGCAGCCAACTGAAGAATCAAAAAGCGCCGAAGCAAGGGTCAGTGGGCTGCGGATGCTTCGGGGGCGGAGCCAGATTGAGAGTTGATGATCCGCTTGAGCGAACACCTTACCAATTAAGACTGGCAACATCGCTTTCCACCCTGAGAGAAATGCTGCCTTGCCTATTTCCCGTCAGCTGGTGAACGAGTAGCAGCAGACTTACAGCGCGCTGTGGAGCTTCAAGAGCAGCCGGAACGGAGGTGCGGAAGACGGAACGCGGAACGGAAGTGGGAGGACCAGGGGTGCGCAAGAGCGGGTCTCCGGTGTTAGCCGTGACCCACCCGGAACGGCCTCGGAGCAGAACCGGACTCTGTCAGGGGTATAGTAGTAAACAGGTTCAGGGGGTCAAGAGATAGCAAACTAAGAGTGTTATAAAGATGCTAAAGGTTGGGTTCGATGTTGGGATGATAATTTGTGAAACTAGAGATCCCCATTGAAGAGAGAACTTTGTCGCATCATGGCCGCTGAGTACCAATCCTTCAAGACGCTCCGAGATGGGCAGAAGCCCGAGTTTCCCGCGGACTCGAGGACCGTCGAGTACGCGAGACAGCTGGATGCACAAGACAAGCTCAGCTCTCTTCGTAGCAACTTCAACATCCCAACCAGAGCCTCACTCAAAAAGCGGGCCCTCGATGGTAGCATACTAGGTATGTACATTGTTCCTCTACTGGAGAAAACGTAAAAGGCTGACAACTTTGTGACAGAGAAAAAGACACATCAAAGCGCCACCAATGGTAGCCACTCAGTCATCAAGAAAAACGGAATCACGCAAACAAACGGTCTTGCCGCTGATGACACTCCCTCCATCTACTTCGTCGGCAACTCCCTCGGCGCTCAGCCAAAATGCATCCGGACATATCTCGACGCGCAGTTGGAAACATGGGCGTCCATTGGCGTCAATGGCCACTTTACGTGCTTTGAAAACTCGCCCCTGGCCGCCTGGCAAGACATGGCCGCCGACTGCGCACAAAAGTCACTTGACCTCGTGGGGGCCGCCTCGCCGAGCGAGGTCGTGTACATGAACACGCTGACCGTAAACTTGCATCTGATGATGGCGAGCTTCTACCGGCCTACTGAGAAGCGACACAAAATCATTGCCGAGTGGAAGCCTTTTCCAAGTGATTCTGTACGTCGTCCCTCCCCAGTCAACAGCCATAACATACCTACTCACTAGATGATGATGGCCACCTGGGCTAACCCATTGACAGTACGCAATTGCCTCCCAAATCCAATGGCACGGCTTCTCCCCCGCCACCTCCCTAGTCGAAATTCACCCCGACCAAGAGGAGACCATGTACATCTCGACCGAGCACATCCTGTCCGTCATCGACGAACACGCCGATTCGACCGCGCTGCTCCTCCTGCCCGGAATCCGTACGTACCATCCATCCATCCATCCATCCATCCATCCATCCATCCATCCATCCATCCATCCATCCATCCATCCATCATCACCCCCCTTTCAGACCCGGAACACCCACTAACCCTAACTTCCGGGATTGTTGTGTTATTAGAATATTACACAGGCCAACTCTTCAACATCCCCCTGATCACGCGCCACGCCCGCGCCCGCGGCATAACCGTCGGCTGGGACCTTGCCCACGCCGTCGGCAACGTCGAGCTGGCCCTGCACGACTGGGACGTCGACTTTGCCGTGTGGTGCACGTACAAGTACCTCAACGCCGGGCCGGGCGCCATCGCGGGGGCGTTTGTGCACGAGCGCCACCACCACCACCAGTCTCGCTCTGCCGAGGCTGATGCTGATACTGGCGGGGTGGTGGAGGGAGGTTATAGGCATAGATTGGCGGGATGGTACGGCGCGGACAAGCAGGTCCGGTTCAACATGGAGAAGGAGTTCCGGCCGGCGGAGGGGGCGCACGGGTGGCAGGTGTCGAATCCGAGCGCGGTCGATCTGGCGTGTGTGGGCGCCGCGCTGGGTTTGTTTGGCCGGACGGGGATGCGGGAGCTGAGAGACAAGGCGGTCGTGTTGACGGGGTACTTGGAGTGGTTGTTGGATGGGTTGTTGGAGCACAAGGTGGGGGAGGCGAGGGAGGGGGAGCCGGCGTTCGGGATTATCACGCCGCGGAATCCGTTAGAAAGGGGCTCGCAGCTGAGCTTGCTGTTGAGAAGTGGGCTGTTGGAAAAGATGAGCGAGAGACTGGCCGAAGCGGGTGTTGTGGTGGATGTGAGGAAGCCTGATGTTATCCGCGTGGCGCCAGTGCCCATGTACTGCCGATTCGAGGATGCTTGGGAGTTCGTGGAGGTATTCAAGACGGCGCTGGTAGAAGCAAAATAAACAAAGAACTGATACGTTGATCGATCTGATCATACAATCCATGTGATTCCTCATGAACTGGCCGCTACGCTTCCCGGAATTTTTGTACCGGTTCAAACACACTCGCGCCGCTCTTCGTACTATTACCGTTGCGTTCCTGTTACTGACTCTATGCTATTTTTGTAACCTCTACTAATGTGTAAAGCACGTACCAATACCTCTTAGCGCCCATGGACCTTCTCGCTGCGTTAGACGTTGGATCCTGCCGAGTGGACAGACACCATACACGTACTAGACTTACGCTGGACACCAGCCCATCCCTTGGGGCAGATTCTTCCAGCTGTAGTCGCTGCTATACGCTCCAAAGAACCCGAATTCAGTTCATGCCATTCCCGTGCTGCAATTCGACACCCTTTAAAAGCACATAAAGGTGAATAAAAGTCCCCCAACACGTCTGCGCCCATTCCCTTCTAGCACAGCCTGGAGTTCAACTGCTTCAAACTGAGGGCTACAGCAGCACGGACAGTATGTCATTTAATAACCCTGTCTATCACGAACCCCCCCAATCTCTCTGAGCCTCCAGCAATCACTCCGTAGGTTATCGGCCTATCTAGCGAACGATGAATGATGCTATGCTCGGGCTATGAAAAAGGTAACACTAGTAAATTCAAATACATCGCCACCAAGAAGAACCAACTGAAGCAGGCCCCGGGTACATTGTACTTCCCCTTTACCATCCAGCATGACAGGTACTGTACTTATAGTTTCCGTCCTGTGTTTCGCAATATCAAGGCAAAGCGGACATGAGGCGCACACACACGCCAATACCTACATGCAGCAACATACATGGCGTCGCTACTCCCCAGGAAGATAAACAGTCATCTGCAAGCCGCCAGAGTAGGGAACCTCGGTTGTCTTGAAGCCATTTGTGGGATTCTGGATGTAGTCAAGATACTCCTTGTACATCGGCCGGGCCATGCTGGTGTTGTCAGCAAGGATTAGCGCACCCTTTCTCAGTCGGGGTTGGATGATCTTCAGCGCTGGGAGAGCCATGGGGGTCCAGACTGTGTCATGTTAGCATGTTCTCACCACTCTGCGCGGAGATTTGGGGGCAACGGCAAGACACATACTGTCAAGCAGAAGCATGTCAACCTGCTCTGGCATCCCGTCCATCAGGAGCGTCTGACGCAGGTCGCCTTCGCGTAGCTCGATGACGCCTGCCACCTCATCGCCCGCCTCGGCCCAGTGCTCCCTTGCCCGCGCTGCTTTGCTCGGCTCCTTCTCGGTCGCAATAACCTTCCCGCTGACAGTCCTGCCCTGCGCCTTTTGGTCCGCAACATTCTGGCCCACAGCCAACGCGAGATAGATGGTGGAGACGCCGAAGCTAGTGCCGGCTTCGACGATGTTCAGGGCGCCTGAGGTGCGGGCAAGCAGGTACATGAAATGGCACTTGTCTTGCTCGAGGGCGACGAACTTGTCACGCATGTGGTCATCAGCGGTCGTACCCCATGCCGAGGAAGAGAGGTAGAAGACGGCGAGGCGCTTGAAGTAAAACCATATCTGCGAGAGCGACTTCTCCTGCGACTCGGATGCGGCGTGGAGGCGGGCGAGAAGGGCGTGCACGCGGGGGCTGGCCGTGATGGCCAATTGTCCAGCAGGCGGTGACATGGTCTGATGGCTCAGAGTTGGGTGTTGGGTTGTAGTATGGAATCGCAGTGGTATAGCTCACCGAGACCAAGGGAGGACGGCCGGTCTTAAGGGATGAGCAGGTGGATAATGATCTCCTTGAGTCACAGCCGCGGAACAAAGCTCATACGCAAGCCAGCCAGTTGAGTCACTCCCGGGCCAACGTAGGTCCGGGCGTTACGGCACTTCACCCCGCAGCATCCCATGCACGTACATACATACGTAGCGCCCTTGCACTACATACCGGGGTATGAAAGTGGGACGGACGCTGGACTGCTTGTGTAATACGCATAAACATACAGCACATACGTTAGTACTACTTAGAAAGGGGTGAACAATGGCTGCTCTACGAACGGCGGCAGACTTTCATCATGTCCATATCTGACAACTCATGTCCCCCGCGCCTCCGAGGGCACTCGGCTGCATCGGGGTATTTGTTTCAGTATCATACAAATAATTTACCCCTTGACTGCTCGTTCGGTTCGGTTGGATGCCGTCTTTGCAGTGATTACGTACGGTACGCAAGCCCGAGGGTCAGTCAGGGGTTGTCCCAGCCGTGACTTCGGTCACGGTAAAGTCAATAGCTCAGACTACCTTGCTTTTAAAGTTATTTCCGCCGCTTTAGCAGCGGTCGTTTGGGCGAACATAAACAACGAAATCCCGCCTACCGCCATAGCAGTCTCTACCTTACCTAGGTGGAGAAGATTGGGCGTGTTGAGCCTGACTTTGCCGTTACATCACAGAGACTTTCCTCCAATTTCCGAGAAGTATTATCAATCTACCGGGACTGGTGCGCCGATATATTGTGGTAGTGTACTCGAATTGGATACTAGTACTGGTACATACCTAGAGAGCGATTTTGAAGACTCGGCTACATCTGACTTTCTCGTTGTTTGTGGGGGCGATACTGGTCTTAGACACGGCCGCCACATGTGAATGTCAAATACAAAGAGCGTGGACTGGCGTGGTAAACCTTCTATACAAGTCGTATGAACCGTCAGTGTAGGCGGTGGGCTCTCTTGGATTAGTGCTGGCCCGGGCAGCCTCATTGACGGCGTCGAACTCGATGGCCCGACCGAATAGAATCATGACAGCAAAGTAGAAAGCAGTCACCTAAACGCAATTCAAAGAATATCATGGAATTAATTGACCCAGCATCTTTCAAGTTCAGTGTAAGCGCAGTCTCCGGGCCTACCCGTCCCCTCCCTCGGGCGAGCAGAGTCTCTGCAGGGGGCTGGTTAGATATGCGCTCAAGCGACTGGAACGTGCTCTCAACACTAGCAATCCAAACCGTATGATCTGCTTTGGATATCTTTGCAATCCAAGACTAAGGTTTTCCCCGGACGCAGTAGTTAAAGTGATTACTCATGTCCCTTAAAATATCTCCGCCCGCTCACGACAGGGGCTATCAGTCAGCAACCACGCTGGGGGCAAGGGTCAACACGAGAGATCTACCAAACCAAACTGGCGCTAGGCCCACCTATACGATACTGGTTGCTGGTACCTTGGAATACGAATGCTTAGCGTTGTTTCTTTCTGGAAGGAAGGCAAAGGAGTTGACCATTTGAGCCTCGCTGAGTGACATCGCTCCCACCAGGACAGACATCACCCAGTCCCTTAGTAACTCGGACTGATACGAGTACTGGCCACACAGTTAGTATATAGCTCATCGTCGGTACTGACCTCTGCGTTGACTTCATCATCCTCTGATAGCCAAGGACGAACTCATCCCATCATGATCCCAGGGGTTGCGTACACCCTCTACGCTGCTGTGGCTGTTGCCGTAGCAGCTTACGGTCACCCATCGCTGTCCAACAAGCTGACTCACGAAAAGCGAGACGTCATCCACGGCCAATGGACCAAAGTCAGCCGTGCCGCGGCGGACACGCCCCTGACGCTGCGCATCGGCCTGAAGCAACGCAACCTCGAGCGCGCCGAGGAGTTTATGCATGCCATCTCCAACCCCCGTTCCGAGACCTATGGCCAGCACTGGTCGCCTGAGAAGGTTGCCGAGACTTTTGCCCCGAGTAACGAAGCCATCACAGAGACGGAGCAATGGCTTCTGAGCGAAGGTGTTGCTAGGGATCACATCTCACAGACGACTGGCCGGAACTGGATCAAAGTTACCACAACGGTCGGTCAAGCCGAATCGCTGCTGGATACGACATACAATGTCTACGAGAATAATGACGGCGCTCGGCTCGTTGCATGCGAGTCTTACAGCGTCGCGGCGGCGATTCAGGAGCACATCGACCTGGTCGCGCCCACAATCCAGTTTGATGAGAGGGAGGCTATCATCACCACCCGCGGACTCAAAAGGCGAGAGGAAGCGCTTGCTCCTAAGTTCAAGAAGCTTCCTCACGGCCGTCCCCTTGCGGATTCGCTCAAAAACTGCAGTGAGGTCACAACGCCTGCGTGCTTGCGTGCCTTGTACGCCGCTCCTCTGATCCTCATACATGCTGCCGGGAATTCTTCGCTGACCTGTACACAGATACGACATCCCCAGAAAGGTCAAGCCCGTCAAGGGCAACAGTTACGGCATCGTTGAGTTTGCGCCGCAGAGCTACAACCAAGATGACCTCAACGTCTTTTTCTCGGTCTACGGCAGCGGCATGATCCCGAACGGCACCGCCCCAGTTTTCAATGGCATTGATGGCGGGTACCTGTCCAGCGAACCCGGCTCTGGTACCCGTGGCGAATCAAACCTCGATCTGTGCTATGCCATGTCGCTCACGTATCCACAGAACGTGACTCTCTACCAGGTCGGAGATAGCGTGGCCTGGAACCCGGCAACCAACAACAACTTCCTCGACGCCATCGACGGGTCTTATTGCACAACTGACGGAGGCGACGACCCTGTCTGGGACGCTGTCTACCCTCACGACGCCTCGACTCCAGGAGCATACACCGGCCAGCCCATGTGCGGCGTGTACAACGCGACCAAGGTCATTTCGGTGTCGTATGGCAGCAACGAGAATGCCCGGCCTGCGAACTACCGCGCCCGCGAGTGTGCGGAGTACATGAAGCTCGGTCTCATGGGCGTGACCGTCATGTTTTCCTCTGGAGACACGGGCGTCGCAGGACTCAGGAGCCAGTGCGTCAAGCCTGATGGGTCGTACACGCCCGTCGCTGCTGACTACGGCACTTTTAATCCCAGTATGTTCCCCCCCCCCCTCTCTCTTTTTCTTTTTTTCTTTTTTTTCTTCTTCTTCTTCTTCTTCTCCGCGGCTCAGCATGAGGCAAAAGCTGACAAAGAAAAACAGTGTTCCCTGGTACCTGCCCGTGGATCACCTCGGTTGGTGGCACCGCCCTGCCCGAGGGCAAGCCCGTCGGCACCCGCGAGGTCGCAACGTATAGCTTTGGCTCCGGCGGCGGCTTCAGCAACCTTTTCGGACTTCCCTCCTACCAGGCCGACGCTGTGAAGGGATACTACGCTCACCACGACCCGGGCTACAATTCCACCCGCTACAACAACACGCAGCAAGTGCGCGGCTACCCGGACGTCGCGCTCGCCGCTCAGGACTACATCACTGGCATCGACGGTGGCTTCCTGGCTTTCTCTGGCACATCGGCGTCGGCTCCCACCTTTGGCGCCATGATTGCCTTGATTAACGGCGAGCGGATGAAGGTTGGCAAGGGGCCCGTGGGGTTCATCAACCCTGTCCTGTATGCCCATCCGGAGGTGTTCCAGGATATCGTGGAGGGGACGAACCCGGGCTGCGGCACCCCTGGGTTCAGTGCCGTCAAGGGGTGGGACCCGGTGACTGGCCTGGGCGCGCCGAACTACGAGAAGCTCAAGAAGGTCTTCATATCGTTGCCATAATAAACGACAACTGTCAGGAAACTTTTTCAAAAGCCACAGGATTTAGGGGCAGCAGCGTAGGACAACCATGAGATAGAGATATGTCCTACGTATAACGATGCAAATCCAAGTCCTATTCCCCCTTACACAGTATTACGAGAAACAAAGGCATCCAACTTCTCCAGTGCCCATATACAGCGTGCAGCTTAGCCCAGCCACTCCAGAAAGGAAAATGCCCGACATAGGAAACCCCAAAAGAGTGTATCGCGTCTCCCCAATCCCACACCACCACCGCCCACCACCACAAGCCCAGCCAGAACAAAGCCACCCATGCCTCGCCGCAAACTGCCGCCAACCTCACACAAAAATGCCACCACACAAGACTACTAATACACCCTCCAACCAACCAAAAAGATGGAGCGCCCACTCCCCCAAGTACTGCAGGTACATACAGTACACACAGCACATACAGTACCTATACATACCAGGGAAGCGTCATTCCAAGCGTGTACTCAAAAAGGCAACCCGCGCCCAGCGGGATCCGTCTCGTCCGCGTCCTCCGCCTCCCCTCCCCCGAGCCGTTTATACCCCGCCTCCGGCTTCCCCCCGCGCTCCCCAAACCCGCCCCGGGACGCCGTCCCCTTCCCACTCCCACTCCAACCCCAACTCCCACTCCCACTCCTCAGGTATGCGAGACCGTCGCGCGCCTTGTCGCCGACCGCGGTCCAGTAGAGCACGACGAGGAAGCACGCGCCCGCGAGGCAGGCGGCGGCGGCGGCGGCGAGGATGTAGCGGACTGGTGGGGGGGGTTGTGGCGTCGCGGCGGTGGTGGGGTGCGGGGGGAGGTTGAGGAGCGGGTGGTGGGTGAGGAGGGCGGCGAGGGTGAAGGGGAGGAAGCAGAGGGCTGTTGTGAGGAGGGCGTTGGTGCGCGCGGTGTGGTGGTGGGTGGTTTGGGTGAGGTGCTGTGGGCGTTGGGGTGTCCACCACCCCCTTTGGTGTTAGTGGGTTGGTTTCTTGATAGTATTGCTTGTAGTACACTATGGGACAATGGGGAGAGAGAGAAATGAAAGGGGGGGGGTTGGTTAGGACTGACTGTGGAGGTGAGAGCACGGAAGGATGATGTCTGGCGGCTGAGGGACTGCGATAGGAATTGGAGGTCGCGGATGTCGTTGTCGATGGTCTTGATCTGGGCGTTGGTGCTGTCGTTGTCGAGGTCGAAGTAGGCCAGGTCGTTCTCCTTAAAGTGTTGCCACGCGGAGATGGTCCCGGCGAGACCCTGCGTCAGCTGCTCCAGGATCTGGATTGTCTGGCGAGAGAGGCGTTGGATCCGACGGCCCTTGTCATCCGCGGTCTGGAAAGCGTGAGTTGGGTTGAGACGAGGCCGTGATTATGGGGGTTGATGGGGTGACTCACGTAGGGCTTCAGAACCTTCAGGATGTGCTGCCCAGTATTCTGCCATTCTTCCTTCACCTCGTGGATACACGACTCCATCACCCGCAGGAAGTACTCCCTCGCGTCCCAGACCGGGTTCTCGGACAGAAACCGTCCACAGGTCAACGGGTCCGTCATGACGCCTCCCTGTGTAGACTGGTACGAGAGGACATCGTGCTTGCTCTCGCGGCCGTCGTGGTATGTGTCAAAGAACCCGTATGCTGTCCAGTAGCGGTTGTCAACGCCTACAATCATGCACGACATCTGAGCCTCGTGGATGTGGGTTCGGGTCTTTCCGTCGAGTCCACCACCCAAGAAGGCAATATCTCGGGAGCTTCTTAGCGGCTGGTTATTCGCTCCGACGCGAGTGTCGGGGGAGGGCTTGGTGTTCTGCCTCCATGCAAAGTATGGCAGGTGGAATGAAAGATGGAAGCCCTTTGCTCCGGAAGACTGCATTAGGCGAGGGTCAGTGGCGCGCTCGGGTTTGAGAGAAGAGCGATGTCTTACATGAAGTTGTACACCCATCCCTGGAAGGAACGCGAGGTGCTTGTAGACAAACTCCTTGAGGGATGGAACTTGGCTCTCTGAGGACGTCGAAGCGATGGCCAGGGTACTGGCTGGATCCAAATTGGTGATGTAGCTGGCAGCGTCAGATCGCCGTTGTGCTGGCAAAGTAAATGGGTGCTCACATGGAACGTCTCTTTGGAGACAAGTCGTCTTTCGACTCCGTGTCGATCAGCTGAGGGAGTGATCTCTGCGCATCCCGTTAGCGCGTAGGGCGACACCAGAGCCGCGGCCATCATACCGATACTAGAGCGTCAAAGAGCTGGCTTTGACTGAGAACCCGTACACCGCCGGCTTGGAGGCTAGAGTTGCTTGTCGACCTTTCATCGAGGATTGCAACCGGCCCAAGGGCAATTCCCTGGCCGCTGGACAGCGTCTCGAAACTCGCAGGAGCACAGAAGGCCTGCATCTCGTCAGAGATGTACCTAGTCGATGGGCCATCCGCGTCTTGCACGAATGCCCGAATGATCCTCTCCGCTTTGCTGGCGCCATCATCTTGTTGCATCTCAGCCAAGTTCAGGCAGTACGGTGCGTTCTCCATGGCATAAATAGCGGAACGATTGGTCTCGAACAGCACCGGCCACATAGACAGAGTCGAGCAGGTCTCCTCCTTCGAGTGTCTGCTCGGTTGTTTGTTTCTGCTTTTGTTTGACCTCTTGTGTTTCGTAGCTTGGGACGCCTCATCATCATCGGACTCGTCTTCGGATGTATCTGGGGATTCCTCTGGATCAAACCCGATCAGCGCGCGACGGAAGTCGGAAATGTGATTCTTGCCGGTTGTGTAGGCGACAAAAGAGATGGCGGGCGAAGCTGGTAGGAGATCCCAGACAACGAGGGGCAGCTCGACGATCAGCACCGCCGAGAAGCCGGGGTAGAGTGCCGAGATCTGTATGGTTTTGGCCTCTTCTGGAGCCTGGAGGAGCCATTGCCTCCACTTCTCGACGTCAACGTGCTGGTCTCGTAGTCTGCATGTCACCAAGATTCCAGGCCCGTCCGGACCGGCTTCAGATTGGGTAGTTGGCGGGCTCAAGAGGACAAACGACTCTTCCGACTGATTTGATGCTTGGGGTAGCAGGGGCGTGAGAACGATGGTCTTTGGCTTTTTGGAGAGAAAACTGTGGATCGGAGTTCGCCGACTGGGCCGTTCCATGATCGGTTGGCCGGTGCGGCGATCAATCTGGACGAGGGAGTACCTGTCATCGGCAAAGGAGACAGTCGGGACCCAGGCCTGCAGCCGGTTGACAAGCCTCCTGTGGAGTTCGACGGCAGAGAGCCAATTGGTTGTGTGTGCTGCGTGTGAGAGTTCCTGGACGAGTGAGGTGGTGAACGAGTGGTTGTGGCCTTCGGCAGAGTTGGATTCAAAGCCACCTGCTGCGAGAGTCTCAACGACTCCGCTCCCAGAAAACGCGTGGCCAGTCTGGGGAGTATGGCCACAGTCATGGAGTAATAGGACATCGCAATCGACTTCTCCGAGGAGGGAGTGCAGCACGGAGGACTGCACCGTGGGCGAGTCTCTACTCCGGCTGGCTCCTCGTCAGTTTTTGATGATCAAAGCAAAAAATCGGGAAATGGACTTACTTGGCTGCCCACACAGGACTGCCTCCGGGCTGCTCGCTTGGCCGGGCGTGGCCGCCATAGTACAAAACGAGGAGGTTTCCTTCCTGGCCGTGGGCATCCACCAGGTTCGCGACTTTCCGTGACAGCTCAACCGCCGACCGCCTTGAAGGGATCTTCCAGTACTCGGTGTCATAGTGATACAGACCCCGGAAAACCGACTCCAGTGATTTGATTTGGTCTTGCAGGCTGAGGTCGTCCTTTTCCCAGCTCATGAGGAGGACCTTGACCTTCCTGTAGCGCGTCGCGTGCCCGACGGGCCATGCTGCCGACACGGCATCTGTGAGGCGAGAGAGGAAGGAAGAGAAGTCGGCCATGTGGAACCCTGCCGAGGATGTGTTGTGGGTTGCGGACGCGACGGAGGAGTCCATGATTAGAGGATGGGAACGAACCAGTTGCGCAAAAAGAGAACACACAATCAGTGCACAGAATACAAAAAACATGGCGGTCACCTCGCGATGTCCTGAGAAGCCGACCGGGGACCGGAGGCCGGGAGCGGTGGTCTTAGGGCAGAACGTCAGAGAGCCATTGCGCCCAAGTGATTTTACCCCTGCCGTTTGAACACCACAAAAATAATCAACGTGGAGACGCGTACTGGACCCAACGGATCCGCCATGATAACTCGCCCCGTTTTGGTCAAGCCTCACATGGAGTGGTGAGTCTGCCCGGGGCTGCTGAGCGACGTGTCTCGCCGCGGGCGGTCAAGCGATACGACATGCATCGTGTCAAACTGTCAATCCACAACGGAAGAGCGAAAGGAGACAATCATTTCTGGGCGCTGGGGTTGATTGGATCCAAACAAAGCCATCCCGGTCATCGTGGCAGCTTCTTGGCCCACCACTCACGACACCGCCCATTCGTGTCTCCAAGCAGGAGCGTATCAATAACCGCCCTGGTTTATACGAAACAATTCCTGTCTGTCGCCTGTACTATCGTAGCCAATCTACGCAGTATTGAAGTATCTTAGTGGGGCGCAGTCGTGCTCTGTGAGCCGTTGAGTCAACTCTTGTCCGGTTCTCCTGAATCCAACTTATGTACATACAGTACAGATTGCATACATACATAGTCAGCCTTCCCCCAAGACCATAATAAGCTTGAGAAGATCCCCTTACAAAATGCTCGTTTCCAGTAGGAGAAAAGACCACGACGGTTCAAGGCGAGGAGGACTGGATCAGATCTACCCACCCATCCTTGACGGGCCTCCCAAAACCGCAGTCAGATATTATGGATATATTGGACCGGCCGCTAACCCACGAGAGTGTGTGTGCCTCAGACAAACGAAACCGGCATCACCCCACCAAACGTCGATAAGGTTTCCACGGCATGCCAGTACTCAGCCGACAGAGGCAGCTTTTCGGCGCACATCATGCCGTCGACGTAGGCCTCGCCCACCAGGCGCCACAGGTCCTGACGGCCCACCGTTGCGACCTTGCGCGCGATGACTGGCTTTCCGTGGCCGACAATGACCATCACGGCATCTCCTGGCTGTGTCCAAATAGGCGCAAGCCCGATTTGCCCAGAAGCAGTCACAATGAGTTTCCGCATTCTGGTCCGTGTTTCCATTGCCTGGCGAGCCGCGGCCGTGTCGATGTCTCTCGGTGGTGGGTTGTACGTCGATGCGGTTGACGAACAAGCTGAGGAGGGTACGGTGAATTCTCGGAGTGAGGATGTGGGTAAAGTGGCTGCCTGCGTGCTTGCGAGATGGGCGAAGTAATCAGACAACGGACGGTCATATACCAACAGGTCTGCGCTGGACTTGAGAAATTGCCAGTTCCTATAAAAGGAAGAATGCTTGGGCGGTTCGTCGGCTGTTCCAGTCAGTTAGATAGGTGGCAATGGGGTTGGTTAGGGAAGTGCGGCAGAGAAAGAAGAGGCGAGGCGATAGATAATTACTTGCCGGAAAATGCAGAATAGAGACACTTGAATGATTCCGTTGCCTCCGCGCCATTAATATCGCAGCCTCCCACAAGAATCCGGTAGAGTATTTCCTTCCCACTGGCTGCGTGGGCAGCGCGTTTCTGTGTTGGTTGTGTCATGCTGGGCAAGGGTGATCGGCTCGACAGATTCATGGCTCCGTACAGATAGTCAAGATCAGCCTTGGAAATGGCACCAACTCCATCGACTGTGTCAACGACTTTTCCCTGGCAAACGAGGGTCTTGTTCTGGACCATGGGAGAACCCCAGCTGACGGACACATAGCCCCCGGCCTTCCAGTCGCCGTCGATGATGCCGATTTTCAGGGCCGTTTCTTTGCCATAATCGGGAACCCACGAGGGTCTAGGCTGTTGTTGCGGGTTGCCGCTGTCAAGGGGTTGCGAGACGGAACCTCCGTCCAGAAGAGAAAAGAAGTCCAGAGATTCATGCCTGACACAGGCTGCTGTGAATTCTGTAAAAACTTCCGTGAGGCTTTTGGAATAGTCAATCTTGATGCCCAGGTCGGGCAGTCCTGGAATGCTGAGCATCCCATAGATTCGGTCGTGAGGCACTGAGCAGGATGACTCCGCTGCGAGAGCGATGGCCCTACGAATGCCCAAACCACGCAGCGGGCCATGCTCGAAAAGCGAAGGAGCCAAAATGGGAAGGGAATCAAGCGAGACCTCGGGTAGGGTCTGTCTGTGGCCCATGATCTCCAACTGTGCAATATGTGCGACGTGGAGTAGCGAATGTTCTCTCTCCGTTGAAGCATGCTGTTGGCGGCCCATGACGCTAGCCCCTGTCGTTTCACCCAGAATGTCGAGAATGGCGGTGCACCTCAGGGCACCATCGCGGATATGCCGCCACTGCGTGACTCGCGAGCCACAGACAATGGGCATGCCGCCTCGCCCCATGCAGAGCTCCTGAATGATCCACAACCGCCTCCAGTAGGGCCGGTTGAAGAAGTCATACAGCGGGCCGGCAATCTCGTCCAGCGAGAGCGAACTGCATCCTGTCAAGCACGACTTCCGGAACTCCTGGTATCTCGTCTCCATGCGGACTTGAGCCATATTGCGCCAGGTGGTTGCCGTAAGGGGATCGCTCCCATCGAACGCCTCGAGATACTCTGAGCGGTACTCGGCCCCGATGTGTTCCAGAAACGAGATTGCCCGGTCGCTCCCGGGTTCTTCTGCCCCGAGCCAAACAATGACGTTCCCAGCATTGCGGTAGATAGAAGCCATCATTTGCACCTGCTCTTGTTTCTCGGCTTCGTCGGCTTGGTTGATGCACAAGGAGTCAATCCAAATCCTGCCGCCTAAGCGAAAGTAGTCCATGGTTCGAAACTGTCGGAGGGCAGCCTCCAAGTTTGACCGTACAAGAACAGGCGCTCCATTCACCATGATTTCGGCCGTGGCATCGGAAGGGCCCCAAGCATATGACATGGCCACGTACGTTTCCGGCCGTATCACACGCTTCAGATAGTGTTGATATGACCCTCGGTCCCGGTCCGGCGTTCGAAAGAGGGGATTCAGCTTGTCTGCGTCGAGCATGGCTATATGCTGCGGTGGTGTCGCATTTGTGATTTTGATTGCATGGCCCGCCTCGTCTTCGTAGGTCTGCAGGTCGCCCCAGGTTCCCCAAAGCCGCCGCCGGCCACCTGCAGGGTGCGCCATAACTCTGCCCCTATCCTCTGCACTGAGCAGCTCGGGGATGTTGTGAGCTGGGAAGAGCAGCACTGGCTCCACGCCGTCGAGACCTGCCAAGTGTTCATCGATAGCATTCAACGACGGGGCTAATATCTGTCGAAGTTCCTCGACAAACGATTCGTCTGGGGGTTGAGTTACACACTGATCGAAGCTGATGCGTCTCGGGGAAAGTGCAGTGGTATCAGAGCCTGTTGGAAGCGGCTGCGTGCGGACGGTCATAGTGCATTGCAGAGGGCCGCTGTCAGTGTGGTCAGTGTCTGCAGGGCAGAGCGTAATAAGGCGGATCTGCCGATCCCCGATCCGGAGATCACTGTAATCCATGGTGTTGAAGCGGAGAGGTAAGGCAGCTGTGGGAAGATTTCGAGCGAAGGAACGCCGTAATTGCTCTGCTTTATTGCTTTATGTCATACAGTAATTAAGAATCCAGTTCCCGACTCAGCCACAGAGTTGGGGGAGCCTTGTGCGGAATAGGCACGCTACAGTATGTAACTTTGGTTGCAGGTGGCTAGCCAATTTCCCTGCGCCCACAAACTGGGCGCAGTCCTTCTCACCCCACACAGTAATTGGCACATATGAGTTCGGAAGACCTCGCATGTTTGCTGGAAAGCGCCCGCCCGGACGCAGACATGTCGGGCTGCCTAGCTGGCATGCTCTCTCCCAGGCGGGTTGGTTATTCCAATCTTCCCTTTAGACTTCATTGCGTGTTGTGTGTCTCAATTGTCAAGCGAAAGGGCCGCAAGAATCAACATAAGGCACAATAGCGTATGTTGTCAAGCCCCAGGGAGTCAGGGACTCTCGTCTTCACATTGGCCCATGCCACCAAGAACGGTCTGCGTCGGTTCAGGGGCGCAGCTGGAAAAGGCTGGCGCGAACGGAACGTCTGCGTCACGGCGAGGGTGAGGAGCTGTGCCCAGAGACAATCCCATTACTATCCTGGTACGGTATTAGCGCTGACCTTTTCATGTCCACGACCCCACGCCCATCCTGTCGGGTTCTGGCCCCCGTTCAATGCTCGGCCCCTCCACGCTTTGGTCACCGCCTACAACCGATGCTCCGTTCTCTTTTATAACCTGCGATGACAATCGTTTCCTCTTCTCGCTATCACCCGAGATGCTCATAGATCGCAGAGACATGCTCAGATCACTGGATCCTGCCATGGACATTTTGTTCCCCGACCTCCACAGCGACAAAAGCGATGGGATGGAAGAAGATCCCCTCGCAAACTTGCGTAACTGGAGCGCCGCGCTGGCATGGGTCTTCTTGAAGTTGGAGAGATCAATGGAACTAAGCGAACTGGCGAGAGTGGGGGAGAGTTGCTGCGCTTTCGGGACGACAGCTGGGAATTCGTCCACTCGCGCGTGATGAACTTCGTTTTTGAAAGGAACCAGTACAGAGTTGATCAAATCCCCCGAGATGATGCCAAGGCTGGGAAATCGGACGTGCAGGGCCCTTTCAAAACACTTGATCATCCGAGCCCTCTCTAGTTTTTGCGCAGCACTTCGCCAAGCAGGCCACATGGTAACCGTGTTCCGTGAGACATACTGGTTCAGAAATCTCCTAGCCACCGTGATGTCGGGTTCATGGAGTATACACTTGGCTCGTTCGCAAAGGCGTCGAAGGAGCTCGGCTTCCGACTGGCGCGGGCCCGGCGGCATCCAAGCGTTGCACGGGTCATGAATAACCCGGCAGACAAGCAAGAGTAACTCGCTCGCACTTATCCCCATCCTCGTCTGCGTTTCTTTCATCCAGGTTGGCTCATCGAATGAACGCCTCTCCGCCCAGCGTTCCCAAAGGGCGATGAAGAGTGCATTTGCCTCAGCCCAAGCAATTCCCATCGTGTCTGGGCAGAGGTCGAGAACTCCGAGCGTGACGGGCAAAGAAACCATGGCCTGAAGCGCCTCCTTGCACCAGAGCAGACACGACCGGATGCAGGGATTGGCCATGCGGCTGTGCTCTTGGATTTCGAAGGGCCCAGGTGTACGGTAGAGAATGTGGTCCTCGAGGCAGAGCTTCTTTCTGGGCAAGGGACCAAAGGATGTGAATTCAAAGGCAACGGGCGATATGAGATCGCATGAGTCGCCTGTCTGCAGACGAAGCAGGTTCCGATAGAGAATGAGGTCCAGCGACCGATCATCAGCAGGAAGGTGGGCGAACAGTGCTGCGCATCCTAGATCATGCGCACCACCATAATCCCCGGCATCGCGTAGGCTTTGCCGCACACCATCAGGGTTCCCATCTCGATTGCATAGGAAAGCGAGCAGACTATGCAGAAGGAATTGGTGTGCATGTGAAACGTCGTGGGAAGCTCGGAGCCGGTCGATTTCTCTGCGAACAATGTTTTGGACAACCGCGACGTGCTCGGGACCGCTTGCAGTGTGCACGCACTGGATAACAAGATACCAGAAGCTTGTGTCACGGTATGGGGTCTCCGAAAGCTGCCGCTTGAGGATTGTGGTGTAGAGCTCAAAAGCCTCCCGATTGCAGCAGAAGACAGCCAAGCATTCAGCTGCCTGCTTGATGTCAGCTATATCTTGGTCGGTAAAAGTATCCACTGGTCGGTTACGATCAATGGAGCGGATTGTCTGGGCTGTTGTGGCCGGTGCAAGAACAGGCGGCGAAGAGAATTGGCGGCCTGACGCACGAGTCTGTGTCCTCGGAAAAAGGATGGATCTCAGAGGACGCTGGGGGTCTATGGTACTGCCCGGCAGAGTCGAGAACACAGTGGCAGCATCCGCACGATCCGCCGCTTCGCATGCCTCTTCCGTGCTCACTACGATTTGTGACACGACGTTGTGATCCTTTGTAAGGACGCCAAGAGGCCCAGACTCTGTTTCGTAGATTTCGTGGTTTTCTAGACATGAGGTATTGCGCGTGTTCGTTGTGGCTGATGATGTGGGTTCGGGCCCGTAGCTAACACTCTGCGCTGATCCGTGCCCGGTGTCCTCGACCGGGGGGTCAAACGATGGCTTGCTGGACAGTGAGAAGTTCAGTTCAAGCTTTTTCATTGGTGGTTTCACCAACGCAGAGTCGGCACTGGAGAAACTGCGTAGGCTTGCTGAAGGCCTACTGCGCTTGCGCAGGCCTTGGTGGCCATGAACATCCTGCAACGCCACGGGCGAAGCGCCGGGAGTGTCAATAAGACCGTGGGCGTGTTTCTTGACTCCCCACTTGCGGAGCTGATAGTTGTACTGATTTTCACTGCCCATCCGATGTCAGAATCTCGCTCTTCGCTTGGTAGGTGGTAATTGAATGGTAATTCTATCGGTGTTTCACTCTTACTTCGCGCGGAAACCATGTTCTAGTTGCATCTGTGTGACCACATCGGCAAGCTTCTTGGATGCAAGGAACCGCTCAGTGATGTGAAACCTGTGCTTTTCCCACTCATTAGGAGAAATGCGCGCGGTGCGAGGAGCGGCAGGAGCGTTGAGAAAGACAAAATTCCCGTCTGGTGTCGCCATGTTTGCTCAGCTACATCCATCGACTCATTGAGAACGGAGGAGTGCGTCCATAATGAACAAGTTAGACCAGTCAGTAACAATCCAAGAGATATGCAAAGAAAATGGAACTCGCAACCTGCCTCGATGGGGGGAAGTCGCGGCCTAACCCGGCCTCCCAAGGCGTTCCTGATTTCGAGCAGAGAGTTTGCAAAGACCGCTTTCGGCTAGCCCGCTGCGCTAGGCCAAAGGCAGTAATTGTAAGGCAGCCCTGATTGGCCCTTCTGAGCCCTTGTCTGTTCCTCTCAGATCTTGCCAATGCCCGCTCAGGCTCCCAGCCCCTGCGAAACAGCCCTACTCCGTAGTGTATGCACATGCGGATCGGTTCTTGGCGGGCCGGTATGAGCTGGTCCCGATTCCCGAGCCGAGTGGACTACTGTAATGTGATACGCAGTATTCTTCCGATTGGCCATAAACCCGGTTCTTGCTGCTGGTTGCTCGCATGCGGCTGAGACCCTGCAAAGCCTGGATGTCTTGAATGGCTGCTAAAGGAGCTAGCCGTATTTGGACTTTGTCAAGTTGATGACACCGCCACTCCCGTAGGCCGATCGATGATCGCTCCGAATGTAGTAATGCCCCCGAACCTCAACACAATACTAAAGACTTGAACACACGGAGATTCATGAATACGACATCAGCCGCCATTCGACATGGGGAAAGCTGGCTCGAGATAAAAATCGGGCACCATGTGATTGATGCCCCTAGTCATCTGGGCGCCTGGGGATAGGTCTCCACTAATATCGACAATATCCAAAAGAGGATATTCGAATCCTATCAGGGTTGCCGGTTGGTGCCGCGATGCTCCCGACATCGTGAGCCTATATAATATAAAATGGTTGTCGTCGCCTTCCACGCCATAATCAGCCTCTTACAGTCGAGCAACTCTTGTCCTTGGGTTACCTCATCTCCTGCCTCTGGTAACATCTCGCCCGTTAACATCGCACCTACGAAATGCAACATGTCGCAAGCGTCAGCAAACCAGCAAGATAAGGACCTCCTGCATATCGGGTCATGGTGTTATACGGTGCCAAAGACATCCCCCAAGGTTAGAGCGGGCTGCCGGGGGGGGGGGGGGGGGGGGGGGGGGTTAGCGGCAGAAGCATTCGCCATTCCCTCGCTTCTAGACTGTTCCAGTCCGCCGGATCTCGTGTA
>JAMAKP010000023.1:387045-420960 GCA_023628455.1 Chaetomiaceae sp. B2702 | reverse complement strand
AGGAGGAGGAGGAATTTACCTGTCGCTCGGCTTCTTCCTCGGCCTTGCCTTGGAGTACATGCTATCTGGGGCGGCGGCGCTGGTCTGGACTTGCCCGAAGATGTCGACGTGGACGCCGGCGAGGTGGCGGCTGCCGTGGGACCACTTGGCGGCACTGTCCTTGGTGCGCTTCCACTCCTTGTTGGCGGAGCGGAGGTCACGCTCGTACTGGGCCATTGTGGTGGTGGCGGCGGTGATGATGATGGTGTCGATGGGGTGTCCTAGAGGATTGCTCGCGGATGCGATGGACTTGACGATTTTGCCTGACGGTGTAGCGCCGGGCAAATGGGTGTTGGCTGTTGGGGAGACTATAGGTTCCCCCAGAGAGTGTGAGAGAAATGGAGAGACGGATCTGGTGTGTCTATATTCAAGGATGCGAGTGGCAGAGACGGAGCTGTCGAGTATGACAGGTCGCTTCGTCCAATGTAACAACGCTCAAAGAAAGAACGACGGCCTTTGTCCGGTGAAACGGCGTCGGGTCTGGTTTAAAACCAAAACGAGGGTGGCCTCTTTCGGTCGCCGGCCGGTGACTCAGATGACAAGGCGTCGGCCAGGGGCTGAATGACAAGCTCGGCCTCGATTTGATAACGATAAGAGATGCCGAGATGACGGAATGGCCGGGCTGCAGGGTTGCTTGCGGTTCGGACAAGTAATGACAAAGAAAGTGGAAATGATCTTGTTTATTAGCAGTAAGGTATTCTGTAGAGGAATTCGGATTGGTTTGGTCTTTATTTCCCAAGTGAAGAGGGGAGAGACCTGGAGGCGCGAAGAGAGGGCGCAGAGAGGTTATAACTGCTTCAACCACGGGGACCCTGACTTATCGAACCTGGGGATGTCCCGGCATGGGCAGGCAGGGCAGCTGATAGCAGGGGCGGCCCATCTCCAACAGTGTGGGGCGCTTCGGGGAGTGACAAGTGACGACAGCCCGGCGTATGACCAACAGCCCGCCTCGGACAAGGAAAGCAGCTGGCGGACTTCGAGGGCCAAGGAGATGGAAGCGGCGACGACCGAGCGGGCGGCGTGACCATGTCTATTCTTGGCTTCAAACCAGGCATTGGGTCCCCGACTGCCCTGGCCTCTCCTGGTTCCGTTCGCCGATGACGAGATGCACCACGAAGCTTCTTCGAGCAGGGCAGCGATTACGCAACTTTTTTTGGCCGCTTTGAGACAAACGGGCGCTCGTCCCAGCCAGCCCGTCACCAGGGCAGCGATAACAAAACGCTGGTCACGATACCGATTGCGATAGCGTCATTCTCCATAGGTACGGCAGCAAGCTTAGTAGCATGCCTTGGAAATGAGCCGAGGTGTTGGTGATGGCGTCGCGCGATAAAGAAGTCCCGTTGTTGGTTAGTGGCATACGCCAGATCCGGCGCAACCCGCCCTGATTTATGTCCATTGCCGTTCATGCAAACGGGGGCCCGACGCATCACCCCGTAGCGCGGCAGTAATGGGCCACACCTCCCCAAACGTCAACCCGAGTCGCGTATCAAGTCGGCCACTCTATGGCTGTGTCTTTTGCCCGTGGAATTGTTTTGATTTTCAGTGGCTGCGGTCTCGCTGTCAGACGGGCCCATGTGCCCATCATCGGCTGCTTCGGTGCGCGGCATGGCCATGCTGCGAGCTTCGATTGGCGGGGCCCCGAGGTGGCAGTGAGAGGAGGAGGGATTCCCCAGACGAGGCTATAAATTACATGCAGCGGCTGTGGGACCCTGCAAGGTACTCCCACCCTGTCCCCAGAGATACCCGCGACACAGGCCGAGATAGGTCCTAGGCCTTGATTCTTGGTCGAGTTGTGTAGAAGAGCCCAAGAGTGTACATAGCAACGTTTCTGTTGTTTCCTCCTTTCATCATGTGGTTCTTTCTTTCTTTCTTTCTTCTTTCCTTCCTTTTTTTATGACGGCTCATTTTCGTTTCTTTGTGTTCTTCACCTTCTTTCCTCACTTTCATTTCTCCTAGATGGAATTGTAATTGAGCTCATCCTTCAAAAAAGGTTGGTCCAGGCGTGAAACCTGATCTTTAAATGAATTTGTACTTCCGGTTCTCATGGCTCTAAAGATACGTAGTCCATCTCGCCGCTCCAGCCATACAGGTCTGTCTCAATTGTTTCCCCACCTAGCTCGCCGTTATTCTTGACAAACAGACAGTGATGGACATCATCTTGTAAACTTCTCTTTCAGAATTGCCCAGTTTCCGAGGTATGTTGTTGCGTGTGTTCCAATGATGGCGGCCAGAATGTTCGTTGTAGTCCGGATTGAGAGCGGCATAACGTTATACATACCTTCCATGATGCCTGTAATAAAATGGCAGCTTCTGAAATCGGGCAGAGAACAGCTCAAAGAGAACCAACCGTTTGGCGGGGCTGGCTTGGGCTTCCCAGTGATGTCATGTGCCTTTTCGCATGTCCTCACCGCCCAGGCAACAACCCCGAATTTCTGCCAAGACCAACCGCGACACCTTGATGGCGACGCGACCAGGGCCCTGCACTTCAACATTGTGATCTCGGCATAGAGGTGCCCTAGCCCACTCACCCACTCACCCACTCGCCCACAATGCCCTCGGACAAAGCAGCCTACCTCGCAGCGCATTACCTCTCCGCCGACAGCAAACCCTCCTCTTCCTCCACCAAAAAGCGCAAGCGCAAGCAGCCATCGGCAACCTCGGGTCTCCTCATAACCGACGACGATGAGACCGGCTGGGGCAGCGGAGCCCGCGCCAACGACACCACCAACGAAGATGACATCCCCGTAACAGTAGCCGGCACAACAACCGAGTTTCGCCGCGCAAAAAAGACCGCCTGGAAAACCATCGGCGGCGGCAGCCCCAGCACACCTGGATCCACCACCACCACCACCAAACCCCCGCCCCCAAAAGACGATGCTGCCACCGCGGCAGACGCCATAATAGCCTCAGCCGCTGCGGAATCCCGAGCCCTCACGGCCGCCGAAGACGAAGAACCCGAAGCCGAAACCGACCCAACCCCGCAAATGTCCAACGGCACGCTAGCCGGGCTGCAGTCCGCCTCCTCGCTGACCGCGCAGCTCCGCCGCCGCCAACAACTCGAAGCGGCCGAGCTCGCCGAGCTGCAAGCCGCACAGGCGCACAAGCAAGACCAAGAAACCGAAATCATCCTCCGCGACGCCACCGGCCGCCGCGTCGACGCCTCCCTCCGGCGCGCCGAAGCCCGGCGCCTCGCCGCCGAGGCCGAGCAGGCCCAGCGCGCCAAGTCAGACCTCCTCAAGGGCGAGGTCCAGGCCCACCAGGCGCGCGCGCGGCGCGAGAAGCTCCAGGAGGCGGCGCTGATGCCGCTGGCGCGGGGGAAGGACGATGCTGAGATGAACGAGGAGATGAGGCAGGCCGAGCGGTGGAACGATCCCATGGCGGAGTTTCTCGCTACACAGCAGCCGAGTGCGGGGCCAGGAGGAGGCGGGAAGGGGAAGGGGAAGAAGAGGAAAGGGGTTGCCGGCAGGAGGCCGGTGTATAACGGGGCGGCGGCGCCAAATCGCTATGGGATACGGCCTGGGTATCGGTGGGACGGGGTCGATCGGGGGAATGGGTTCGAGGCGGAGCGATTCAAGGCGTTGAATCGGAGGGAGAGGGATAAAGGGCTGGAGTATGCATGGCAGATGGATGAGTAGCGGGGGCGGATGGATTGTGGTAGCGCGGATTGCTGCTGGTTTTGGTTGATTCTGTGTATGAAGGAAACAGGCTTTACAACTGCGTGTACGAGACGAAAAATCATAGTGTGGAGGGCGATATAGAACGGGATGTTGGGGCTGTTTGTGAGGTCTATCCTCGCTCGCAGTTACGAAAACGGCACCGCTGAACATATATCAACCAGATGACGACAACCCGATTTCCATTTTCCCTCGTGATTGCATAATTAAAAGCCCATGACATTCTCGCTATCCCTGGTGAGCTGAAGCCAGAAACCACTCTGTCCTCCAACGTCCATGTGCCAGGAGCAGTCAGACTAATGAAGCCAAGTAAATCGATTCAGAGAATGCAGCGCCTTGAAGCAACCCCCTGGACAGAACAGTGACGCGGCCGTGCACCCGCTACGCGGCCTTGGGGCGGAGAAGCTTGTCTGCGCCATAAACGGCGTGAGCCTTGACCATCTGTATCCACTCCGACTTGGTGGTATTGCCCGGCTTGTTGATTCGCTTCTGAAACATCTTCATCAGGTTGGACAGGCTGATGCCCTCCTTGGCATACGGGGCGAGCGCCTCGGCAATTTCCCTGGGCTGGATCCTATCCGGGCCTTGACCAGGCGGCGGTGACCCGCTTGGAGTCCCTGTGCCGGGTTTGGGAGCTTGGTTTGCTAACGTCACCAAAATCAGCACGTCAGTGGGCCCAAAAAAAAAAAAAAAAAAACCAAAAAAAAAAAACCAAGATCAAGGGCATGGACTTACCGCTTGGGGCAGGGCTACCAGCCCTTGAGCCCGAAGGTGTGCCGCCTGGTCGCATTCCTGCCTTGACCTTGAGCTTCTTCTTAAGCTTAGCGCCAGCATCCGATGCTTCACCAGCGGTGGCCTCGCCGTCGCTCATGGCTGAGGCTAATGGTTTCGGCCGCCCAGGGATCGGAGTGCCCCCTCGGCTGGGTACAACGGATCCCTTTCCGGTCTTGAGCTTCTTGCGAGCTGCCTCGTTGTCGCTCGATTCCGACATGTTGGGTGAGCCGGGGCGTTTCAGCTTGCCCTTCTTGAGCACGTCGACCGCCCTCTGCCTCCCAGACGGCGTCGTATTTCCCTTAGAATTTGACCCCGAGGCACCCTGGTCTTTCTGGTCGGCCTTCTTGCCATCCTCGTCCTCTTTGTCCGAGTCCTTGTGGTCTGAATCTTCATCGTCCGAGGCCTGACGCGTGTTAGCGGTGAATATGGGCATACACGGCGTACCACCGCTGCACTTACCGATTCATCAGTGAAGGGATTGTTCTCGTCAGATCCGGATTCCAGGTCGTCGTAATCCTGTCCATGCTCCAGTTTCTTCAGAGTTTTCACTGTTTGCTTGCCAATCATCTTGCTTCGGAGCTTCTCCAGCTGCTCCTCGCGCTCCTCCTGCTCGACTTTCTCTTCTTCGCCGTCGCCAAATGTGTTGGCCGTCACCTGTTCGCGGCGAATGCGGTCCTTGGCGTCTTTAGCGTCTTCATCTTCATCGGCCTCAAAGCCGGGCGCCTCGTCGTCATCTTGGAACTCATCGCCGGACATGTCGAGCTCAAAGTCGTCCTGCCTCTCCGTCCGGCGCGCCATGCGGGACGTGGCGCTCTCCGTCTTGACGCGGGTGGGCCCACGCAAGAACTGGCGCGTCTCGTTCTTTTCTCTCTCCACCTGCTCCTGGTCTTTCTGCTTCATGACCCACCGCTTGATCTCCTTGACTTCGTACATCATCTTCTCGGCATCATCTAGAGAGAGCGTGTCGAACTTGGGCTTCTCGTCGAACTTGTAGTACCGCTCGAGCGGAATCATGCGGAAGCGAGCGCCGTCTATGACGAGGGCAACATTCAGATCCGACAAGCTGGCGATATACGATCCAACCCACACGCCCGCCTTACCCTCGGCATCCTCCAGATGCCACGGCCACGTCTCTTCATAATGGATCTTGGACTCTCTTTTCTGCACATCCGTGTTCCTCCCATAGAAAGCAATCGGCTTTTGTTTTTTGTTATTTGGCTTGGCCTTTGGCTCGTTGGGCCTGGCCACGGGGGCAATCTGTGCCTGGTCCAGAGCGCGCTGCGCTTCCTTATCGGCCTTGAGCTGGCGGGCACGCTCAAATTCGGCGGCTTCAGCGGGGTCCACAGGGGCCGACTCCTCCTTCACGATCATACGGTGGGCAGGCGGGAGTTTGGGATCACGGCGGAGCAGCGTGACGGGGCGCGGGAACTGGTCCTGATTCGTGACGTCTACAATGACGTCTCCTTTGGCCTTGCCTGCGTCTCCCTTCGCCTTGCTTAGCCGCATGATGTGATGCCGCAGGCCCTCGAGCATGGACCGCTTGGTCATGACCAACGGAAAATCCTGGTAATGAACTGGGGGTTTCTCGGTCCAGCCTCCATTCTGGGCGCGCAGCTGCGCCAGCCGCCTCATGGTAGGGTCGTTTGGATCATCGAGCACAGGCTTCTTCTCCTCGTCGTCGAAGCCGACTTTCCCTGTCCCCCCCGAGTTGCTCTCCTTTGCAGGTGGTCGTGAGAATGCGGGTTTCGGCCTTGGCTTTTTCCTTGCCACCATGGGATTGGCAGCGGCGGGCTTGCGAATGAACTGCCCTCTGGGAGGAGGGCGCGGAGGGCCGTTGCCCACGGGCGGGGGAGCGCTCATGGCGCGCAGCGTTTCGGCAGAGCTTTACGATGGGTAGAGACGGCGAATTGATTACGAGAGGGCCGTGATCGGGGGCACAAGGTCGTCGTTCAGGCCAGGCGCGTCAGCGAGTCGCGCGATCTGGAATACACACGCGGTTGCCTAGCCCGACTGGAAGGCGGATAAAATACGTAGGAGTTGGTTTGCGCCGCTGTAATGCTAGTCGATGGTGAGAGCGGCGTTGCGCGGTTAGCAACGCGGAATGCGGATGGTGATGAAGAAATACGGAGGATGGAGAAACCAGCAGGCAGTGGGATGGATTGTAGTCCAAGGAAAGTGGAAAGCGGAAAGCCGGGGGTGTCTTTGAGCCAACCCGGAAGACAAAGGCCCCACTGCCGACGCAGCTGCAGGGCAGTAGCTCGAAGGGCAGTAACTAGCGCACAGGCCAGGGCAGAATGCACAGTAGGCTGCGGCTCGACATGGGTCAAGGTACATACATACAGTACGTACTGTGCTGCAGCCAGGGATCGATTTACTCCAATTCACTTTCACCTCGATCCCGGTGTCCGGAGCTTCAAACAAGGACTGCATACCTAACCCGCCTGGGCTTCTGCAGGGTGGCGCGCCTGTATTCTTCCGCTCAGATGCAATTGGCGCCAATTAGCAGGTGATATCGGTTTCCTTTGGGGCTGATGCGCAGAATTTACTCGTATGTATGTACCGTAGTAGCCTTCGTCTCGGGTGCAGCGCTGTTTGTGGGGATTTGAACAGCTGAACTCCACCACCAGACCAGCTCGGAACGAACAATTCCACAAACAACCCAACGCCGTTTGTTGCGCTGCATTCTTCTATGCATATGTGCTGCCAGCTGCCCGGTGCAAACCCGGACTCCGACCACATTGGCGGCCCGACGCATGACGTACAAACAGACAAGGCCGGGCAGTTTCCGTGAGCTCTCTGACGTTCGGTTGTTCGTTGTCTGCTGGTTCTCTCAATATTTCTCGACCACCCTCGTCTCTCAGCATCTAGCTCCTCGTTGCATACTTGACTTGTTATATATTGTCACGCAGAAAAAGGTGCACAAGGGCGAGCGGCAACGAGGTTGCCTTGCTGAAAGTTACCGCAATTAAGTTACGCCTGGTCATTGGTCGCCGTCCCTCTCCATCATCCTGGCCACCATCAAGTCGCCGCGCTGGCTGTATCTGGTCAAAGATAACACGACAACACCACTAAAACCCTCTATAAGGCAAGAGCCAGCAGAGGAGCGACAACCAAATCTCGCCTGTCATCATCGTACACAAGATCTGCCCAGGATGGCAGCCCCCGGTCAATTAGAAGGGCGTCCCCTCGAGGACCGCCTACGCAACCTTATTCTCAGTCACTCGGAGCAGCTTTCAGGCCAGCAGATCCAGAATGGAGGCTCTCAGTCACCGCGCCAGCAGCCCGGCGGGCAAGCTGTCGCACAAACCGGACAAGGTAACCCGCTGAGCCCATCTTCACCGGGCAACCAAGCGGGTTCGGGCCCGTCCAAGACATCACGGAAGCGACCAAACCAAGCACAGCGTCGTCAGATGTCCGCCCAGCTCTCTATTCCGATTGACACTAGGTCTCCCTTCAACCAGTCCCAGAGGCCGTATGCCAGTCCGCCAGGCCATCCGGGTCAACACTATGGCAGAGGCGGTCACCCCAGGGTTCAGCAGCCGCGCTCAGCCACCTTCCGCCCGCCCAGCAGAGAGGATGCGATGTCGAGCGCTCCTCTTACAGGTCAGCCGTTTCCTTCCCGACCTCGGCATCAACCTTCTCTCTCCTACCACGGGCCTATGTCGACACCCAATCAGTATGGCTGGCCTCAACCTCCCATGCGTCACGGAGACCCAAGGTTGTCATACCAAGTGCCCGGCCAGCCGGGCATGCCGCCCATGTCTTTTGACTCCTCATCGTCGGTTCACTCGAGACAAGACAGCTCCGACCTCAACAGCCCCGGGAGACCATTCAACAGGCCCGACGAGCTCTTAGCGCAGTCTGAACTGCTTGAAAAACTCTGCAACACCATCGTTGCCGATGCTGAGATTGAGACCGCCGAAATTATGGAGAAGGAAAAATTCCGCCTCATGATTGAAGAAGTTGCGCGATCCGCCATTACGGAGCACGAACGAAACCAGAATGGATTTCGCGACTTCCCTTCCGAGAGCGTGCAACTCAAGTGCTTCGGCAGTCTCGCGTCCGGTTTTGCAACAAAGGCCTCCGACATGGACCTCGGCCTCCTATCACCGCTGTCTCACATCCAGCCTGATGCCCCCGGTTCTCTGATCCCTAGACTCGTCGAGAAGGCCTTTCTGGATATCGGCCTTGGCGCTCGATTGCTCACGCAGACACGTGTCCCCATTATCAAGGTCTGCGAACGGCCTCCTGAAGAGCTTCGTCTGGCGCTTCTGGCCGAGCGGGCAAAGTGGGAAAAGGGCGCTGCCGAGGACGGCGACGAGGACGAGGCACACGAGGGCCCAGACCTACACGTGGTCGAGGATGTTCAAGTCCAGCCCGAGGTCCAGACCCAAGAAGTAGAGACCCTCACCATCGAACAAAGGCTGCGTGGTTTCAAGCAGAATGATACGTCCAGTCTGTCAGCCTACTATGGCTCCGCCAAGCGGCTGCTCCGGCGAGTCGGAGGACGTGACATCACCCACTCGAACATTGCAGAGTTCAAAACGGAAGACGTCAAAGTCTTGAACCAAATCAGTGTGGCGTTTGTCGACGGCCTAGCCGACAGCAAACTGCGGGACCGGTTGTTGGGATACCGCTCCTTCAACCGGTACGATCTCACCTCGCATGCCAATAACCTCCGCACCCTGCTGGGAGTGTTTACCCAAGTCGAGGGCGAACATGTGGCCATGTTGTGGGAATCTCGGCCATTCCAGGAAAAAGACAAGGCTCGCGAGGCAGCTGCCGAGAAGGCGGTGAGGTCTTGGAAAGCGGTGCAGGACAGGCCTGACTACGGGCGGGATCCGCTCATCTACCAGAAGGAGCTGCAGGTGGCAGTGGAACAGCTGAAGAAGATATCTTCGATTCAGGTCTTACTCCTTTCCCAGGCACCCAATGAGTCTGCCGCAAATTACTGCTCCAGGGCGCTGAGGCTGCTGCATGAGCTCGGTGGCCACGATTCGCGGCCCAGACTCGACACCATCCTACCGACACTGATCCAGCATTATATTGGAGGCATCTCGAACCAAACCATCCGAGATCAAGTGCAGCATTTCCAGCACCTTCACAGCGTCAGCAACTTGCGCGCCATTGGCCGCAGGCACAAGA
This sequence comes from Chaetomiaceae sp. B2702, assembly GCA_023628455.1. Lineage (NCBI taxonomy): Eukaryota > Fungi > Ascomycota > Sordariomycetes > Sordariales > Chaetomiaceae > Chaetomiaceae sp. B2702. Next base: position 411,328 of record JAMAKP010000023.1, on the reverse strand, counting down.
GCTTGCAGCTTGCCCACGAGTACGAAACGTGTCTCGCGAAGGGACTATACGCGGATGAGACCGCAGCCAAAGTTCAGCGCTATGTCGAATTGTTGCGGGCTCCAATCACTCCGGCACCTTCCGGAGGCCATTCCAACGCCATGATTCCCCTGCCACCAGATTTGGCGTCACTTCTCTCTGAGATACGATTGCTCGGCGATCCATCCAGGGCAGCGCCGAACCAGCCGCGGGATCGGTACAGCAGCGCCCTTGAGTTTCCAAAATCCGGCGTCGGCGTGCAGTGCGACATCAATTTTTCTGCGCACCTCGCGGTCCAAAACACCCTTCTTCTCCGCTGCTACTCCCACTGCGACCCCCGCGTGCGGCCGCTCGTTCTCTTCGTTAAGCACTGGGCCAAGGTCCGCCGCATCAACTCACCCTATCGCGGCACCCTCGGCAGCTACGGCTACGCGCTCATGATGCTTCACTACCTCGTCAACGTCGCCCAGCCGTTTGTCTGCCCCAACCTGCAGCAACTCGCCCGGCCACCCGACCCAAACCTCACCCCGCAGCAAATTGAGGAGACAGTTCAGGTGAAGGGCCGGAACATCCAGTTCTGGCGCGACGAGGCCGAGATCATGCGTCTCGCCCGCGACAACGTTCTAACACAAAACCAAGAGTCCATTGGCCTGCTCCTACGCGGGTTCTTCGAGTATTACGCCAAAGGCGGCTCGCCGATGTCAGGCCTGCCCTGCCGCAGCTTTGACTGGGGCCGCGATGTTCTCAGCCTACGCACCCACGGCGGCCTGCTAACTAAGCAAACCAAAGGCTGGACTGGTGCGAAGACAGTCGTCGAAGTGCAGTCGGCCGCTGCAGCTCCTACACCACCGCCACCACCACCCAACGCTAACTCCAACTCAACAACAACAACAACAATCTCAACCTCCGACTCGACACCGGCCGCTGCCCCCGCAGCGAATGACCCCGCCGTATCCCCCCAACCGGGCCAATCCCAACAGCCCGCAGTCGAAGTCACCAAAGAAATCCGCTACCGCTACCTCTTCGCCATCGAAGACCCCTTCGAGCTGGACCACAATGTCGCGCGGACTGTGACCCACGCGGGGATTGTCAACATCCGCGACGAGTTCCGGCGGGCGTGGGGCATCATCAGGAATGCGGGGCGCGGTGGGCAGGGGATTCATGCGACGAGCAATACTGGCGGCGGCGGTCAGCAGACTCAGGGTCCCCGTAAGCAGGAGGATCTGCTGGAGGATGTGGGACGTGCTGAGGAAGAACGGGAGAGGGAGGGGTTTGTCCGGCTGTTGGAGGAGCTACATGGAATCAGCAGTACCGGTGGTGGTTCTCTGGAAGGTGAATGGCAGTGAGGGAGTGGTGGCGTGGGCGGTGGTTTGGTTTGGTAGGCGGTGGCTTTGGTTGATTTGTAGAAATTTGAGGTTGGGTAAAAAAATAAAAATAAAAGTAAAAGTTGGAATTAGATAATAAAGGTTGTGTAGGGGGGATGGCAGTGTGTGTTTGTTTAGGCTACGCTGGCGCGGAAACAAAGAAACAACGCTTCTGTGCGGATGGATAGAAACGGGTGATATATCAGCGCCATGTAACTCAAATGGAGGATAATGGTGAGCGATTGAATGACTCTGGGCTAGCGTTTCTCAGATAATGGTGATGTTTCCGCATCTCTCCAACCGTCGTTCAGACACATCTTGTCCAGAACTCTAGCCTCTTCTGTGTATCGTCTCCTTGCCTGGACCTGCAGATACGCACCATAGATTTTCAAGAACGCGACCCTTCAACACATACATACTCCATCAATTTGACACAAGGTTGGTCATGGATTTACAGGACTTTTTTCTCTCCTTCTTCTGTTTTGTGCTATTGTGATTTTTACGTGGAGCGTATAAGCTTATATATAGTTGACACCGGGGGGGGGGGGGGGGTGAAAACGGGACTTCAGCCAGACCGAGACCAGCAATCGCGTAGAATAACGTCTATTTCAGTTCGCCTTCTCAGAGGGGCAGCAAACCTCGCTCCGGACTACCAGTTACTAAGACGTAAAGGAGCATAAAAGTCAACATAGAGATCCCGAGAAACGGATGTACCGAGGAGTTCTCTTGCCCCTTGCCCACCAACCTTGCGGAAGCAACTCTGAGCAGAGCTAGACAAAGGGCCTTCTATCTCGGATAGTCCCGAAGGACAAATAATCTGCCAACGTTCCGTTAAGAGACATGCCCTGGGTTGGACAATGCTCCTGCTGTCGTAAGTGACAGCATCGCTGGGGGTAAAGGAAGGTAGGGGAGGAGGATGGGGAGAAGTTCGTAGCGCCATGCCGAGGGCAGGGTCTGCTAAAAACGCTACAAAGAGAATCACGGGAGTGTGGGCTACCCGTCCTGACTGTGCATCGTCAATTCGGTACCTGACTGCTCACGCCGTCTAACCATGCGCTCCCTATGCCAAAATCAAAGAGAGCGCCGCCGTCGATATCGCCCAACGCCAACGCTTGTAGCCGTACACCGCCCAAATACCCGAAAGAACCGAAGCAGATTCCGTGCGTCAACCGAGAGCCAAGTAAAAACACTGAAAGGAAAGAGAGAAAACCTGCCATGATTTAATCCATGAGGTGCTGGAACAGCGGCGACATGGACTCGCCGTAATGATTCCGCCGTATCGCCTCAGCCAAGAGGAACGACAGGTCGAGAACCACCAGCTTGCTCGCATTGCGCGCCTTGTCCTCTGGGATGGGATAGCTGTTGGTCACGACAATGGTATCGATGCAGTCGCACGCTTGCATCTGCGCCAGGCAGTCTCCTCCAAAGACGCCATGTGTGGCAATGCAGTAAACCTTGCTGGCCCGGCCGCGCTTAACCACCGTCTCGGCAGCTGCGATCCACGATCCCGGCTTGTCAATCATGTCATCAACAATGAAGACCGTCCGGCCCCTGACGTCGCCCACCAGCGTAATCGTGCGCTCGACCTTGGGGTCTTTGAAAATGTCGTCCTCTTCATCCGAGCTCGCCCCGCCGTCCCCCGACCCGCCCAGTGCGCGGGGCTGCGGTGCAAAAAATGAGGAAGCATGCGACAGCGTCATGGGATCGTCATCTGCCACCTCGGTACCGGCCGTCGACGTCGGCGCTGAAGGGAAATCGTCCGGAACGACGTGGCCCTGCACCAGTCGGCCGTGCGTCACCTCGTGGGCTCGTTGGTCGTTGTACTCCAGCGCGTCCGCCTCTGCCTCTTCGTCAAGCTCATCTATGACCGACGATTGGGACAGCATACTCTGCGAGCGTCTCGGGGGAGACTTGCAGTTGGCCGGGTTTCGCGAATGCGTACCATTGGCGCGCATTCGCGGTGATCCTTGAGCATCCGCGGCCGTGCGGGAATCTTCCGATCGCCCGCCGTCTGTCGCGGCGACCCCGTTCTCAGGCTCCGATGAATTGTTACGCACCTGATTGCTGGCGGGGTCAAGCAGCGGCTGTCGCTCGACCCCGTCGAGTGGGTACGAGATGAGGCTGGCCGCCATGCTAGGGCCTCTTCTCTTGTCCGTCGTCACCATGCCGAAGTTGAGCTTGAGAGCGTCAGCAAGCGACGTCACTCTCTTTGTACCGCCCGCATTCTTGGACACCACCACCGCTTCCTGCCACCGAGGAACGTTGCGGCGGATCCAGCGGGCAATTAGAGGTTCGGCGTGAAGGTTGTCCACGGGGCACTTGAAGAAGCCCTGCATCTGGGAGGCGTGGAGATCAACCGTAATGACGTGCTTGACGCCGGCAACCCCGAGAAGATTGGCTAGCATCCTCGCAGTTATGGCTCCCCTGGACGACTTTTTCTTGGACTGGCGGCTGTAGGGGAAATAGGGCAGCACAGCTGGAGCGCGGTCAGCGTGGCTGCTGCAATTTGCGTCAATTGATGCGACGTACCGGTGATTTTATTTGCCGAGCCTCCCTTGCAGGCAGAAATCATGATGAGCAACTCCATGATTGTGTCGTTGATCTTGGGGCTGCCCGACTGCACGACAAACACGTCTTTCTCCCGTACGCTGGTCAGGATGCGCACGCTCGTCTCGCCGTTGGAGAATTGCGTGAGCTCGGCATCAGCCCGCGCCATTCCCAGGTTCTGGCATATTTTGTCTGTAATGTCCGGGCAAGAGCTGCCCGCAAAGATCAAGGTTCCACGCATGGTTGTTGTGCGTCACTTGAGTGTGGGTTGAAGAGAAGAAAATTGGAAATTTCTCGGCTTCCCCTCGATAAAAAAGCTGATGACAGCCACAGAAGAAATGTGTGTATTTAGTGTCTAGGCCGGGGTTGGGGGCGGAAGAGTGGGGAGGCCGACCGGTCACCCACACTAAATACAGGGCTTTAGCTTAGTCAGTCATAGTGTCCTTCAACCCTTGGCTGGCAGAGTGGGCCAACCAAAGTCTCGAACAGTGAAAGACCGATAACTAAGCGGGGTGGAGATCAACGGCATGTCGTGATGCTTCCCGTGCTTCGTTTGTCTTTTCTTTTGTATCAGAAGTGTGATTCCGGGACTGTACCATTTTCTATATCCGGGCAGTGTGTTACAACAATGAAAGTACTCATTGCCTGTCTTAGGTACCTGGAGTTACTTCCTTCAAATTTGGCGACTTCACAATTCCCAGGCCACGGACCTGAATACCTAGGTTGATGCATTCTTGGCCCTAACACAAAAAACAAAAAAAACCTCTCCGATCCAGCCCAGATATTACCGACCCATGCTATTTAGATTTCGGGATTTGTCGCAGCTAGGTTTTGGATAGCCATGCCTTTGTTTGTGAAGCAACACAGCGGCCTAGACTCGCTGCTCCATCGCCCTCGACCTGGTATTTGGGAGCAGTTCCTTGCACGGCCGTGCGTCTTCCTTGCGCGCAAGCTCTACACATGGCAGAGGAACGTTCCTAGTCAACCGCTTGTCGACCCGGTCTCGGTGGTTTGTATCTCTGACACCCACAACAGCCAACCGACGCTCCCCGATGGAGACGTCCTGATCCATGCCGGCGACCTCACGCAATCGGGGTCTCTGGAGGAACTGCAGGCCGCAGTGAGCTGGCTGCGAGCCCAGCCGCACCCTGTCAAGATTGTTGTTGCCGGTAACCACGACCTACTGTTAGACGCGAGTCGTGACGTCCAAAAAGGCGCTGGAAACGCGGCTGCTGAGCGAGAGGCAATCAGCTGGGGCGATATTGTTTATTTGGAGGACACCGCAACGACTGTCACCTGCGCCAATGGTCGCCAACTTCGCATTTATGGCAGTCCTCGGTCGGCCCGCCACGGCAACTGGGCCTTCCAATATCCCCGTGGCGAGGACGTCTGGGCAGAAACTGTACCACGAGGCACCGACATACTAGTAACGCATGGTCCGCCGAAGGGGCATCTCGATTTGCTACGATTAGGCTGTGAGCACCTATTGCGTGAGATATGGCGGGTTCGCCCGAGGTTACATGTGTTTGGGCATGTCCATGAGGGTGCAGGCACTGAGTGGTTGCAGTTCGATGAACTACAAGAGGCCTATGAACGCACCGTGGCCGCTGGCGGTGGACTCTGGAATCTTATGCGGACAATGAAGGAGTTCATGCGAACATTCTTCCGTCCGTCGGCAGAGGCGAAATGCTTGCTTGTTAACCCATCGATCGTTGGGGGGCTTAGAGACGATGAGCGACGGCGACCAGTGAAGGTAGTCATATAGCGTCGTCTTGCACAACAGAGCGCACGGCTAGGTCAGTCGACTTGAAGGGAAATAGCGGCGTGGATCGCATTCCCTTCCTACACAAATAATACATGAGGCTCCTCCGCAATAATATTCATCTCCAGGAATCGCTTGCTTCTCGTCCACTCCTCCGGCTCCTTGTTGGATTTGTCCGGTATGACCAAGGTCTGGGGTAGTGCTGGCACATGAACTACCCAGCTCGGCTCTTTCTCGAGGACTACCTCCCGGCTTCTCAGTTCCTCCAATGCTGCCGCGCCAGCAATAATGGCAGGGCTACCCCGCGGCAAGCCACGTTCGATTAGACGGTTGAAAGCCGTTACCAAGAAATACGGCAAGACGGCAAGGATCGCGTAGCGCTCTGGGTCCGGGTCCTTGGGATCAGGGATTGCCGAGACAGCCCACGATGGGTGATTGAAGAAGTATTCGATCTCGGTCCGCAAGCCGATGATGTTGCCGATAACTAGATACTCGTACATGCGGTACAAGCATGCCGAGGGCGTGGCGCCTTTGCACTGGGCTTGTTCCTCCATGCGTTCATCACGACGAGCCAAGAGCCACGCCACAGTCGGGGATTCCTGAAGATGTCGCTCGCTGGTTGTGTCTCTTTGTTTCTGTCCGGAACGTTCGAGTAAGGCGCTAGCGAATCTACGCATCGTGGTGTTGCTGTTGCGGGGATTCTATGTCTGATGACTCGGTGATGGCAGGGTGAATCCAGGAAGCCAACAACCGAGAAGTTGATGTTCTTGAAGGTCAGTTGGAGTTTGTCCAATCTGCGGGCCGCTCACGCACTAGAAGTTGTTCCACGCTTGCGGTGACCGATCAGCTACGAAATATAACGTCCTTAACAAACATAGGTATGCATTGCTGCCCGCAAATTCTGGGCATTTTGGACAGGATTGGAACGTTCATACCTGACGGTCGATTTTAGATATTAACCCCCTGTGCCTCCCTTACACTCCCATCTCTAACTCTCGGCAGTGTAAGGAAAAGGTCTCGGCCACGCTTAGAAACCTGAAACCCTCGTCGCGCGTGGAAGCCGGCCAGGGAGCCAGGCCAATAATGTGCACCACGAGGCCAAAGTATAGCAGTTAAGCTACTGGGAGAATCGGCGTCGTACAAAACACGCACCTGGCTTTACAAACGGCCTGGTCCTGCAGGATGTCGAGTGTAAAAACTCCCTCTGAAGGACCCGAAATATACAAGAAGGCCATTGTCTAACACACTTCAGCCCAGTTTGTATGTACAGGAGAAGGCACCGAGCCAAAGCTACCCCCGTACCATCCTGATACTTGTACTTGCACGCTCCCCTCCCGCGCTACACCGGCCGAAATATATTGTTTCCGCATCGCAGTGCTCCAGCCTCCTTTCAAGATGGGGCAATCCTGGTCTCGCTTCCGGCAGCGCCGCAGTACCAGTACTCTCATGGAACTTGCACCACCGAAGACCCCTGGCAATGACCTGCCGCTGCCAGAGCTGGACCGCACTACGTTGATATCGGCGCTGCGAAACGTTGGCGCCTATATCGCGAAACAAAAGGGCGACGTGACGGTCATCGCCGTGGGCGGTGCAGTCAATACCATTTATTTGCAGAGCCGTAACGCGACCCACGACGTCGACTTCTTCAACACCCACCTAACTGCCGCCGACTTCGCGCAGATTGTCCACGGTGCCAGAGCAGCGGCCAAACGTGACCCCCGGCTCGACGAGTCGTGGTTCAACAACCGCACCATCCTATTCATCCCCAGAGACCAACAACAGGCCCTCACGGAGCAAGCATTCGCCCAGCAAGAGGTCATCTTCAGGGGAGGAGGACTGACAGTGCTGGCGGCGCCGTGGCAGTATGCCTTTGCTTGCAAGGTCGATCGCCTCGCTGGTGGGGGCCTCAATTCCGCGCGGGCCTACGACCTGGATGATGCCGTGCAGTATCTGAATCGGTATCTGGTGAGGCGTGGAGCGGCGCAGGTGCCATTGGCAACGGTGCGGCAGTGGTTCACGCAGTATTCGCTGCGCTGGACGAGCGCGAATGACGAGGTCATTGCGCGGATCAATACGGCCTATCGTGCCAGGTTTCAAATGAAGTACAATGCCATAGTTTAATTGCCCGGGACTCGGCATTGATGCCAAAGAGTTGCCGCTTGTTGGACAACCATGGTTGTTGTTGTTGCACGCTCCGGGTTTGTAAAGTCAGACCTCCAAGCATATCAACGCACGCTGCTTGAAGTGAGTGGAAGTGGTGGGCCGGCAAGAAGTGGGGCGTTTGATGGTGTAATTTAACGTTACTGAGCACAGTTCCCCAACAAGCTTGCTTGAAGTGTTGGTATTTTGTCACGAAATCCGTAAATTCCATGACAAGGCCTTGCAATTCTATTTTGCTTTCCCAACAATCAGCTGCTGGAGTCTCTGACCATTACACAGGACAACTGGCTGTGTTCTGACGAGACGTGGGCGCTGTTGCCTCAAGGGGTGAACCGTCGCTTCCTCCGCCACTCCGTTTTCTCGTTTGATCGAGTGGTTTTATCAGGTAGTACCCTAAAATGGGCATCCCCCAGTTGAGGAGACACTTGGAACCATACGCCGAGAGAGCGGTCATTGAACTGGGGATCGCAGTCCTAGACGGGCCGGCGTTGGCATACCACGTCCTCAATCTTTGCTCAAGGACAACTCGGAAGACCAGCCCGTTCGAGCAGCCATCCTACGAGCTGTTGGGAAAGACCGCCATTGCCTGGCTTGAGCGGATCCAAGCATGCGGTCTCTCAGTGTATATCCGAGTCCGTTCTCTGCATGCCAAAGCCGTTTTCAAGCTGACAGCCCTCTGAAAGGTCGGCCATATTTTTCGACGGGTATCTGCCAAGCTCAAAACGCCCTGAGCGGATTCAAAGACTCATCAAATCGTCCCGGGAGCTCATCAAGTATCACTCCGCATTTCTTGCAGGAGCACCGAGGGCCAATTCCCATCCAACGGGAAGCGCCGATGTCGATTTATTTCCCAATGCATGGCCCACGGAAAAGAAAGCAAAGCCGCCACCGCCGCCCTTTCTCGTTCCCGCCGTCATTGACGCGTTGAGGGACTCATCAAAATTTGGTTCCTTGGTGAAGCTGGTCCCCGGAGAAGCTGACGGGTTCTGTGCGCAGCATGTGCGGCTAAAAGGCGGGGCCGTCTTGACCTCGGACTCCGATCTGCTGGTATATGACCTCGGCGAAGCCGGGACCGTCGTCTTCCTTGCGGACATCGATGTCGATATGGAGACGCAGACGCTCATTGCTCCCCAGTATCGACCGGTAGATCTTTGCAGGCGACTGTCCATCAAGCCTGAGACGGGTCTCCAACACCTCGCGTTTGAAATCAGCAGAGACCCCCATCTAACACTAGAGCAAGCTGTTGAGAGATGCAAGAAGAATGCGGCAGGCTCAACGTCTAGAGAAGAATACTCTGAATTTGTCGAGCAGTATCTCTCCCCAGAGGTGGCGCCGGGTTTTGCAGAAGACCGAGTTTGGACCCTTGATCCGCGAGTATCCGAGATGGCCCTTCGATTCCTTCGGACCGCGGTGCCCGTAAACCTGGCCCCAGAGAACAACTTGGTGCACCAGCCTAGCAATGATGTCGAACTCGCCATGTATCTGCCGTTTCTCCTCGACTGCCCCTCTCGGACCAGCGCGTGGGAGGCAAGCAAGCCTGTGAGGCAGCTGGCATACGCAGTGTTACAGAACGTCCGAGGCAGCGCCATATCCTCTGTGCCCGAGATGAGAAGACTGCAGTCCGTGTCTTCGGGCTTCCATGTCGATGTCCCAGACGCCACCGAGGTTGACCGGCTCGGTGCTTCACTGCTGTCACTCTTGTCACAAATTGAGGCTGGGGTGGGCAAAGTTGAACTTGTTTGGGTTCTGCTAGCCATCCACCAGGACACCGTCATGACCGTGGATTGCGCGAGAGGCTATCCACTTACACTTGAGGTCCTCAGTCAACAAGCGAGGGGGAAGCTGGACACATGTTCTTGGGATTTTCTCCACTCCGTTGCACTGATGCAAGCAACTTACTACTCGCTAAGGATGCTCCGTCAAATACTTGATTTATCGGCACAGCATATCGGGGCTTTATCAACAACCATGTCGGACCTCGCACGGTACTTGTCGCGTCTTCCGTCGTTGCCAGGTTTCCCGTTGCCCAGCACTTTCACAGGAACACTCGGGGTACTTGGGGAGGCAGGGGGTCTCCTATGCCTCGAGAGTCTCTGCGCAGATTATGAGGATATTGTGCCTCTCATAAAATCCATCCAGCGGCCACAGAACAACAAGAAATCGAGGAAACGGAAATCGACACAGCCAGTTGAGGGGAGCACCAAGCCACGTTCAAGCAACAACCCATTTGGTCTCCTAGCAACGAGTGGGGAGTGAACAGAGCGTCGAGGGGAATATAGAAAAACTAGTCGACTAATAGGGGCTCACATCAAGGAGTCTAATCCAAGCTCAGATTGGTTGTCTTTCTATGTTGACTTCCCCTGACCACCAGGGAATATAAAGAAGGGTTAGGGTTAAACCAAGCTCCTGTATCGGTATCAGCCAGGACAATGCCTCAGTTACCCCTCCAAAATTTTGAACACCCCGCGTTCCCGCCTCTAAGCGTGTCAGTGAATCGGAAACCATCCCCCGGCTCTACCTTTGCACAGTCCCTACTTAGGTACCTACCTACCTACCGACGGCGCAACCCAAAAAAAAAAAAAAAAGACTTCCCACCAACACAACACAACCAGAACAATACCGCAAACCGAACCGAACCAAACCAAAACAGAACCGAACAGACCGGCCGGCAAGATGACCGCCCCCGCAGACAGCGACACCCTCTCCACGATCGCCTCCCTCCGGCACTCCCTCACCACCGAAACCACCCCGCTCCCGGTCCGCTTCCGCGCCCTCTTCTCGCTCAAACACCTCGCGCGCCAGAACCCCCCCACCTCCGCCGAGTCCCTCGCCGCCATCGACGCCATCGCCGCGGGGTTCGCCTCGCCCTCGGCCCTGCTCAAGCACGAGCTGGCCTACTGCCTGGGCCAGACGGGCAACGGCGCCGCGATCCCGCCGCTGACGGCCGTGCTGGAAGACCTGGCCGAGGACCCGATGTGCCGGCACGAGGCGGCCGAGGCGCTGGGCGCGCTGGGGGATGCGGGCTCGTTGGGGGTGTTGAAAAAGTTTCGGGATAGGGAGGGGGAGGAGGCGGTTGTCACGGAGACGTGCGAGATCGCGGTGGATCGGATTGAGTGGGAGAATGGGGAGGGGAGGAAGGGGGAGCGGTTGAGGGCCAGGTATGGGTTGCAATTTATTTATTTTTGCGTGCTTTGCTTTGGTTTTGTTTCTAACTAACTGTGCTCTCTCTCTACCAGTGACTTTGCCTCGGTCGATCCCGCCCCGCCGATGGCCCAGGGCCAGGAAGAGCAGTCGGTGGAAGAGCTGGGCAAGGCCCTGATGGATACGAGTCTTCCGCTGTTCAAGCGGTACCGCGCCATGTTCGCCCTCCGCGACTTGGCTTCGCCGCCAGACCTTCCCACCGCCGTTCCGGCCGTCCTTGCCCTTGCTGAGGGCTTCGCCGACTCCTCGGCGCTCTTCCGCCACGAAATTGCGTTCGTCTTTGGGCAGCTAGCACACCCTGCTTCCATCCCCGCTCTTACCGCCGCGCTGAGCAACACCGAGGAGGCGAGCATGGTCCGGCACGAGGCTGCCGAGGCACTTGGCAGTCTCGGAGATGAGGAGGGCGTCGAAGAAACCCTCAAGAGCTTCCTGCATGACAAGGAGCAGGTGGTTCGCGAGAGTGTCATTGTGGCGCTGGACATGGCCGAATACGAGAAGAGCAACGAGACCGAGTATGCCCTGATTCCAGAGGTCAAGGGGACTGCTTAAAAGTGGGTTGAGTCATGGCGTTTGGAAGGTCTTTCAAAATGGTTCTTAGAACGTCCCTGACAGTGTAGGGACGAGGGGATAGATGACTGGCTCTGGTTTCGGAATTGTTTTCTTTATGTGGCCTCGGGCCTCAGTTGTTCATACTCCATCTAGATTCACAGGTCAGCAGACAGCTAAAACGGGCAACTGCCATATTCCGCACCTTTCTCCACAGTCGCAGTTGTAGATGATCGTCGAGCCTTCATCGGCACTCCTCTGTTGCACCTCAGAGTACCGCACGCCGCTCTTTCCGCACTTGGGGCACTCGGTATTTGCGTCAATCCTTTCCGTCTGCACCTTGTGCCTTTCCACGGTCTGGACAATTGAGAGTTTCTGCCGCAGTGCCGAGGGGAAATCCGAGGGTTTCGTTCTTGTTGTAACCGTCTTCCAGGGATGGTCTGCACCACCACGTCAGTCAGGCACTCTTCTCGGCAACTCTGCCGCTTAACTCAAGACCAACCTCTGTTCTCTGCTCCACAGCAGTCGCAATGAAGAATATTCTTCTCAGTGCCCTTAGACGCAGGCAGGAGGTTGCCGCAGTCTGTGCAGAAGATCAAGGAGCCAATCGCAGCCATGGTGTTGTTCTTGTGCCTTGCTTCGAGGTTTCGAGAAATTCGCTGTCCGAGTCCCCGCCAGAAGATCGACCGCCTGAAAATTTAGTGGGGGGGCTTGCAGCCAGGAACAAGCAGATGCCACCCCCGGACGGGAGAGCACGGGCCACCCACAGGCACTCGTGGACCCAACACCGACAAGGCACATGGCGCCGAAAACGGGCTGGCAGCTTGGCGGGCCGCTTGGCAGTGCAAGGCTGCCTGCCGTGCATCTTGCATGGAGACTTGGGGCCGCAACATTCAACAACCCTCGCGGACATGTCGTCGATTGACACGACACGACACGACACGACACCCCAGACCAGACCAGACAGTCCACGGAGTCCAACAGCCAACTGTGTGTCGGGCAGCGCAAACACAGGGGTAGTTTGAGGGCTCACGATTGCTGAATGGCGATGCACTAACCCGCAGCCTGCTACTTCCATTCAGTTGGTCGTTGAGCCGAGTCTTTGGGCGGAGTCCAGAGTCCAACCATGTCCCCAACTCGACAGCCGTGATTCACGCTGTTCCGCAATGGCAGACCCGAGGCCAGACAACTACCATGGCCATGGCCCTTCTCAGGGCATCCCGGGTTCTGGGGCCCAGGCTGGGCAGCCACCACCGACAATGGCCTTCACAAGACCCTTTACCCTCTACGAAGCGCTCCCGTACACGCCCTTCTCTTCGATCGCGCCTTTTGACTCGGGTATGCTTCGACAGCCCCCACACCCGCGACACCCCACCATCTTAAAGAGAAGCGTCTGGTCTCTAACATTACGTCTTCGACTCACAGGCATTCTTCCATCACCATCAGTAGGCTCAGCTTCGCCGGCGCCACCAGTCACCGACCTCGTGCCAGGCCACGATTTCGCAACCTTAAATCAAGAAGCCACAACTCAAAATGCCCACTCCCGGCGCTTCCAACAAGCTGTCAGCCAAGTTCAGCATCTTCTAGAGCGCGGAAATATTCCCGAGTTGTATGTTTATTTTCGGGCGGGAAGGAATCCCACTGACAACCCGAAGCAAGTTCAAAACAGGCCCAAAGACGTCCTCGAGCTCCTCCGCAAATTCGAGATATCCTTCGCTTGCCGCCGCCCTTACGCCATTTTCCAAGATGGTTCACGACCAGACTGCGATACCGTTCCGGTACCCAACTCCCGATACTCCAACGTCTCTCGCGGCGGACAATCACGCCAATGCGCTGAGCACTCCGGCCCCCGCGAAGCGGAGCCCACCCGCAGCGCAGAAGAAGCCGGTGCGGCCGAAGCAGGAGAACCCTATAACACCAGTTAATCGACAGGCGCATTCACACAACAAGGCGCGGTTCGAAATTGTCTTGCCGACGAAGAGCCAGCTCGAAGCCGCTGCCACCGCTGTTGACAAGCCTGTTACAAATACGACCACCTCTGGAACACCGGTTCCGATTACCCCTGCCCACGCCCCGTCATACCCCCAACAACAAGTGCACCATTTAGCATCACCTAGCCCCGATGACGGCACACGAGGATCAGGTTCGGGGGTCCCAGCGAAGGCCCAGCCACACGCGCCATCGGCTTCTCAGAAAGCTGCAATAGCTATTGAACTTACCAATGCAAGGCAGCTCAACAAGGATGAGTACTTGGTTGTACCAGACGAGCCCGACGAGCCAGATGAGTCGACGAATATATCGCTAAAGAAGCGGAAACAGAAAGAGCTCGACGGCGATGATCTTTACGGAGATAGCCTAGACATGCGCCAGCGGGCGGATGCAGCGCTCCACGAACTACGGCTCTTTCTGCATAATGCCTTTCAGGCCGAAGAGCACGCTCTGGCGCAACGCTACGGCAACGATATGGTCATGATCATTGCAGACAACGAAGTAACCCTGATGGCTGCCGCCCAATCCAAGGCACAAGCATTGCTTGCAAAGGCAATATCACTAAACTGCTACAAGAGGGTTCCGCTTGATCACCTTCTCCGGCTCCTCCGGCTCTCAGAAGGCGCATTGAAACAGGTCGAGTCGCTAGATTTCAAAGTTGACGAGTCATGGGGTGCCGCTGAGTTTGACCAATGGTTGCAACAGCTTCCCGTCCTCGAGACGGCTATGCGGGCTGCCCGAACTTCGTTGAGGATGATGTGCGGCGATCGTGAGGACAAGCAACTCTACCCGGAAGACATAATTGAGCAGTGCCTCAACTTGTGCAAACGCCTCATTGACGGCATCGTCATTCCGATCGTGGAATTGAGAAGCGCTCCGCAAACGGCTGGGCTCTTCAGGGCCGTATCGGCGAGCAAGAAAAAGATCGTAACCCTCTTTACGGACTGCCAGAAGCTCTTGTCGCTCATGTCGACGCTAATCGCCAAGGTGGACACATCAGATACCGTTACCAACACGCTGGAGTTTGCCGCGTCACGACTTATCTTCATGGAGACCGCCCATGCCGAGAAGGATTCCGTCATAGACACGCAAAAATTCGACGGACTCCGCCTAGTTGCTATGGATATGCTCTCCCAGATATTTCTGCTTAACCCGTTGCAACGCCAAGGCATCTTCGATGAGATCCTCACCTCCTTGGAGAAGCTTCCGCTGGGTAGACGTGCCCGGACGTTTAAGCTCGTCGATGGCAACAGCATCCAGCCTGTGTCTGCCCTCATCATGCGTCTTGTCCAGACGAGTGCCGGGAAGGTGGATGAGCGCAAGGGCAAGAATAGGGGGGGTATGGTTGCCGAAGACGGCCAAGAGGTAAATGGTGACCGCCAACTCACAGCACAAGAGTCCTTCACCATTCAGGACGAGGACCATGGCGCATCGCAACACTCTACCGCGATCCAGGAACTGGATAGCATCACTGCGTCGTTAATGGACACTGCTAAAGCCAACGCTTCGTACGTCATCAAGTTCATCGTTAACCGAGCGCTCAAATCGACCAAATCGGGCGATACCCCTTACCGCAACCTTCTCGATCTTTTCGTCGAGGATTTCACCACATGCCTGGACAACCCGGACTGGCCAGCATCCGAGCTCCTTCTCCGGCTACTCATGGTTATGATGGTCAATCTGGTTGAGAATGACAAATCGGGAGTTCCGGCCAAGAATATGGCCCTTGAACTTCTGGGTAGCATGGGTGCCGCAATCTCCAAGCTCCGCGGTCACGTCAGAAAAGTTGCGAGTGCCCTAGATGCGAGGGATGCGGACGAGCTGGGAATGTTCCTTTCCGATCTGGCAGCTTCGTCGTTGGAACTGAAATCTCGCCCGGAGCAAATGGTAGCTTGGACAGGCCCTTACCGCGCCACGCTTGAATACCTCGAAAGTCGCTTCTCGGAGGACAGACACCTGGCGAGCGCCATTTCCTTCATCGTCTCTGACTGGGGCAGCAAGGTCTGCGCTTGCTACGATTCTTTTGAAGATGATATCCGGGAACGGGATCAGGAGCTAGGTCGATTGGCCTACCGGCTCCGCGAGATGATTCGGGACCGCCGCTGGCTGTCCAAGGAATACTCGTTCAAGGACGTCAGCCCCAGCCAGGCCAAGCTCTCATACTCTATCACCCTCCTCCGGTCTCAGCTCTGTGAAGCCTTCAGTGGCATCCTGAACATCCTCCTGAACTCGATGGCTAGTGACCAGCCGACAGTGAGGAGTAAGAGCTTGAAGAGCGTTAATCAGGTTCTAGAAACCGACCCCTCCATTCTGGACGGTGACTCGGTCGTCATCCAGCTGATTCTCCGCTGCTCGAATGACTCTTCCACGCAGGTTCGAGATTCTGCGCTGGGCCTCATCGGCAAGTGCATCGGCATGCGGCCAGCGCTCGAGGAGAGGATGACGGAAACTGTAGTCGACAGATTCTCAGATGCTGGACCAGGCGTACGAAAGCGGGCCATGAAACTGGCAAAGGACATCTACCTCCGGAACAACAATAGGGCTATTCGGAGCGCCATCGCCAACGGTTTACTCCATCGGGTACAGGATCCAGAGGAGAGCGTGAGAGATCTCGCCCGCCAGGTGATCGAGGAGATATGGTTCAATCCGTTCCACAGCGGCGAAAACTCGACGGCGTCTCAGATATCTCTCTCAGAGCATGTGTCTCTGATGGTTCAGACTGTCAAGCGAGGGAGCGTTGCGAGCGTCCTTGACAAGGTTTTGCAGAGCCTCTTGGCTCCCGACTCTAAGTCAGCGCAAGCATCCATGGAGGTGTGCGCGAAACTGGTGGCGAGCATGTTTGACCTGGTCGACAATGTCGATTCCAGCGATCCATCGGTCCCCTCAGGCCGCGATGTTCTCCAAGTTCTGATGATTTTTGCCAAGGCTGAAGCGAGCCTCTTCACTTTTGAACAGCTGCGGCTCTTGAAACCTCACATCACGAGTATCAGCAGCAGTGAAGATTTGGCAGTTTCGAGGGCGGTAGTGGTCATCTACCGCAGGGTCCTTCCCCAGCTGTCGAGTGCACACGCTCAGTTCCTTGCAGATGTGCGCAAGGAGTTGCTGCCCGTCGTCTCCAAGGTCACTCGGGCCCTGCTTGATGATGTCATGGCGTGCCTGTGGATCATCAGTACACTGCTGGAGACTTCGGAACACCTTGCCAGACTGGTGCTGTCGAGCTTGACAGCTATTCAGAAACTGCGCATCATGAGCCAGAGAGCGCCACTTGACCAGCTCAAGATACGCCAGTTCGACCGATACTCGCTCATTGTGGGCATGGCCGGTAAGCACTGCAATCTCGACAGCCACTTGGAACTTTTCAAGAAGGGCTTCCCGAAATGGAACGGCGAGACCACGTCGAAGCTCATGGTTGATGTTGTGATACCTTTCGCCGCTCCGGCCCAGCCGTTGGACATCCGGAAAGCCGCGCTTGACTCGGTGGGGCTGGTTTGCCAGGCATCGCCGAGGAACTACGTTTCTGCCAACGTCTACACTGCATTCCAGCAAGTCTTTGACGACCAGGTGCCGGTTCTAGAGACGATGATCTTGCGGTCTCTTAAGGAATTTTTATTCACCGAGGAAAAGCGCTCCGAAAAGGCCTCGGAAGCGCCTAGTATCAACGGCGCCAAATCGGAGAAGAAGCGCGAGCTCACGGTGATCGGAGGTACCACTTACGACGATGTCGCAAGTGCCACTACACATCGGTTCTTGAGGGAAATCACCCGTATCGCTACCACTGCTCAGGACGACCATGCATTCCTCGCTGTCGAGGTACTCGCCAGCATCAACCGGCAAGGCCTAGTCCACCCGAAGGAAACAGGAGTGACATTTATCACGCTGGAAACTTCATCAAACCCGCGCATTTCAGAGCTTGCGTTCCTTGAGCACAAATCCCTCCACGGCAAACACGAGACAGTCGTCGAGCGCGAGTATGTCAAGGCGATTCAATCCGCTTTCGCGTACCAGCGAGACATTGTCAAGGACCCACGCGGAGCTACCACGAATCCGTTCATGCCCAAGCTTCATTTGTTGATGGAGGTCCTCAAGATCAGCAAGTCAAAAAACCGGCAGAAGTTCCTTGAGAAGTTTTGCACCCAAGTCGACTTTGACATTTCCAAGCTCGACATCTCGGAGGTAATCCCACCTCAGGTGCAGTACTCCCGCTTCATCGTCGAGAACCTTGCGTTCTTCGAGTATGTCACCATCGGCGAGGTGCACTGTATAGTCTCGGCGATAGAGAAGCTTGTCACGTCCACAGGGGCCACCGTCGCGCAGGCGATCGAGTCTGAAGTCTTTCAAGTCCGCATGGACGCCGTCGATGCCGTCCCTTCTCAATCACAGCCTGCACAAGTTGACGGCCAGCCTCAACCGCCGCCACCACCCGCTCCTATGCAATCAGAAACCGTCATTGACCTCTCCCGCCTGCGTCAACTAACCGCCGGATCCATGATCCTCCTCGCCCTCTGGGAAGTGCGCACATACCTCCGCCGGCTGTATGGCTTGGGCACCAACCGCCGCGGCGAGAGCAAGGGCAAACTGCAGTCCAAAGACCTCAGCAAGACGCCCGTTAAGATCCAGGGCATCACAGGCGACAAAGTCTGGGAGGAGCTCGCCACTCTCATGACCTCGCTCACGGACCGCGAGCGCATGATGGCGACGTGCAGAGCGTTTGTGGAGCTGATGAACGTGGACAAGGAGTTTCTCGTGCCAGCTGAAGAGGACGAGAGCATGGATATGGATATGGACGGGGGGGAGGATGAGGTTGGGATGGGGAGTGGGGCGGAGGATGACATGGAACCGTCGGCGGGAAGGGGCAGGAAGCGCAAGTCACAGGGTGGTGGTGCTTCGGGGCCGAAGAAGAAGAGGGCGAGGTCTGGCTCGCAGTCTAGGAAAAAGGGGCGGCCTAGAAAGCAGAGTGTTGAGTCCCAGGCGCAGGCTCAGGCTCAGGCTCAGGCTCAGGCTCAACACCAGCTGGGGCCGGATGTGGATGGGGAGGGGGAGTGGTTTTGATTTTGAAAGAAAAGGGGGCGTTTCTTTCCTCTCGGGCGGTGCTGCTGATATTCACATGGCTCGCGAGGCATTATATTTATTACATTACATGGGTTGGCCGGCTGGGTGGGCCACGGACGGATGGACGGATGAACGCCAGAAAGGTTTGCTGGGCTGGCATTTATTTCTTCAGTTTTTTTTTTTTTTTTTCGCGCACGGCGGCAGGGCATCCGTGGAATGGAGGTTATTACTCAGGCACCGGCTGGCTGGCGTTGCTTTGCTTTGCTGATCCAAGATGGACAACTGGCGTTTTTGGTGGGGTGGGTGGGGGACGGAAGATGAGGCGGAGTAGATGAGATGGACAGACATATGCATCTTTACTTTACCTTACCTTATTACTGCTACTTGCCTGCTGGGCTGGACTTTGTTGATGGGGCGGTTAGCTACTAGTATATTATTCATGATACCTTGGGTCAATTCTATCGCTGGGGTAACGGTGGAGAGGTGGTGGGTGGGAGTGGCTACCTATCTCGGACTTGGTGGTGATGTGGGGAGAATATAGGAATTCTTATGCTCTATGAATTGTGGAATTGGCTACTGTGTCTGTCTGACTTTGCCTACCATTCGGTAGTCTACTTTTTCGCGCAGCTGAGCGTGGTTGATTGCTTGGTTGGTCTGTATGGACTATTCGGAGATAGACCCTTCCAGTCGGTGATGGGGCATTCATTCCCCTCAGCCGTGAAGTGATTGCTGCCAACGCGAAAAAAGCGGTTGCTCGACCTCAAAGAAGGCAGTTAGTCAATTTGCTGAGGTAATCTACAGCTCTGAGTGAGCTCCAAGGGTATTATTATTATTCTTGTTTGACCGTTCACTGACTCTAAGCTACCTTCGTTATTGAAGCGTACCTAATCTTACGATAATAAAACGAGTGGTTGAGGGTTGGTGATCTCACCGCTCTCTAACCAGAAACAAACCCTCGATTTAGAACAAAATGAAATAAACTCATCGATCCAGGCAAGCGAGGTGATCCAAAACGTTTCGCCAGCTAGAAGATGAAGCAAAAAAAAAAAAAAGAATAGTAGTAGTCAATACGTGAGAGAAAAAAACATCAAAAGAAACTGCCCAATAACAGGATTGAACTGTTGACCTTGGCATTACTTGACATTCCAGCAGATGCTGGGATATTAGTACCACGCTCTAACCAGCTGAGCTAATCGGGCTTTGATTTGTTAAAGGAGGGACCAAACTTTTTCTTTTTAAAGGGACCTTCACATTTTTCTGTGCCGGACACACTGCTTTATTATCGCAATACTCTGAAGTAATAGGTTTTCAACGACTGAAGCGGTTTCTTGACACGTTGATCATTAACTGATACTCTTCTTCTCTTTTTCATAACGAGTGCATTGGCAAACTACCTACTCAGTCACAATTTTGATTCCAGGGCCATTGGTCACAGCACACTTGCAGTAACTGGTAGTTGTCCAGAGTCAATTGGATTGGATTGGATTGTATTTATTATCTCCCTGCGCGTTGAGTCTAGCAGCCAGCTAACCAAAAGAGTTGAGGTATCACAAATATGCAACAGCGTCCCATCATCCTACATTACCCCGTTTTACGCGTATAAACCCACCATGACCCAGACCCAGAAAGGATGAGATACATATGCAAAAAAAAAAAAAAAAAAAAAAAGCCCCGAAAAAACCCCAAAACAGCAAGAGCCCATCAGAGCTGATCCATCGGCATCCCGCCCGTCGCAACCCCCGTAAAATCGCCCAGATCGCCAAAATCAAAATCCATCTCCTGCAACAGCACATCATCCAACGCCAGCTCAGAACCCACCACCCCCGAAAAGTCCATCTCTAACCCCGCATCCATTCCCTGCTGCTGCTGCTGCTGCACATCCCCAACCCCATCCCCAGTGACATCCCCAACCAACCCCAGCCGCCCCTTGACCACCTCCCGAAACCTCCCCAGCAAAACGCCATCGTCGGCCGGCGTCCGCCCGCCGGGTCCGACCTTCAAAAACTCCCTCGCCCGCTCCCGGATCCGCTCGTCCGACGGGAACCGCTCCCCCTTGACCACCTCCCCCGCCACAAAGGAAGAGAGCTCCCTCTCCAGCTCCCGCGAACAAAACACGGCCGCGGGCGGCTCATACCTCTGCGCGTTCCCCAGCCCCTGGACGAAACGGTTTGCTGTTGAGCCGTGCGCGGGGACCGGTTTGGCGCCTTCGCGCATTGTGATGTTCACCACACACGCGTCCTGGTTGGGAGCGGCGGTGGTGTTGAAGGGGCTGTTGGTGGTGGTGGTGTTGGTGGTGGTGGGTCCGGTGGGTAATGCGGCTAGGGGTGCTTGGGGGAAGGGGGTGAGGTGAGTGGATTTGGATGGGTTGGGGAAGAGGTAGGGCGGGGAGAAGCCCGATCCGCCTTCGGAGATGTTCCAGGAGAGGGCGGACAGGGGCAGGCCTGGGAGGGACTCGTCGGTGAGGATGCCCACGTCGCGTTTGAAGCGGCGGAGCCATTCGAAGTTGTCGGCGGCGGTTTGGTTCCAGGGGTCATCGCTGTGATCATGAATGTTAATTGGTGTTTTGTGAGGAGGGACAGTAGAGAGGACAAGGGGAACGCGATGGGGGAGGATGACTTACTCCTCGTAAACAATCCAGCGGGCTTGGTGCTGGAGTTCCTCGTCGGTGGGCACGTGGCGATTGGGGTTGTTGGGCGACATGGTGGAGGCCACCCATTTCTTAAGCTCTCGGGCCACGCGCGTGTAGCAGTTGGCGTCGTTGAGGTAGTAGAGGCCGGGTCTGTGGCCGCTGCCGTTCGAGTGGATGGGCGACGTGGTACCGCCGGACGCGCTCCCATTGGAGGTGGAGATAAACTGGCGCCACGGATCGGCCGAGGTTGATGAGGTTGGCAACTGGAGATCACTGAACAAGCCTCCAGTGGAACTCGACTGAACATGCCGCTGCTTGAAGGTCGCCAGCCAGAGAGCATCGTCGGCGGCAGTCTGATTCCACCCGTCGTCATATTCGTAGATAATCATGCGGGCTTTCTTCTGCAAGCCCGTGTCGGTCGGCTCAATGCCGAGGGCCCTCTGTTCCCGCACGTATTCGGCCAGCTCAAACTCCAACCTGCTAGGGTTGTGGATCGTCGAGTCGATCGTAGTGGGATCCTTGGACCGCTTCCCTTCATCGGCCAGGTCTTCGGAGCGCGGCAGATGAGCTCTCTGCCGGAAGTTGGCAAGCCATTCAGTCGAGCCCTGAGCGAGCCTGATCAAAAATCCCACAACATCGGTGGATGCGTGACTGGACGCGTCCTCCATGCGGCGGATGATGTTGCACGCCTCGGCCTGCAGCTCGCTGTCCATGGCGGTCAAGCCCAGCAGGCGACGTGCTTTGACATACTCGACAAGTTCCTGCTCCATCGGGTCGAGCTCGAAAATGTTGCTCTTGCCGTTGATCTTGAGTTGTTGCCAGCAATCAATACCTTTCATTTTAGTCCATCCCGCCTCTTGCGCCAGGCGCTCCGAGGAGAATAGCAGGTCCCGCAGCCACGACGCCTTTGAGCTCTCTGTGGCTCCGGATACCTCATCTGTGGCATATACCAAAGCACATGCCGCGCGCTGGAGATGCTCGTCTGAAGGCATCGCACCTTCTGTTGCACGCCAGTCGTCAATGTAGAATGTCAGTTCTGACTTGATAAGGTCGAACGCATGTCGTGCGGAAGTCGCCGACGGACGAGATGCTTCGTAAGGATTCGGCGAGTTTCTTTCGTAGTGAATCAAATCTTCTCTAAATTAGCCTTTTTGTCACAATCCCAATGTCAAGGAGGATAGAGCATACACGGCGGGATCGAATTCTCGAGCATGTCGAGCACAGGGCCGTCGAAACCCCAGTCACCCTTCCAGTCAGCCATGGATTTACCCTCTTTGAAGTGCTGGGCGAGGTGGTCAACACGGATGGACCATGTATCCATAACAGTGCCGCAGAACCCGCAGCGGGACCGAATCTCGGGTGTTGTCGCCTTCCATTGCTCCATGGACCAGCTCGCGAACTTGGCACCGTGGACGAGCTTCAGATGCTGGCGCAGGTGGTCCTTTCGATAAAAAGTGCGCTCCCCGAGGGTCCTCTCTTGGCAGGCCGAGTAGTTGTGGCTGTCAATATGCGCCTCGTCCGGGTTTGGATGTCCGCAAAAGACGCACGACATCTGGCTGTTCTCCGGGTTGAAGGCCTGCGGGCCGTTGGGTGAGCATACCCACCGCTCGAGAGACAAGTGCAACGACTTCTCGTGCCTCTGCCAGTCGTGCTTAGTTTTAAATGTTTCGGTACAGAAAGTACACTGGTATGTCTTCGCCGGTCCGGGGTGGGTCGGGGTCGTGGCCGCTGGAGCCTTTCTCCTCCTCCGTCTGCGTCCGCGGGGAATCGACCCCTGCGAACCAAACGAGCCCCGGGAGCCGAACGAGTAAACCGACGTGCTCGAGTGCGACGTGTTGGCGCTGCTGATGTTGGAGTCACAGAGCGATCTGCCAGAGCCATCGTCTGTAAAGTTGGCGCTGTACGGGCTGTTGAGACCGGACGAGACGCTCGAGGCCGAGTTGACGGCGCGGGCAATAGCTGTCACGGACGCGGGTTCGTTTTCCGGCGGCGAGTGTTGCCAACGCTGCAGCGGATTCATGTGTTCGAGGGACGCCCGAGAACCCCGGCGTTGCGGGATGTCGATTGGGTTTGCCCAGCTGCGCACGCCAGGCGATGTCGATCGTGGGCCGACTGCGTTCTTGTGCCTGCGCCGGGTGTTGGCCAGCCAGTTCGTAATCTGAGTCTTGCTGAGGCCCGTCTGTTTCTGTAGCATCTCCTTCTCTTCGTCGTTGGGGTAAGGGTGCTTGCTGTGCGTCGACAGCCAGTTCTTTAGGATCTTGACGGATTCTCGGGAGAATCGGGCACCCGCCTTGGCCTTCGCGCCCGCGTTAGCACCTGCGTGTTCAGCGCCAGACGTGGAAGTCAATCCAGGCGTGCCGGTAGCAGTGCTCGATTGATGCTTCTCAGCGGGTGTATCCTCCTGAAGAAGTTCGGGGTGGTCTCCCATCACGGGCCAGGGGTTGTAAGGAAAAGCGGAGGCCAGGCCGAAGCTGCATGCGCAACGAAGGGCGACGCAGCTCGTGCAGTAGCCCTTGTATTGACCTTCGGGGATCCGCTTGCACTGGTAGCCACCCAGCTGGCAGTTGGTGCACGGGGCGTCAAACATCTCCAGGTGGTCTTCGAAGGTCCTGGTAGACCTGTCGGTGGGCATGGGGATGTCCTCGGAAGCACCCATAGTGGGTGCGACATTGTTCTCAAAGTGCTGCAATGCCCAGAACGAAAAATCATCACCGCTCACGTTGGCCAATGCCAGGTCGAGGTCATCCAGCGACTCGCCCGAGGGGAGCAGGGATGGAGACAGCATCTCGACGCCCGGGACCACTACCGGGTCGGCGGCCTGGTCCCAGTTGACAAACTCGTCCATGGCTCGGAGGGTTCGGACGGCAGGGCGTAGCGTTGACGAGAGGAATGCTAATACTCAACGGCCAACACCGGCTCACCCTGAGGCGTGTCACTGTGGGGGGGGGGGGGGGGGGGGTGCCGGGCGAGGTGGCCGCCCAAAGGGCCCACGAAGGGGGTCCAGAATGGAATTAAAAA